>CM076088.1:64532990-65064824 GCA_038088585.1 Chrysina gloriosa | reverse complement strand
TTTCGTAAGTAATTCGGTTCCTTAATTACTACAATCGAATAAAATACGAGTAAACAAAAATTTTGCCTTTTATTGCATTCATTCATTTTCTTTTCGACCGACTGTGGACCACATTATCGGAACTGTTTCTTTGTAAGGAAACAATCGGCTGATTATAAATTGACGTCAGTGAATTTCCTCGCTGAGCAAGTTACTAACAAAGTTCTGCGCTTTTCAGTGTCGACCTTGGACATTCCAACACCAGGGTATGAATTTGAAACGTGAACCATCAGCACTGTAGTCAAGTGTTTTCACCGTTTAGTCATATAAAGCGCATCGTAAATTTACATTATTGTAAATATTTATATTCTAATTTGAAAGCGCTTCAAACATTAATATATACTTCAAAGTGATTATGATTATTGATAATTTACAGTAGCGATAACATTAAGTAACACAGTACTACTATATTCCAATTGAGAAGTATAAATAACTAGGAAGCTGCTGAGCAGAAAACTATTCACATATGCCACTACACATAATTACATACGTATTTCTAAAGTGTGTATTGGAGTCTTGAACTTTATTATATGAAACACGGAAAATGGTAGAGCAAATTATATATATGTACATATATATATATATAATTTCAGCTTTGAAAAGTAGGAATGCCGGTATATCTAGTTAATCCGATTTATGACTGACAATTATACAAAATAGTTTAATTGAGTTCCATGTAGCAGTACACGTACAGAAATGATTTAAATAAGCAAGCAATTTCTTCCCATTTCACAAAATGAAAGAAGTTAAGCTTAACTAATCGTTAAGTCTACTTTTATATAAACATATGATTTTGAAGAAGTTTTAATTTTGTTAAGCACTTCATATTAGTCCGTTTAAAATTTGCAGAGAAAAATTAAGACGGTAGGTGTGGCACAGTTTTCCATCTTAATGTACTTTCTAATTGGTTTCTGTAAGTATTCATTGTAGTGGTTTCTTCAATATGTTAACATATAATGGATACATAACAGAATTTCGAATTTTGTTGAAAGTTTGGGGAAGAGCAATCAGTGTCTAATAAGAATTGTTTACAGGATATTAAATGTATGTACAAAGAAGTTTTGAACAACTGTATTTTCTTTTTAAGAGTCAAATCGTACCACATCCATTTGTTTAGTTTCCAGATTCATTTACTTTTTATGCATACAAAATCTAACGATTTTTTTAATACGTTGGTAAATGGTAAACGACGCGTGTAGTGGACATGCACAAATTGGAATATTAAGCGTTTGCAGGACACCTTTTTGTCATTGGAAGAATCTATAACAATTATATAAACGTTCGATAGCACATTAAATCACTGATTCTACCGACCAGCCAATAGGTAGATACAAAATTGCATTTGGTTTTGCGAAAGAATCGTGATTTCCTTAAAATTTCTCTAGCTTTTCGATATTTATCCCTGTTTAAAATTTATAAATCTTGCCCCTAGAGATGCCAAACATTTCTTTTCTATATGATGACACATTTTTAGCCATAAACGATGATATTTAGCTGAATCTATTACAGAAACCAGCCAGATGCTCCAATTTTACCACGGATGGCAAAGAGTTATCGCTTCATGTAATGTCATTGAATTTCAATTGTAAGCTATGTACATGTTTAAGGGAGTAGGTTATCATAATTTAGATATTATTAATTAAATATATATATATATATATATGTTTCGTGGTAGAAAAATTATTAATACCCTTTGTACCCTTTTAATCAAACGATTTTAATGATTATAAAAAATAAATGTAAAATAGTGAGATACAAGGGTTAGGCATCCGTAAGCTGGTGCGTTCACCCTAACCGAGGGAGCTAACGAAAGTTATAGTTACTATTAAAGCGAGGGGGTTTGGTTGTGGTGGTTTGTGGGTTTCTCCACCTACGTGTATATTTCTGTGGGAAGTAATGGAATGAACAATTATCTTTAGGAACACGGCTATCAAGATTGCTACAGAAGTAAATATGCACTTGGAACAGTTTCAAAACGGAACGTTGCTAAAAACAGAAGATTCTGACGCCAACAATTCTGATTCTAAGTAAAAGTAATAAGATATCTCAAAAGTTTAAAATGTGGGACAGCTAACATGTTATATGGTGTAATATTTTTTCAAAGTCACTTAGTCCGTACAAACACCGAGATAGGATCAAATTAATAAAGTGCAATTAAAAAGTGAAATGCTTAGGAAAGGGAAGGATAAATAAAATAATCATAAAACACTATTAAACCCAATTTGCTGTCTTCTTTCCAACGTCCTAAACTTTGCTAATGTTCCAATTGATTACTTTTCCTTTTGAAAGATGTAATACATACATGTACAATACATATTTGAAACTCCAACGAAGCAACGGAATTTGCTAGAACAAAAAGATGAGATATGAGCATGGAGATTATTGAATTATGGAGATGATCTGTACTGGATGTGCGTGTTTAATGGTACTTATTACTGCTCGATTTACCTTTACATTAAGTGACAAACACAACAATAGAGCAAATTATGTTACCACCGTTTAATTGCATTGAGAAAACCGCAAACTTTGGATTGAAGTGGAAATAATGGAAGCCAAAAGTATTACAGATGCCAAGCGGAACAGAAATTTAGTACTAAACCTATCAGGATGGAAGAGTGCAAGATATATTTTTTACTTTACCAACATTATTTCGCGCCTAAAATAAACAGTGATTACAAACGTTATATTTTCCATACGTTACGCCAAAGAATGAAACTGTAGAACAAGCAAATCGTGTAAATTGAGAAATGCGGTAGATCAAGGACGGTATTAGGTAAGGAAAAAATGTATTTCTTCAGAATTAGGAAAAAAATTACTGGAGAAGGATGAAATTGTTGGAAGAAGTAAACGAACCTGCTAAAACTTTTGAAGTCAAAGCGCAATTATTAATGCTATAACATACAAAGATAACAAAACTGAAAATAGAAAAAATTACGTGGAAAATCCGACATAGGGATCAGAGGAGAATGGGACAGATAGTCCAAGAAAGTGCTGTACGTGTACCAGTACTCAACACATAGCAAATAAGTATAAACAGATTAACACCATTTGTATCTAATTTCTATAAAAAGAAAGTACATTTAATAGTAGTTTCTTTATAAAATAAAAGTACTCCCAGTGCTATTACCGCCTACGATGTGCTACGTGGACTTGGCTCAAATTCGATAGTCATGCCCCGTGCTAAAAGACTTGTGTTTAAGTTTCACGGAGAGTTCCTGCTATCATTTTTGGTAGCCAGAGAAAAATTGATCCCTACCATTCAAAATTTAGTCAGATTAAAAAAAAACTGTATTTACTTAAATTTAATGTTGAAAAACTACGTATTACAAAAAGAAAATATGATGGGCCCCTGATGAACTTTAGCAAATTGGCTGGGCGGTCAATGTGTTAATATTACTCTGTAGGAATTCGTTACCACCCAAGAAGAAAAAGCTTAAGGTCGTCAGCAAACATGAGCTCCTCAGACCGAAAATTATTGAGAAGATAAAAATTACAAAGAGTAGAGGACTCCATTAAACCCTTGTGGTACACCAAATGGCAGTTAACCCTGAATGGAGGTGTAGTTACGATACCCAAAGCAGAACTTTCTACCAATTAACTATGAATGCAGGATAACTACCAAAAAATTAACAAATTAGAAAGAGTCAATTTTCTTGGGAAGGGTGAACTGATCTAATTGATCGAATGCCTTTTAAAATTTTAAACAAATTAGGTCCACTTGATTCTTTTATCAATGATTTGTAGACCTTATTGCACAATGTATTAAATTTGATGCATTAGAACGACAACGCATAAAGCCATGTTGGTTTAGAGATAAAGAGGCACTGGCAGAGGTGTAACGATTTTGATCTGAGAGGGTTTCGAACATTTAATAAGTTTGTATTAGATGAGGGGACATAGACAGAGAAAAGGTAATCAGCAAAAGCAGACACAATATCTTTAGAGGAATATATTCACAGTTTTAGTATTTTAATAAGCCAAGTATTCTAGTACGACCTCTTTTGATGTAAATCAATGACGAAAATTGTTTAGGATCAATGCAAATTTCAGTTTCTATTCTGAAAATATAGTTTCTGTAGGCAATTTGAATGAGATGGTTAGCTCTAGAACGAAAATATTTAAATTGTAAGGTTCAAGGTACACAGGTAAATTTTGAAATTCATACAAAAGCTTCAATACCTATTAATTTTTGACTGATGAACATTTAATTTTCATAAATGCTTTCCATTTCTCATATTGCAACCACTAATTCCGGCCATCCCAATGTTTTTATCTATTAAAAACCCCAGATACAGTTTGGTTTCGAACTTTATAAAGTTAGTAAAGAAAAATCTGTTAATGCTGTCTATGTATTGCAGAACTTTCAACATTGAAAGATAGTAATACAGGGTAATCTACGCGACGGCTTGCTCGAGTGAGCTACCAACTCGGATTTACCAGAAGGTATGGACCACTCGAAGATTGGTAACACACTCCTCTCCTGAAAACCCGGCGTGAAATATGTTGGCGTCACGCTTGACGGTCGACCTAACCGACGCTCCTACGTGGCGGAGATGAAAAATAAATTCCTGAAGATAAAGAACATCCTCCTTCCACTCCTCGGCCGACGCAGTCCGATAACGCTCTCAGCCCATTTCTTAATTGAATTCCCATGTGTATATACATCAAACTTACTAGCATATATAGTGCTTATCTGGAAATGAAAACTACTTCTTACAAAGTCGCACTGACAAACGGGTTAGCCGCGAAACGCGTCTGCGAATGTTGAAAATAGTTTTCTAATTACATTTTCTCACGGTGGGTTAGCCGAAAGGTGCGGGTGCAGCTACTGCAGGAGTCTGCACCAACTTAGTTGTTCACTCCTATAGAAGTAAATAGGTCCAAAAATGAGCATTGAAGTATATATTGGGGAAATTTCTTATTTGAATTCTCATATGCACGAACATGAAATGTGAATCTGGTATTTAAAACAAACAAATAACAAAACATATGTATTTTATATCCAGATCGTGGTGTAACGCTTCATTTGTAACAAACCAAGGAATATCAGTTATAGCTCTTAGAGTTTTAGACTGAAACCATTGAAGAATTGCAATATTCGATATACTACTAGTTCCCCCTCGTGGTATGCCATCAAACCATACAGGTTTAAGGATCAGTTTGTATTGTATTGTAATGAGGTGGGGTCTGGCCCAAAATGGCCCTTTGCATTGCGACCACGTTGATCTATTGTGCTTCCTCTTGTTTGTTTTATTTATTTATTTAATACGCTGAGGAACAGGATCAGCTCCTTCAATGGGAGTCTAAATAGGTCCTCCTCACTCAGCGTATATGCATATAGTAGTCTATATCTCCTGTGGCCTAGTGCCCCACAATTAGTGATCAAGTGTTCCATTGACTCCTCTTCTTCACCGCAGAATCTGCAAGTGTCCGTGTTGGATAAGCCCATTTTGTGAAGGGGCTTGTTACAGGTATAGTGGCCTGTGAGTGCCCCTGTCAGTGTTTTTAAGCTTCCCCTGTCCAGTTTTAGGGCGAGATCCGCCCTCCTAGCGTCGAAGCTCAGAAATTTTTTGGAATGTTCCAGCCCGCTGGTCTCATTCCAGTATTTCATTGTAATGGACGCTGTCCATTTCTTTATCTCACCTTTAAGGAGACCTTTGTTAAACCCAAAAGGTGGGGTAGGTCCAGTAAAGCTTCTCTCAGCCCCTTTTTTGCGCAGATGTTTGCCATCTCATTTCCGCCGTGCCCCTCCCGCCCGTGTCCTGGCACCCAGACCAGGGTGATCTGGTTCTGAGTGGCCAGGCCATTAAGCATGTTGCGGCATTCCAATAATAATTTGGACGTGATTGTACAACTGCTCAGGGCCTTAAGGACTGATTGACTATCCGAGAATATTTTAATTCGTATTCCCCTGTGTCCCCTTTCGGATAGGATTCCTACAGTTTCCAAGATTGCGTATAGTTCCGCTTGGAAGATTGAGGTGTCCTTGCTCAAAGTTATTGATCTGTGTGTTCTAGGCGCCACTATTCTTGCCCCCACTCCGTGTAGTCAGTTTGTATACAATCAGCTTACTGGATAACGAAAGCTTAGATTTCCTGCCGATTAACCAGTAAAGTTTAAAGAATTTTAGGCTAAGCTGTTTTCTCTTCGTAAAGATGTGATGTTTCCACTGTAGCCTGTGGTCAAGGTGTATGCCCAAGTATTTAACTGTGTTAGTCTCTGGAAGTTGTTGACCGTTAAGAAGTGTGCTAGGGCATATTTCCTTCCTAAGGGTAAAGATTATTTGTTGGGATTTTGATTTGTTAACTTCGCCATTTCTTCATCCACTCTTCAATATGTAACCAGCTTCTTGGAGTTTGTGAGATGCGTATCTTGGCCCTGCTCTTGTAGCCATAACCGCGGTGTCATCTGCGAAAGTAGAAGTAAACGTGTATGGAATTGTAGGTAAATCAGCTGTGAAGAGTAGATAGGCAGGTCTCAGGACACTCTCTCGTGGTACTCCTGATTGGATGGAATAGATACTAGTTAATTGATCTCTATCCTTGATAATGTAGTATCTATTGCTCAGATATGATAGTAATAGTACATAGATAAACGTTTCTAACATTAATTGCAATTTATATAGTAATCTGGGATGCCAAACATTATCAAATGCCTGTATTAAGTCTATAAATGCAGCAAAACATTGTTTGCGTTCGAATGTATTGTTTATAACTTCCACTGCTCTGTGAATCTGTTCAGTTGTAGCATATCTGCCACGAAATCCAAACTGATGCTCTGGGATAATATTGAGTTCGTATAACAATGATTTCAATCTTTTAAGGAAAAACTTTTCAGTTTCAATAAGACAGCCAAAAGCATGATGTCTGTAGGATGATACTTCTTCTGCCGGTTTTCCAGGCTTAAGAATTAAGATCATAAGTCCCACTTTCCACTGATATGGGTAATGTCCTACTTTATAAGTATCAGATTATAACTTATAATTAGTATCAGTATAGTTAAGAATTGTTTTCTGATGGAAAGTGCGTGTTCATATAAATTTTAATGGATATAACTGTTATAACTGTTTTATTTTTATCTTTAAAAATAAAATAATACAATAAACAGATAAAAAACGGTTTTATTCGATTGAGAAAAATTATTTATTTAAATTTAATGGCGCAATTTTTATAGTATGTTGATCATCGCTATGTAGAGTTATTCCCATTTCATGCAATGTAGCAGAACTCACAACGCCTTTCTCGTTCATAGCTGCCAGAACTCTTTGATTTTCAATATTTTTCTCACACAAGTTTCGAATAGCAAAGATTACCCATTGAATTATAACTATATATATGTTAAGGCAAATAAGGAGCTTAAAAGAGTGACTATCAGGTCAATTTCGTGTTTTCCAGGAAACAAAATCTAGTAATTATGTAAAATGCTAGAAAATGTTTTAGCATATTCAAATATCATTTTGGATAAATAATCAAGGAAATTATGGTTATATATTGTCATCAGATTAAAATACTTCAATATGCTACTTATTCGTGCATTGAAAAGTTGATGCTATTAGCAAAGATGAAATTTGTTAAAGTTATTCCAAGCAATAAAGCCAATATACACATACAGATCTTGTGGTAGTCAATCTAATTGTTACTTCAAATTTATTTAAAAAGGATACAAGGATTTCTAGCATCAATGTTACAACAATCCAGTAAAAGTGGTATGCAATCCAATTCTCTTATCTGAAAACAATTAACTAGTTACAAATTGCATGTTTAAGTTAAAAATTATTACCTCATCTTGATTCAGTTTATGCTTCCAACACATATTTGCTAGTAATCGAATGATTAAAGCTTTGAAACCATATGCAGGATGCTGTAAGATCTCTAGATCTGTATTCTCTAACTGGGATAATTTTGGTATTATTGAAAAATTATTGTCTGCCTCTTTCCCTACACTGTGTATACTTTTTAACAAGAATGCGCAATTGATTAATAAGCTTTTATCTTTCTGTAGATGCTTTACAAAATTTTCATCACTACTTACACTCGCAAGTAATTCTAGGAGTAAGGTTACTTCAAAGGGTTCAACTTCTTTTAAATAGTCAGTAACTGTCTTTAAAATGCAATCCGACTTTTGTTTGAATTGACTAGAGAGTATTACTAGTAATTCCTCCGTCATCCAGGCCTTATCTATATTCCACATTTCTTTCATCATTTCTAAGCATAGCATTCTATGTTCAGCACTATAATTTATGTATGTCTTATTTAAATTAACATCTTTTATATACAATTCTAATAAGAAAGTAAGGTACTCATTACTATTGTTTTGTTTGTAGGAATCAAAAATATATGTTACAATTTCAACATCTTCTTCCATTAATAATAAGTTGTTATGAAATATGTTGTAGACTAATGCAGAAGTGTGATATAAACAAATATTATTCTTAATTAGATCCTTTAGATCGTCTTTAAAAATACCCCACACTTCTTTGCTTGTCTTTTCATTATTAACAATTAAATTAATGAGAAATTGCAATAACATCTTTATACAATCTGAACCTTCTTGCTCATTAATTTTCAAACATTTAAGCACTTCAACTGTATCCTTTAAAATGGTTTGAGATACAGATACAAGTGTTTGGATGTCAGGATTGTAAGCTACTGAATTCCTTAAAGCTTTATAAATATACTTCATAATTTTTAAGTAATTATCATCTTGACTTGTCAGTAGCTTTGGGGCTAGGTGTAAAGAATCGCTTAGGCCTATCACCATGTCAGGGGTAACGTGTGAACTGGAAGATATAATTTAATTTGCAAAATTAAAATACATGTTAACTTACGAACTAACTACATTAGGATTTATCTTAAAATTTTCATCTATCACATTGCAGAATTCGGTCCAATTATGGGTTTGAAGGTATTCAACGAGAATTTTGAATTTATCTGTCCTAACATTTTGATATTTGTGTAATTTGATGTTTAAATATTTCTTAGGTTATGTTGGTTTATGTTACAAAGGACACGCTGAAACTTTACAATCTAAAAGTTGGTCGGCATGGACCATAGCACTTTTTGACAACTTTGCAACCTAAAAGTTGGCATCTGTAGATGCTAATGCGAATTGTTGAATACAGTAGACAAATTTGTTAATTATTTTTATATAAATCGATTTTTAGTCCGCAAAAAGGTAAGAAACGAGCACAAATACATTTATAAAGCATGCTTCAATTATAAAATGATGTTTAATTCAAATATTGCTGATTTTTTAAGATTTGCACTGTCACTACCGCTTTAACCTCTACAATACTTTTCGTTTTTACAGATGTTTCTTACTAGAAGCGAATATGATAGAGGCGTTAATACATTTTCACCGGAAGGTCGCCTTTTCCAAGTAGAATATGCTATAGAAGCTATCAAGTTAGGTTCGACAGCTATTGGAATATGCACCAGCGAAGGGGTTGTTTTATCAGTAGAGAAACGTATTACTTCCCCCTTAATGGAGAGCACAACTATCGAAAAGATCGTCGAAGTTGATAAACACATCGGTTGTGCTGTGTCAGGCCTAATGGCAGATTCAAGGACAATGATCGATAGGTATTATACAAAATGTTTTTAGAAAATAATTTTCTAACATGTTAGCTTGCTTAGGGCTCGAGTAGAGTGCCAAAACCACTGGTTTGTTTATAATGAAAGCATGAGTGTCGAATCATGTGCTCAGGCAGTATCAAATTTAGCTATTCAATTTGGTGACTCAGATGATGATGGTGCAGCAATGTCCAGACCCTTTGGGGTAGCTATTTTATTTGCAGGAATTGATGAAAAGGGTCCCCAATTATATCATATGGATCCTTCAGGTATTACAGTCTTTTCCTATCATTTGTTTGATGAAATTGAAATAATTATTTATTAGGCACATTTGTTGAATTTGATGCAAAAGCTATTGGTTCTGGATCCGAAGGTGCTCAACAAAGTTTACAGGAGATCTATCACCGTAGTATGACACTCTCAGAAGCAACCACTGCTGCCTTAACTATTCTCAAACAAGTTATGGAGGAAAAATTAAATTCCTCAAATGTTGAAGTTATGACAATGACACCAGATAAAATGTTTCACATGTTTACAAAGGAGCAAGTCGAGGAGGTAATATCTACAATCACATAAGTTTATTTTCTCTATTGTGCAATTATTATTGGTACAGCGTGGCATTTTTATTATAAATAAATTAATTCATTACTGCCTAAAGTTGTAAAATTCATCCTCAAATCCAAGTTTCCTTCTACTATTGAGTACTGCTTAAAAGAACAAAAAATGAAAACAAAACTCTGATAAGAATATTTATAGTTATACAATTAATATTTATTAAAAGTGGTTTGATAGTTGTATTTCTAAATAAATATATGGTAAATTAGTTTATGTGTCCTATGACATAAAACGTGCAATTCATTCATCGGTTCTGAACCTGACATCTGTGTGCCAGTAGTAATAGAGCATTGCTGAGTTGCAGGCCTTGAAGCTGATAACTGTTCCCGAGCCAAGCAAAGGTGACCTTCGTTCGATCACTTCAACGGCAGAAGTCATGAGTATCAAGTAATATCGGCTTCTTATTGTACATACAAATAAATTATTATTTATAATTTAATAAATGTTATTTTATGTAATCTTACCTAATAAAAATCAGAACGATAATCTTCCGATTATTTCATTTTATCCTAATCTTGGTACCTAACTTTCTTTGAACCAATTTAATTCATTGAAATAGGAATATATTCTTTAACCAAAAGTTGAGAAACCGCCACAAAGAAAATAGAAACAGGTCTATAAGTATATAAAATTACAGAAACTAAAATAAAGTCAGTAAACCAAATATTAAGTCAAAGTAAATTTGAATTGAGATTGGAAAGACAAATCTAAGAATACAAAACAATAATAAAACAAACGCAATAAAAAAAATGAAATAACTCTCCATAAAGCTAATGATGATGTATCTAGAGTACCTTCAGTCACTGTAAATTATACACCATCTTGCAATCACACATAATTTGTGCCTAACAGTACGAAACCTTTAAACAAGTAACGAATGTACATAGTTTCTGTTTCTCCAACCCCTTTCAATCTAATACTGGAGAGAATTTTCTTTTGAGTCAAAATTTATTTAAAGAATTAAGATTACGTTCTAAATTAGCAATATATTGCAAGGTTTTCAATAGGTATACCAAAGGATTAACAAGCCAAATTCGAAGGGAAAGCTGTAATACTGTTTCCAAATTTGTGAAATCCCATTATAGACATATAAATCAAAATTGGCTCACATTTACAAACATGAGATGAGTAAAATCGTAAGTGTAAAACGAAAAATGACCCCTACTTTCCTTCGTGTTTTCTTTATTGAAAATAACAACTTAGTTGCCGAAATGCATGTGTTGAAAGGCATTCAAATCGATGTGATAAGTAGAATTGCTCAATTTGCGCCAATAGTACTAGTTGTAGTACTATTGGCGTAAATTGAGCAACTCACGTGATAAGAATAATGACAATTTCATTTTATTCACAACTTTAAACAAAGCAATAAATTAGTACGAGAGTAGATTGAAAAGTTTCGGAATGACAATAATCACAATAATACTGATTCAAGTTATATTTTATTTTTCAATATAATCTCCTTGAAGCTCAACACATTTGGTCCAACGTTTCTCTAGCTTCTAGATTCCTTCCCGAAAGTGACTTTCTCCGATTTTCCTAAAATAATCGTTTAGAGTCTCTATCAGTTCTTCATTCGACCTAAATCTCTTTCCACCCAGAAATGTTTTGAGTTTCGGGAACAGATGGATGTCTGACGGAGCCAAATCAGGCGAATACTGCGAATGCGTAAAGATTTCGAACTTCAATTCTGTCAATTTTTGCTGAACGATTGCACTTAAATGAGCAGGGTCATTGTCGTAGTGTAACAACACTTCTTTCTTAACAATTCCCGGGTGTTTCTCTTGAATTGCTGCTTTCAATTTGTCCAAAAGTATCGTGTAATATTGGCCAATAACAGTTTTGCCTTTTTCAAGATAACCAATTAGCAAAATTCCTTTTGTGTCCCAAAAGTCGGATGTCACACCTTTCCAGCTGAATGAATGGTCTTTTCCTTCTTCGAAACTGTAGTAATGAGTCTAGGTCTCATTTATGGCCACAAATCATCTCTTGAAATATGTTGGATTCCTTGTTAACACTTCCCGACGTTCGAATTCAAATGCGTTTTTGCTCCTAATTGAGCAAATGCGGCACCCATATTGCAGAAAGTTTTTTAAACCAAATTCATTATGTAAAATACGCCTTCCTCAATTACACGCACTTCTTTTGAAGATCTGATTTCCATTGTGATTTCCCCTTCCAAATAGAATGGTAGACAGTACGCATGAGAAGAAGTTACTTATAGAATTTGAATGGAGAAGTATCAAACTTACGAGTTGACGCACAAGGCTTAAGAAACAATCGAACTGGTGCTGTCAAAAGTGAAATTAGTGTAAATAAAATCAAACTTCAAATCTTCGATGGTCAAACCGGTTGGCTAATTTAGAAAAGAACAGTTTGAAGCAGTCCTTGCTATGAATAATTGGAGGTCTGAGAAAAATACGATGGTATTGATACTCGTTTTGGGTGGAAACACAGTCGATTGGCTTTGGACTATTCCAAGGGAGAAAGAATACAATTATGCCTATATCATGAACCAGTTGGATGCTCGTTTCGAAGATGACCATCTGCAACAGGTGTATAGGATCAAGCTAAATAAACGAATCGAAATAAATGAGAAACTGGTGAGCCGCTGCAAGGACTGGCAGCTGATATTGAACAGTTAGTCCATCTACCGTACTCCTGCTCACCTGAAGAGCATTTATATAAGATAATTGTGGAGACATTTAAAAGGATAAGAGAGAATAAATACTTTTGCTAGGAAATTTCAATACAAGAAGAGAAGATGAAGAAATAATGCGGTTAAAGAGCGGTTAAAGGTTGATATATCTACATACGTATGTACAAGCTTATCTTTCGAAATAATATATGGGTCTTTTGCACATACATCTATTTATATTTTTCGAAAAACAATCTAATGAGGATAATTGCCTACGTGATTAAAAACTAAATCTAGCAAGTAACAATTAGTGCCATAAAAGCAGATAGAGGATTAGAATGTGGATCTGACCAAAATCGAAGTCTATATTCCATACCAAAAACAAAGGTATGAAAACTATCGAGAACAAATTGAAGAAAACCTGATTCTGAATATAACTTACAAAGTCTTAGACAAGAATCTATTCAATTCCTATACAACTGACCATTAGGAGGCGGATATTTTACGTCAACAAAAGGACCATTAGGAAAAGGAAAAAATATGAAAAGAAAATACTCAGAATGATGGTCATAAGAAGTACAAACTTTCATAGAGAACAAAAAGAAAGTTTATCAGGCATGTTGTGTTTCACATGATAGGTAAAACAGAAGACTTTCGGCTCGGTTGAATAGAAGGGTGAAAGATAAAGCAACAAAAAGAAAATGCGTTGAATTGGACAGAAGACAACATATATATATGTCTACTATTTATAGCCTGTCAATAACATGTTTGAGGAGTTGCGTGAATGTAATTTAGACAACACACATAACATAAGAGTCATTGAAAATATGTACCGGCTGTCTATTTCAAAACTTTTAAAGCACTATATATTTTTCAAAATCTTTTCAATAGTGTGAAGGGGCTGTACTCTCTCTACGGTAGCGTAGAATGTATGTATATGTATTTTCAGTAGTATGGAGGGGAAACAAAATGACCTTACAAATAAAGCACAAGCCATTTCTAAGTCACCCCAACTTTAAAATCTTAAACTACAACCGCAACCTATAACACATCTTTGGAAGGCTCTTGAAAATGCTTTTCATTGCTATCGCACAAAGGTCATTTGGGTAAATAATTACTATTAACTGATTTAGTAATAAGGTGTCAGAATCATTCTGAGCTACTTAATTAAGATCAAAGTGCATTTACGTTTCCGGTTACGAGCATTAGAAAATATGTAAAATGGCATTTCAGAAAACGAAACTGTAGTTAGACAATAGCTTTCCATTATTTGAAAATTAGTACGTAGAAGAATATTTACACTTATTGCAAAACAAGGCCGAAACCCTTATCGTACAGGAAATGGAGAACCGACAAATAGTGGATGGAAATAAGAATTTGTATGAAGACTTAATTCATTTTCAACTAGATCGGGCTCTTCTTCACTACGTACTGATACGTATTGATAGTTTCCATACGACAGATTTCCTCACCGATGGATTGGCAGAAGAGATTCTATTTAATAGACAGTAAAATTGCCAGATTTGACACCTCTGCATGTATTCCTGTGGGAGAATTTAACGTCAGTGATGTATAAACCCCAGTGGAATCTCTTGAAGATCTGTGTAACTGTAAATCATGAAAAGGTGGTAATTAATTGATAGCAGTTATTTAATGATATTTAATAGAGTTAGATAACTCACAATGATCTCTACATCTTATTACTGAATCAGTTAATAATTACTTACGAAAAATTACCTTCGTATGATATCAATGAAAAGTATGTTTCAAGAGCTTTCAATGATGTATCACATGCGGGGTTTCTCTCTACCTTTTGGGGCTGGAGTGATCGGGAAATGAAGTTGCGTTATTTATCTTTTGGTTCCCTCCATACTGTTGAAACGATTTTGAACATTGCACGATACCTTAGGAAAAGTACAGCCCATTAAAAGATAGACATCCGATATAAAACCTGAATAAGCATGATGATAATGAGCGCCAATATCAAACCAATTTAAAGTCAGAATTAAGAAAAGGGATGCAGCTTCTGTCCTGCACTCTCTCAATTTACAGCCGAAAGCACTAGAATTGTGAAGAAAAATGCTCAAAACTTGGAGCGAAGAATACCTGTATACACTATATTTACAAACAACCAGGTTGACATTACTTAAGATTACATAAATTGTTTTTGATTACTGAATTCGAACCACTAATGTTTGGGATAAGGGAAATATATTTTTTGGCTCTCTATCCTTGAATGAATGTTTATGAAACGAAGCAAAAATTGTTTTCGATTGTTTTGAATTATTGAATTCAATAGCACTGATGTTTGCAATGGGGAAAATGAAGTCAATAAGAATCGAAACCTTCAACGTTCCAGTCGATCACCTTGTCCGTTGGGCTATTGTGGCTTCAGCAACTCTATTTACGCGATTCGACTTAGTCGTGTGCCGTGCGCAGAATTCAGAATTTAATATCTCAAAAACGAAGCGCCAAACGGATAAACGGTCGGAATGTTTTGTCCATGAGGTCTCAAAGAACACCCATACGTTATAGGATCGAAATCCGTGATGGACATTATGCGGTGTCCCTTTGTTAGACGGAAAAGCATGCGGTTGAAGACAAAAATGAATTTGTACAAGATTATAGTAGAACTGATCACTCATAATCAAATGAATCAGAGAAACGAAGACAAGTAGTGATAGAAATTAACTTAGAAGAATAGAATACAGAGTCTCTAAACTATACCAAGTACGAAATGAAATATCATTGATAGAATAAAATTCCGATAATTAACTTGGTATGGACGTAGACGGTGGATGGACAACCACCAGTGGTCTAGAAACGTTTTAGATTGTTTCCTAAAAATAAGCAAACCTGTAGATCGTGGAAGCAAGGAATTACAGATGCCATGAGAGCCAAAATGAAAAAGACGATTGGCAAGATAGACGATTAACAGTAGTATTAAAGTAGATCGCTGACAAGAAGTTTATTAATTTTCTATTGACCAAGAAATGGTTATTTAACTTCGTTTATACGAAATTAATATCCAGCGTTTTCAATAACAGTTGAATTAAGCTAATTTTAAATCTCAATTGTCTCCATTTCCTAATTTGGGTTCTTCAACTTTCCGCATTATTGCGATATATTGCTATAGGAATTCATATACATATGTATGTATACATATTTCATCAACAGTGAAACTCTATTCGTATATACTAGGTCAATGTTCTTTTAGTAATATACAGGAAAACAAAGGAATTTTACTAATACCTTTGTTACTTATTGTGAGCCTATCGCCACATCGTGTGAATATATTTACAACCTTAAATGTTACCGTCATTTAAAGAAATGAAATGAAATGGTATTGCTTCATATAGAAAATTTAGAAGTCGCTCCCATAAAACGCAAGACGTAAGATATATTACTTCCTTCTTTCTATTTTAATGTGTATTTTGAATTGACGACGTCGAAAATTGCGTCAGTAATGTATAGTAATGCCAGCAAATACTTATATACTTATCAGTTGTATCAAATTTCTAAGATGAACTTTGTGTCCCGAACAATTCATTTAACACAATAATTATTTGTGAGTCAAACTGAACTTTGTATTACAAGTATGTATGTACAGACTTAAGTTTTACGTAAGTACAATTGTGAAAAAGTAGCAATATTGTATGTCACTATTACAATACAATTTTAACTTCTGAATACTTAACTATATACTATAACTTACCGCGCCGGTAAAAGTTACTTTCCAACGCTTCTGAAAAAAAAAGGAAAAATTGATAATACCATTATTTACATAAAAACCTTGACTTATTTCCAATAGGCATCTGCGGCACTTGTTAATAAGAATATAATTATATGAATGCGTAAACAGGTGATTGCTGACAAAAAGCACGGCAAATGATGATTTTATTTTTCGGAAGTTTATTGAAGTAGCTCAATCTCCATAAAAGTCACGCGAGCAACGACCAAATGAGGTAAAAAGTGTGTACATGCAAGAGGAGAAAGTAAGAGCAGATATCTTAATGAGTAATAAGTATGTGCATGTGTTTCCTACAGCCAGATATAAATTACACAAAGTTCACAAAAGGTTTGAAAAAATACGGAAAGATTCATTGTCTTATGGAATCGACATAGATGTAGTATATTGTTTTGATGATAGTACAACATTTGAAACGAGAAAGTTTTTGGGAAACTAGTAAAAATAGTTATTTCGTGAAAAATCTTACGACGAACGATGTGCAAAATTCATTTTTTTATTGGTGTAGAAAATCACTGAAAAGTGAAGCTTTCTAAAAACAATAAACATTGGAAAGTGATTCTTGTTGATTTATATCTTTCTTTAAAGTTTTGTTTAACATTTTAAATCCATTGTCGCATCGAAAGTGCTTTAATTAAAATTGTGTTTGTTTAAAGCTTAAAAATTCTGTTTATGGTCTAAAGCTACGTCTCCTAATACGCATACCTCTGCGAAACGCATCGGGATTGCAAGTACCAGTAAGTACAATAAGTCCTGCTAAGGACTTAACATAAAACCGAACAAAACGAAACTTATGCGTAGGAGAAAGTATATTAAAATGTTCACTTAATTTAATAAAATATATTTCAAATTACTAAATAATTGTATTGTCATCACAATCATCACTAAGATACTTTTCTTTCCTTTGAGAACTTGAAATAAGAGACTATACACGTGCTAGGACACTTAATATTGATCTAAAATCTCATATTCTTCAATAAATTTCAGCAACTTTATCTAACATATAAATTCTGTATGTAAGGGATTTTATTCCCATTTGGTCGACACAATTCGCATTAGACGAAGGCGAAGACGTAGCTACTATCTGACCCGTCCAGTAACTATCCGACTAGCCGAATTTTCTCGATTTATTACATAATTTCACAGACCTGCACCAGTGTCGAAAAAGAAAAGAGCGAAACATCTCAAACGCATTACACATCAAATTAATTAATTTGACGTCGCTAGTTTTCTTGTCATCATTACAAACGAACGTTTTTACTCTCTTATGTAATAAAACGTGCTTTTTATTACACAGTTAATATGGTGAAACAACGTTCGAATTATCTTTAATTAAATTTTATTTCGGGTGGATAGATGTTGGTTTGATTATTTTCGTGAAAGTACGTAATCTGGCGATATTATCGCACAATGTGTATGGGAACTGATTCACCTGTTGCTTAACGTTGATAAATGCAATGATAAATTGAAGGTACGCTCCGATCTACCTCCTGTATGTTGTGAACAAGTAATGTCTTCTGATTAAATTAATGAAATGCAATTTAGGTTTCTTTTGTACATCAATTCAATTTAGAGTAACTCATATCTAAATTACACACTTTAGTATGAAAATTTATACTGTATACATATTAATGAATCAAATTTGACGCTTTGATACTATAATATATCGAAAAATTCCTATTAGAATAAATCAAGAAGCAAATGATTTCTTTTTCTCTTTGTCGTCGCTTTAAGGTGCTTTCTACGAATCTTGTTTTTGCAGAATAGAAGTATACTATAGAATATTGAAATAGAATATATTGAAGAAAACTCGAATCATTTACCCAACCTTTTCCCAAAATGGTAACGGCGACTATTAAAGATTTCTCTGAAATATTTACCCATAAAGTGACCGAAATAAAATATTGTAAGACGATACTTCGTGCTACATTTCTGTAAAGTTTAGTGCAGGACATCTTTGTCGTATTTTCTAAATTAAATTGAGACTCGATAATCTCAAGCAAAATGGTCCTTAGCCTTACCACGTCGATTTGGTTACTCTCAAATATGAGCTTCCACACGTAGGTTGCTATCTTCATTGGAGATAATTTCTAGCAAGCTGTCTTACAATTAGATAAATACTATTAAAACGTGTTCCAGCACTGAGGAATGACACATTTGGAATAAATTTGATTCTAGAATCTATTGTAAAAATATCGTATTGGTACCTTTCGGGGAGTTACTCATCCAATGTATTGTACCAACCACTAGGAAATAAATCTGATTCCCAATTACCAATTTGGCTTTCGACAGATGTATACAAACAAAGTAACAAATTTATGGTAGAATTAGAAAGACAAAAGACTATCCCCGGAATCAAGGTGGTGAAGATAATCTACCACAATATACAGAATCTCTAGGTCGTACTTGCTATGTCAGTTTCAGCGGACTTTCATATAAAACATGGAGCAATCAACTCTTAATTTTTTCTGCCCAAGTTGATATTCCAACAATATAAAACTTCCCACTTTTTGCGAGTAATACTGCCATAATCAATTATCAATTGTCGCATTTCCTACAAAATCACCCTATCATTTCTTATAGTCTTAAATCTATACATGTAACATTTATTCCTCAGACGGGGATATATCCATTTGTGAGAATAAGGTCAAATATTATCGTGTAATGTTAAACAGGAATCCTGACAGTTTGGAGCACTCCTGCAGGTGTACGTTACTTGGTACTTACTTCATCATCAACCCACAGCGCTCACCGCATCGGACGAAACGGAGTTCGATTATAATCAAATACTATCTTCAAAGTTGGAGGAGCATATCTGACGAGGCAATATTTGTGGATATTCGCAAGTAATTTTATTGTCAGTACATCACTCGCTTATAGTAACTAAATTCTCTGGCAAACATCTGGTGTCGTGTATGGTATTAAGACTGTGAAAATTTTTTAAATCGTCATCAAATGCTAGACAATTGCACGTCACAAAGCGCAAGATATTATCCATAAACCCTAGAAACAACAACCGTTTAAGGTTGGCGCTCTGAAGCACCACAGATGTAGCTGAATATTGTTTGGCGGAAAGACCGCTATATGTATGTATGTATGTAATCTGTGCTCCTTTCTGTATCTTTTGGTGTAGAGACTTTTGGTACTGCAATGCTGGTATGGGGCTCAAAGTGAACGTACCGATACGCAACTTCTGCTTTTTAACTACTGCGTGAGTGTGCTCAGACTCTTCTTAGTTCAACGAATCAAGACCCGAAAGAACTAATGAAACTAGCTATTAATTCTATTTCAATATCGAAATGGCCCTAGTGGGGGTACCGATCCCTTTGAAATTCGTAGACGCGGCTTCACGATTACGACGTCGCAAAGTTAGGCGCTCTAATCACTGTGCCAACTAAAAGAAAACCGTTGTATGTAACATAGTTTATTCTGTCTATGAGGTACAATGTAATAAGTCTTAGTGATCCAATGCGGCAAAAATAGTTCTTCATTTTGTTATGAGTAGAGGGCACTCACATCTAATTGTAAAGGATGATCTATAGCTTCATACAAGCGGGTTTAGTAACCATTATCTCATAAAGTTGTGCTGCTTGACGGATTTGCGTTTTGTATTGATACAGATGGCATCATATAGAATATGCTTCTGATAATAGGATAATGAGACCACCTTTCATTCAAGTACCGGTCAAACCTTGGCGATTTTCCAGGCCTTAGGATAAACACCAAAAGTGATATTCAAAAAATTGTCAAGGAAGTCAAAAGGAGTAGCCAATACTGTATGAAAATTTTTAACATTACAAAAATTTCATTATTGTTTATCCTTTGAATATGAATTTATTACGGTTGAAAACTAATTTTTTCCTGACCTCTTCTAGAACCGCAAAATGAAATTTTTTAATAAAGTAGGCAACTAACAGTGCATAATTTATGTAGGTGTTATAGGCCAATATTATTTTTTGTCAATAGCTGCTTAATTAATGCGTGGTCCTGATGAAGATAGTAGCGGTTTTTTAAGTTCTGGGTTTGTTCGAACTTTTCGAAGACAAGTCTTTTAAATATATTCTATTGGGCTAGTCTATGTAGATAAAGTCTACTACCACTATATCCACATCGATGGAAATACATTTGCAAGCAATTAGCAAACGATTATGTTGTTGTTATTTTCACAAAATATCATGATATCTTTCGTTTCCTACCACAAGCTTTAGGTATCAACGCCCCAAATTTGCTTCACTCGATCTTCTAGAGCTAGCTTTACGTTAATATTACTTTAATGATTTAATCGTAATTTCTAGTCTTGTATGAATAACTAAAGACTGAAATTTGTTGACAATTTTGCAAATATCTTCGTGTTGTGTATGACTGTCTTCCAACCTAATAACCCAATAATAATTTTGCTACAACTGCTTAAATATATTCGCATGGCGTCTGCCATAGCGAAGGTTTTCCTTGCGACGACAAAGGAAAGGTATATGCGCAATGTTTCATTTTGTCCAGATAATAGAAGCCAGCATGTGCATATATCAGCTTTAGCAGCCTATAGCACTTAGCTTTTACATGGCATGGTTGGGGAAAATAAATTTTGCATGAGTAACGGCTGGATAGCTATAGGAGATTAAAAATTATTTTTCCTATCTTCGCTTGGAGCCGAGCTTTAACATCTATTGTTCTCTACTTCAGTACTTTTTTCAATAAAAATATAAATGCATTTCTCTGTTAAACATATATTTATTTCAAATAGAAATCAAAATGTTCGAAATTTTCTTTGTAATAATTACAACAATTATGATTTCCAATACGACGGATAATTACCAGCGTGGCTTATTGTTAGAGACCTTCTAGTTTTGTTTATTTGATACATCATTGGCCTTTCTATTCCAAAGTTATGCTTACGTTCTGCATGAACCGGATACTCGAAAGTTGCATAACGTTGTACCATTATTTCTAACGTCTATGTAATTACCGATCACAAAACGCGCATTTCGTAACCAAAACGAAAACATGTTCAAATAGAGTAGTATTAGAAGTGGACGCAATGGATTTGCCTCAGAAAATTATTGCAATAAGCACTTAACGAAACTTATTTCCGGGTGTTACAACTGATACACCAATACGAAGTATTTCTTTCAATTAAAAGAATGAAAACAGTTAATTACCTAATTACAATAAACAATATTTTTCTAATAAATCTGTAGGACACATTGAAACATTTTGTAATGTAGGAATTAAGAAATAAAAGCAAGTTAAGTCAATAAATGTAAATAAGTCGATATGCAAGAACGCATTGCAATATTAAAGAAGAATTATCCCCAAATTATTCGAGGATGAACTCTTGAAAAACTTACGTTTAAGGTAGACCAATATTGAATAAAAATGCGTTTACTTAGTAAATATGTTGTAATACGAAAGAACTGCATTCATTAATTAGTTTGGAGACAGTTAATTATACAAAAGAAACTATTAACCTCTCACAAAATATGCGTATATGTTTCAACTTCTCTGTGAAAAATATCAAGTGGAAATAAGTACTTGCTGAATATAAGTTACATATATACCTGATTTGAATAACTATGGTAAAGCTCATGTATTTTGTGATGACTGCGCCTCAGATAACTGGTTCACCCAGGATGTAGTTGGTACACTAAATTTTATAGCTTCATATTATCACCGGTTTAATTATGAAACGATTTGTCCACAACCAATCCAAAAACCAAAAGGGTTTTGAAAATATTTGATAGACCAATGGTAAGCGAACAATTTCACAGTATTAGTGCAACATATCAGCTTTTATCGTAACTACCATGAATCTGGTCTATAATTACTAACTTCGGTTTTTATCAGAATAAAACGTTTTGTCTAGACACAACTGTCTCGAAATTACACTTTGAGATACGCGAAGTACTCAGACGATAACTTGCATCGTTTATTCAGCTTCTAATTGGCTGTGCTAAATATTACTTACTTAATCCTGAGTCTTCCTAGTGTGAGATATAAGACTGTAGAGTCGAGTTGAGCTGACCGTCTTTTTCCATATTTTCCTATTATTTGATTTTGAACTCCTTCCATCGTATTCCTCTTTCTTGTGCCCCCTGCTGCACAGCCTCTCGCCATACCTTACTCGATCTTCCTCTTCTCCTAGAACCCTGCACTCGTGCCTTGTATACCGTGCTGCTTAAATTACTGCCTGACATTCTGTGAATATATCCCAACCATCTTAATTATTTTCTCGCTATTTTCGTTAGTATCGTTCTTGTGTTAAGGTTTCTTCTGTATGTTTCGTTAAGGATTTTGTCCAGTCCTCTTTAATTTTCTATTTTCCTTAGGAATCCCATTTTTGTTGGATAATGTATACGACCCGCTACCAATAATTATCGGGTTCACCAATTTTTCGACCACTTCCACTATTATTTCTTTTGTTATTCCCCTTTTATTACCGAATAGTGACTTCAGTGAGTTCTATATTCTTCCCACCTTTCCTATTTTCTCGTTTATTTCCATATCTAGGGTTCCATTTTCGTCTATTGTAGATCCTAGGTATTTGAACTCTCTTACTTGTTCGATGCATTGACCTTCCATTATAATTTGATTTGTTCTCTTATTCGCTGAAATATTCATCGTTTTTTGGATGAATGGATAAATATTCTTTTACGCTATCGCATCGTAAATATATTGTGATGCTAAACTGTATTTGACTAGAAATGCAGATGCAAATAGGCGTTCACGAGTGATGTGAATATCAATTGCACCGCATGTATTATTAACCAGCCTATGATGTGACACCATCAGAATTAATTATTACGATGGTAATAATCAACTCTCATCCGAAAGTGCTCTCATAATAATCTTTATATTCCGTTTTAAACCACGGTATTTACTACTAGAATGGAACAATATATGCAGAGTTGCATTTTGATGCTTCACTCAACCTAAAAGTTCTTTACATTTAATTTGATTTTCGGTAGGAACCAAAGACTTTCTTTCGAATAAACTTCTGATATCTCATAAACTTATTTATAAACCAAGTACAATCCAGAAAATGTGAAGATAACAGATATAAATAACAGGGTAAATATTTACAAACTTGAAAGTTCCTACGTCGACTAGAGCCCGCATGTGCGAGGTGAAAATAATCTTTAGATCCTTACAAAAGCTACATTTCCAATTTTTTACGTCATGGTCAATTTCATTCGGCTCTGTACACACAGATTTTCTATAGGCGATGGAGAGGCATTCTGCATTCTCCTGCGCTCTTACGCAATTTATGTAATCCGTTCCGTTTCTTTCACAATTCGGCACAAAGCGAGATATTCATAAAATTGCAATTACTTCGAACAAGGTAGATATGTACATACACATGCATGTTATTGCTACGTACTTCCTTTTCACCATGCTGCAAAGCGTACAATGCGTACCTGGTATTCGCCGAGTGATTTAGTGTTGTCTGACTGAAGTGAAAGAACAATTCGTTTTCTTTAACAACATATGTTGTTCTTTAGAATTAACGTGATTTTTGTCCAGATTTCGCCGAAAATTATTTTACTAAAATAATAAATATCTTGCCTTTTTGTAGTATTATTTAAATGCTACCGTACGTAAACAATAAAGAGTACTGTGCTACCAGATGATAAAACAATAGACCTAGATATAGCGCACAGAGGTGACAGGATACCAAGGTATACTGCAGCCTTCGGCAGAATAATATTCGGTAAAACAAATCTACAAAGAAATAAAATTAAAGGATACTAAACACTAATCACGAGTAAGACGGTGAAACGGCATCTACGGCATCTACGGCATCTACGATGGGATGAATGGGAATGGACACGAGGAGAATGACTCAAAGGATACCTGAGGCAAGGACAATAAAAACTAAAACGAGGGGAAGACCTAAGCAAAATCGTTAAGGAGAATAGAAGAGATACAAAGTAAAAGAGGTGAAACCATGAAAGAAATAAGCATCTTGAGTATGGGCCAGGTAAGTTGAAAAAATGGTTGAAGGATACAGAGAAGTCTCCCGACGCCGAAACACATAAAGATTTAAAAAAGGAGTAGAAAAGGAACGTACATAAACAAAAAATTATCTGTGGAAAATTATGGGAAATCAAGAGCATGTTCATACAAGCAGCAAATAACCACTTTCGATATAATTTAAAAAAAAGATCTCTAATAGAAATTTATCTAAAAACTAACATGCAAATCGTTACGTAGTTAGCCTATTGCCATACACGGTTCATTCAAAATATTCGAATGATGATAACGAAGTGAGAATTTATATTTTCAAATGTACAATCCCTTCAGGATTTGCAGGATTTCAGCATTGAAGTCATAGCGCAAAATGAATAATTCACGATGTTATCTATTGCGGTGAGTGTATGTCAGCACAAGCAATTAAATGCCATAGGCTTTAATCAACTTAAAACATAATTAATTAATTAACCTTCTTGCTAGGAAGTATACACTCTTGATTTTGTCACGACATGGCAGTATAAACGATTGCATCAGTGGTAATGTCACAATATATTTGATTTTTGTTTTAGTAATTAGGAGTTGAAAATAAATCTCATCACACCCTGACTAATTTAATTTGTTCCGCAGGATATCAACAATTTTATTACCTCAATTACACGAAATATGCAAAAATGAGAAGTGACAAACTAATTATTTAATTGGTCACGTAATACTACGAATAGGAATCGTATACAAACCACCAGCGCCTACAATTTTAACGCTAAACCCGCATTTTCTCTTAATCTACTTTTCCTTGGATATGCAAAGGCCTATTTGCGATTACTAGCATGTATAATTTATTCCTGAACGTGTTCTAATTCCGTAAGATGCAGAATTCAGATGTCAGTTATCGAGAATTGTGAGAGAAAGAAAGTGTTGCAGCACCGTGTGTATGCATGCGTGTGCCTTATATAGTTCGCTTCCGAATGACAAGGCTGCACAAGTTTACGTAATAAGATTAATGGAGATTATCGACAGCTTTCCATTTAAACGGGTACAACAGTAAACGGAACACCCCTAAGTGTGTCGTATCGAAATACAATGTTATCGTACACTTACATGCCTAAATCCCTAACAATAAGTACCTATTGACTACTAAGGACAAAATATTTTCCTCATACGAATTTACACCAGTGGGGTGTTAAATGCTGCGATTTAAGTACTGGTAGTAGAAAGAGAAAATGATTGTAACAACTATTATGCAATCAGAAATTACTGTATATTTAATAATATAATATTCAAATATATATTTTTATTTACATTGTTCAATGCGATTTTGTTAGTTTAAACTTAAAAATAGCTTCAACAAAACATATATGACATAATATTTGACCAAAGCAAGCAAAATGGAGGAAACTTAAATTTACTTCTCCCATTCTAAAGATATGAAACTGAAGAGAGGAATCCATTGTTGTACTTCCCTTCCAAATACTTCCGAATTACATGATACCACATAGGTACTCGTACATTCGACTTCAATCAGAACATGGTGGCAAGTTAAACATTTTCCGTTAAGGCTTTTTGTCGAAAGTCTTAAGCACGATCGATTAAGAAGCATCAAAGCAAATTTTACGCAGAGTAACAACTTTGTATAGCATTTTAGAGCCCTGTGTTATTTCTTATGATATCTTGACCCAAAACGATTCTACTTAGTCTATTATTGTTTTTTCGACGTCATTTGGCCTAACTGATTGCTGTAGAATTTGAGGTCTGATTAAGTAGTCTTCTGATTTCAATTACTTCCACAACAAACAGAAAACAGGTAATACGAAGCTTTTCCTTCTGTTTCTTTGATACCATATAGTCTAGCCGCCTCTTTATATTTTGGCTCCGAATAAATAAACTTCTGATTTCGAACGACTACATTAGCTACATTTAAAGGCTTTGAGGGTCAAAGACTTCGCTTCTTTGTTTTTACATGCGTTTTGTCGGTGATTCCTTTATTATTTTCTTCTCAAGTTTTGCCGTACTGTAAAACGAAACTAACGTTTTTTATATATATACTAAAGTTAGATCAACTGTAATTTTATCGGATTGATTAGTTAGTAACATCGATGTTAGTAGTATCTGTTCACCTTTCCTTTATATCAATATCAATATTAATCAGAGTCTTAAGTTTGACGATTTGCTTATTTCTGCAGATTTGTTTTTAAATGCCTATCACACCTAGAGATAGCAAGTTTCAACAAAGTAGCACTAGGAGAGTAATTCTGTCCAGGGATGTTAAAGGAGGAGGATAGGCAAAAATACTAAATAAACCCGACTAAATAAAACACTAAATAGACAATTGGAAGAGATTGAAACCCAGTGTCAGCTTTAGCAAAAATCAATCGGGAGTCCTAGTTGTTTTCCTTTTGCAATATTGCAAGCCAAGTGATTACTTAAACAAGTAGAAAGTAATAGCAACGCTTGAAGGTTTTGTATGGAAAGGATAGAATCTTCAAATCATCTACTAAAGGAGTATATAAAGATGTAGATTATGACCAGATTGTACACAAGGATATACCACATTTGAACTCCGTAGTATTGTTGAACTTATATATGTCAACATGAAAGCCTGAGGAGGTGCTGTAGCTTAATGTCTCCTCGTCACAGTGGTAGTATGGCGCATATGTTCTGTTAAATATTTCTCTTGTCCATTTCCTTATGGTTTTCTTTGTAGTTTGATTTAAAACACATATCTCGCTCCTCACAATGCTTTTGGTGTTATTATGATTTTCTCTTTTCCTAATTTTTTGCTTGATTGCATTGATTTCCTTGCGTTCTTATTTGTTATTTTGCTACTAAACAGCAAATTTATTTTGTTCAGTAAAATTTAATTTTCTCACTTTCTTCGGTTTATTTCAATTTCTATGAATCTAGCTTTCCAGTAATTCTTTCCAATATAATATCAAATACCAGGTCTCCTAGTTATGTGGTTTGTTTTTAGCTTTACTAATCTTACGGTTTGATATTCCTTTCCATTTTTGCCTTCTTGAAATCAATCAATTACAGTCGTAGGTATGTTGATTGTAGATTGTCAGAACTTCTTCTATTGTATACATATGATCCTTTTTCTTATGTCTTTCCTTAACCATTCTTGTTATTCCTCTATTTACGATTCGATTAACGGTTTCAATCAGATTTTAACCATTATTTTTACTATACCTAATATTACAGTCGATATTTGCTACATTCGACTTCGATATCATCTTTCAAACTTCCATACTCCCTATCTCAATTTCAACTAGACTTCGTTCACTGCTTTTGTGATTTCGAAACGGTTCACAATCTACAGTTGTTGTTTGTATCAGGTTCGACATAAATCAAACATCTCCATCCCAACTTCGCTCTTGGCCAGATATTGTCATTACCGCAGCTTCTTCCCATTCTCCTTGTGTCTCTTCCGCTTTTCTTATGTCCACAGCTAATTTGTCATTTTTCTCTTTTAAGCTTTTTCACTAGTATATTTAATATTCTCAAATGTTATTCCATTTTGATCTATACCTTTGGAATTTTTCGTACTGCTTAGGATTTAGTCTACTTCTTCATGCATTGGTTCAGCTATTTCAGTCTCATCTTCTCATAGTGTTCGTTTTCGTCTGATTCGTTGTTTGATAACTCAGAAATATGTTCTCTTCATTTTTTTCTCATTTTGATTTTGGTTCATGCTTTCAACTTTTGCCTTGTGTTTATCGTCCTTTCGTTATATTTGAATGACTGGCCCGCTCTGATTGTTTCTATTTGAGGTTCGTACGGAAGGCATCCTTTATCTCGCTAACGTTTTTGTGGTATATGGTACGATTTCCTCGGTACCTCTCCTTCCTAAATTTACTGATTTCTAATTGTTATACGGAGAAATAGAAAAGTTATGAAAATGATATGAAAAAGAAATCAACGAAGATGGTAGAAATAGGGAAAATAAAATGAAAGACATAAATGAAAAGGAAAATAGTATACGTATTTACGGATTGAACATATTTGTTCAAAATATGTCACGGTTATCTTCTCATTTTTAAAATTATACTGCCGTTAATCGATTTGCCGTTGAACATATTTTCCACAAAATTTTCTCCTTATATGCTAATAAACAAACCAACACCAACTTAATTTATTCATTGAAATTTTCAGAACACTTGAATTCCCTATTTGGTAAGATGTCACAAGCTTCGTCTTCCCACCTAAAATTACAGTATACACTACTAATTAGCACCTACATATTCTTCTTCTAGGAAGCACATCTTCATTACAAAAGAACAACAATATACACAAATATCCACTAACTTAAAAGAGGTGCCAATTTGCTCCTTCTATCTGTACACGGTTAAGAACTTCGGTTCGCAATTGTCTTTGAACTACATTGAGTGAAATCTGAGAAGTATATAAATACTATGATATCCTGCTTGTTACCTAACAAACAGGCACAACTTACTTAAGAGTATTATTTTCCTCTTTTACATTACCAAATATGGGCTCAATGTGCTTATGTTAATTGAATATTTTTGCGATTTAAAAATCAGGTATCAAAGTAAACTATTTTTGTAGAACTATGCCTTTGCTTGTGACTTATTACAGAAGTTACTATAGCATAATTTGAAAATAAATGGAGAAAGAACTAAGACCATGATTATAAATAGAGCAAATAAAAACGGGAAAAATTTCTGAACGAAAGAAAATTAGAACAGGTGGCAAGGTTCAAATACTTGGAGACAATTCTGACTGAGGATGAAAGATTCGATGAAAAGATAATAAGAAAAAATAGAGCAGCATGGAGATTATTTAATAGCACCAAGATCACTTTCCTAAATAAAAAAGAGATACCCGATGGAACCAAAACTAAGATCTTCAAAAAGATAGCGTTATAGTTCGGTAGTTTTGGCAATAGCAAAGAAACAGAAACAAAAAATACGAAAATAACGTTTCTAAGAATGATAGATAACGAAATGAAAATGGATAATGTGAGACATAGTACAATCACATGAACCTTGGAAATAGAGCCCAACAGGACAGAATAGAAGAAGGTCAGCTGAGGTGGATGGGGGCACGTAATGAGAATGGAATGAGATAGGATTGTGAGAAGAGTGTTTGAAGCCAAATCAATCCAAAGAAAATGAAAGGGAAGACCTAGAAACAGCTGAACGGAGAAAGTGCGTAAAGTGGGCAAAAGAAGAAACATAAGGTGGAAGGAGATTAATAGACAGGTACCGGATAGAAAGGCATGGAGAAAGACGTGGAAAAGAATTCGGACTTAGAAACTCAACTCCAACATATCCGACACCCGGAGGGTTAGGATTAGGACAAAAGGATAGTATAGTCGAAAGCATTGTTTTGAGATTTTAAAATAAGCTGAAAATTAAGGAAAAATAAATGAAAAGAGAGGACAGAGGACAGGATAGTTGATTATTAATTCGGCGTTCAAAAACTGTAGATAGACTTAATCTAATATCCAGTAATGACGGCAATATGTATCAAATCTTATCTCAAGGCTTGAAATAAGAGTTAATCTGAAGAAATCACAATGTTAGCGAACCACGCACCCTTAATTCTATTGTTTTGAATACAATTTCCTTTTCCAAAAAAGTATTTGAATCGATACGAAAGTCAATGAATTATGTTGCGGTTGTCATAGATTTTCTCTAGTGATAATTGAAACTACGGACAGGGAGTAATCTAGAAGAGGTCATAAGGAGAATAATTCACTGTGTTTCGTTTAAAATAGCGATGACAAATTGAATTGAATGGTTTAATGTTTACCTTCAATGTTAGAAATTAAATACGAAAGGTGATGCCTTTCCATGCACCGTGCACCGTGTAAAAAAATTATAAACAATGGAACTTGAAAGGATGTCTTGGACACCTATTGAAAGATATTTCGCAGGTTTATACTATCCGCATGTATATTAATACATGCGATTAGGTATTAGGTACATAAACTATTATATATCTCTCATCTTAATGTCACGTTCTCCTTAAGAAAGTTAAACATACAGTAGTAAAGAATAAGCCGTAATAATAAACTACCAATGCAGTTTTAAAATGCACGTATATTAATCCCAGCAATTATATTCGATTTTATAATTTCTCTAGGATTATCTCTACCACTATAAAACCAATGAGAAAACAACAAATTGATTAAAACAGAATGCCTCCTAGAGCGGTATTTGAAACCGTTTATATTATATTAACTTTATTATTCAAAACGAAATTCGATGCCATCCAGAGTTTTCATTTTGAACTACCTCCGAAAATGTTGTCTCGAAATGAAGCACATCAAAACATCGAAATACACTTAATTCTAAACAGTCCCCTTGACACGATTATATCACCGGAAAAATGTTGAGAGGACTCTCTAGAAATGGGACAGCATATCTAATCCGAATCTTTAACGCTATCTTAAGAACTGGCTACTTTCCACTGACGCGGAAAATAGTCTAAATGATCATTATTCCTAAACCGAATACGCCCATGGAACACATTAAATCCGATAGACCTATCAGCGTACTTCCCATTATGTCTAAACCTCCGGAGAAACTGTTACTAGACAGATTGACACCGATTCTCATGGAACGTGATGGAATTCTAAACCATCAATTTGATTCCACCAGCAACATGCCATTATTGAACAAATTCATGGTGTCACACAGGATATTAATCGAACAACAGATGATAAGGAGTACTGTTTATCGGCTTTTCTGCATATTACTCAGACTTTCACAACATCTGGCATGTCGGTGTCTTCTGCAAACTAGGAATAAACCTTCCTGAAGTCTCACCTCCCAAACCGACATTTCCTGGTACACCTACAAAACAAGCAAACAACACGGTATCTAATCAAAACAGCAGTTCCACAAGATAATGTTCTTGGACCGACGTTGCTGTGGCGACATAGGAGGTGGTAGGTAGATTGGCTGTGTAGATCATATACTTGATCTACACAGCCAATCTGCATACCACCTTCTGTGTCTCCACAGCAATGTATGCAGATGACACGGTCATCCTGCAAACTACCCTTACCCAAAGATCGGTTCCCAGCGTATATCAATCAACGTCGATAAGACACAGTCGTAGATGAAGAGATGGCGTATTAGAGTCAAAAATATTGCTTGAGATCTTGCAAAGAAATCAATCAAAGAAGATATTGAATGCTATTCTAAATAATACAAAGAAAAACAGTCGATCGCCCTAACAGCTTGGCACAAAATTCAAGAGATTCATCTCTAGAGATCTTTCAAGAGATTTTAAGCCAAGTCCATTTAAATCTCGGAAACACCTAAAATTATTGTAATAGTAAAAATGGCCATAGGATCATTTTCTTTCAAATATCATAAGTTATTTAACTTTTGCCCATTGTAAGTTCTAATTGTTACAGAATGAAAATAAATGGTAAGTTTAAAAAATAAAACTTTATTCTATGACTTTGTTAAGACGTAATTTAATAACTGGTGGTAATTTTGTACGGACTACAGTTGTTTCTTGAACGGAATTGTAGATATAACATTTTAGGTTAGTTACATTTATTTTTTGCTGTGAATTCTACATTATTTGAATGCTAAGCATGTACTTGTAATTCATATCAATTTTCAAAAAACAAAACTGCTTGTCTTCAAATTAATTTGGGAATATTCTCTTCATCAATTAGTAACAGATATCAAAGATCAAGACGGTAAACAATCACAGGTATAATTTATCGATGCTTATTATGTTTACATCTGCTCGCATTAGTATAATTACGATACGATACTGTTGTTGACCTACATTCATATATGATCCGTTTTGCAGACGATGGTCAGAGATATAAGGATGCTCTAATGGCATATGATACTACTATTTAGTAATTATACGATAATTACCATAGTAATTGCATTGCGTATGAATGGTATTTGTTAATTGCTAGAAATATCTCAAATAAAATCATATTTACGTCCATACTTTTAAATTTTATATTGCAGGTAGGGTAAATACTTTCTAATAAAAGAATGTGTAACGTGTAGAGTATAAAGTTATTTCAAAACTACCTATCTTTTTTGTTAATAGAAGATTTCCTAGTCGATTTTTGATCGTAAATTTCGTCATAACTGTCAATTGGAAAATTGTTATTCAGAAATATGTCTATATTTTATATATATACATATATTGGAACAATGTATGCTGAGTCATACCGCCGCTGGGTATGAATATGGAAAGAAGCATACTTGGTAAAAGTTGAACACGTAAAGGTTACATAAGTACTATTATTTATGCAATACTTGAGGTGATTATTTATCCAGCTTAAGTTGTCATTACTCACCATTCGTAATAAACTCACTTCCAAAAGAAGGCGAATACACTCAGAAAACTTGATTGGTTTTGATGAAATTGTGACAGAATGCGTATATAATTGAATTACTTTCAGCCTAAAATAATGCCAAACAAAAGAATGATGAGTAGGCCTAACTACGGTTTCTTCGAGATTCTTATACTTATCAATGTAATATATGTTTGGAATCAAATATGCCTTGAAAAATGTCAAGATTCGGTTCCGAAAATGAATTAACTAGTTTAATGCGTGAGTTAACAGTTGACATCGATGGGCGATAAATCATGGAACCAAGTAAATTATGGAATCAGTGCCACAACATTGCCTTTTAAGAACTTCATAGTAATCCATGTTGCACAAGGAAGTGTGTTATCTTGTCGTAAAAGCGATTGATTGAACCCCCGCAGCTACAGAGCAATTTTCATTCAATTCAAAGGTAATCAGTTACCATGAGTTACTGCACCTCAAACCAGCATCAATTGCATAAAACCTGTATCCATCCTGGTCCCACTCCTAGCAGAAATATTTGTCGATCATTTAGAGTTAATCATTTTACCACAACTCCTCAGGGCATCCTACCCAGCATAAATTAAATTCTTTTCACAGTTTGTTGCACAGATTGGTATATTACTCACTATCCCAAGACAATATTGTTAAAGAATTGAACGCAATTAAACAGATTTCTTTCAATAATGGTTACAATGAAGATTTAATCAATAAAATGCTAACAGAAAAAGTGCATCGTAAAATCATTTTCATCCGTCACTTAAAATTACCAAATATCAAAGTATTTAAATACCCTTAAATTCACTACTGCTTATAAAACAAATAACAATTTACATAAACACATAACAAATAACAAAATAAAACTTAATATACTAATAAAAAATCCGGTATCTATAAATTGACGTGTGATTACAGTATGATGTTTGTGAGGCAGACCCACCGTTCCTTCATTGAACGTATTTCAGAACATTATTTTCTTTTAAAAATAACAAAGAAGATTCTACTTTGTCAAATAATTTTTTAGAATTCAACAATAACTGTAACCGCCATTTCCAAATTTTACATTTAGAAAATAAAAGTAAAAAGTTGAACATACTTGAATGTTTAGAAATTAACAGATTAAAGAATATACAACTATTAGGTAAAGACCAATTAGATATTTACAATTCCCCATTACTAAATATGTGTACAAATCAGTCACTTTGTCATTATCTCTTACATATCTGGGTAAACTCTTTCACAGTTTTATGACACTTTCTCTCAATTATAACAATTTTTGTAAATCCAATAATAACTTACCCTGGAAGAGTGTTTATGATTGGTTCCTATAATTTTAATAGTTTCTATTGCACTTTTCTTGGAAATCATCATTGTAAAATGAAGGTTGTTAGTAGATATTCAGTTGTCATCTATGTAATAGAATTAACCGGCATTGTCTTAAGGTCCCTGGACGACCAACAAAATTCCTTCTCTTAGCGACGACAAAATTAATTAATTAGGTTAATCTACCTTCAAAATAGACGCTTTTTTAAATCTCCGTTTAGTTTACTCATTACATCAAATTTTTCATCATCATTCCTAAGACTGCACAACTGCAGCAGGTTATTTCTCTGAGATAGGAGGGTTCAAGGCGGTTTCTGCTTAGGCTAGGAATTGAATTGAAGTTCCATGCTAATAAAATTAGTTTGATGATACAGTCTGACGAAGCCTCGACACAGTCTCTACGAGTATTATTCACTATTAAAACCTGTACATTGTTCAACAGAAAATTCTAAATTTCTGGCATCGCTACGTGATTGATTAATTCTTCTACAACCATTATGACCGCAAAAACAAAATCTAGACTAGGTAAAGGAGATAAACTGGTTCCATTCACATTGGCGTATTAAAATAGCCATTTAGTTAAAGCTGATAAATCAGCAATCTTGAAATAACGATCTGCATCTTATCAAACTGCTCATTGGAGTATTAGTATAACATATACGCTCGGAAATTTATTTAATTAGGTAACACCCTCAAGCATACCTACGAGCAATGTCTTTTAAAAATCATCTAGCTAATTATATTTCTTCCATTCACAGTGTATAAATACAATCAAATGTTAGGTCTGATGCGAAATGCTTATGGCAATATGTTAACTCCAGAGAAGGAAAAACTCGTATTCCTTCTGAGCTGTTTGATCAAGCTCAAGATGTTGTTAATGCGTTTGCCAGAAATCTTGGTGGTTACTTTTTCCCCAACAGTGGGTTAAGTACAATTAACTGCTCTCCTAGCTATGACTTCTTTCCATTACTGAAGAGGACGTTGTTCGCAGCCTGGTCAGACTTTAAAATGCTATCACGGAAATTGTCAAATTCCTGTATTCCTGCTTAGAGATTGCTGCATGGTTTTGCCATTAGCATTTGCGGCCTTGTTTAGTACTTCCATATGATTATGGGCAGACACCATTCCTACTACCTGGAAGGTTGCAAAGATTATTTCTATTTACAAGAAGGGCAAATCTGAAATAATAACTACCAATATCTATTCCTTGTAATTTCTCCAAAGCATATCAGCAGATATTATACAATATGATCTATAGCAATAACCGGATGAGACTATCAACTGACAAGCATGGATTCCTGGCATCTAGGCCTACTGTTACCAATACCTTATGTATCACACATACGCGAAGTAATTGATGATCATTCACAACTTGATATGATTTACACCGACTTATTTAAAGCCTTCGACAGTATTAATCAAGATTTATTGCTACAGAAACTTAAGAGAGTTGGCTTCCCTATCCCTCTCTTGCAACTCAGAATCATACTTGACATGTAAAGTAAACTAGGTTAGTTGTAATGGCCTTTCATCCGTAGAATATCTCTTTACATCTGATACTTCATACCTGAAATCTAGACCGATTATTATTCCTGATACTTAATAATGATTTATTTGAGTCTTTGCGTTGCGGTCACTTAGTTTACGTTGGTGGTCTCAAGTTTTATTGCAGAATTGGTGCGATCAACAATTCTGTCCTTGCAAGATAATCTCCAAAAATAAATGCTTGGTGTTTAATGAATGGATTGAAACTTAATGTACCGTATTGTTAGATACACCCGTAGAGAGTCTGGGCCAACCTTACAATATAGGTGGGGATATTCTTGCAACAAGCAATGCTGTAAAAGATTTGGGTGTTATTTTTGATGATTGACTTACGTTTGATAAACAAATTACATCTGTTTGTAATTCTTCCCTCAAAGTACTGGGTTTTACTAACCGTAACATTGAAGTATTTATTTCTATCATAGAAACACATCATTGGGGCTTGGTTAGAAGCTTATTATAATATGCTGTTGTGGTATGGTACCTCTATTACACCTGTCATCAACTGAAATTGGAACGTGTCCAAAGATAATTTTTGAAATACTTCTACTTTAGAAGTTCAGGGTTTTATCCTGAAATAAACTATGACCAAAATATAGTTTTACCGACACCCTTACTTTAAAATCTCGACGTGGACAGATATGTGCAACATTTCTACATAAACTTTAAAATGGATACCTTGATTACGCGGAGTTATTCTGTCGGGTACTATTTAATGTGTCACTCTCGTGATGTGCTTGGGTTCTATTTACCACGTACGATCTATGTATGTTCAAACGTTATGTTTTTAGCTCCAGTTGTATATCTATTAAAGTACGGAGAAAGTTTATGATAATATTTTTAATGAGACAACCTATTGATTTATTATTTTTACTATTTTTACTATTATTTACATTTCTGCAATTCTTAGAATCAGTTAGATCTGTGAAAACTTATGTCTACGATCTGTACGATTTGATTAATAATATCTCATTATTCTGCACTACTTGTTTATCGTTTAATTCTTTTCCAGACACCCTTCATTGGTTAGTATAGCAGCAAATCCGATTTTTTCCCTTTCCTCTACAAATTTTCAAGATAAACACCTCAAGACTTATAAAACTGTAAAGTTTTATTGGAATTTTACAATTCGAATCCAGAGCATGTAGTTGATTTCGATGTCTATATTTGTATTTAGAAATGATTGGGGGTTATAGGCAGAATTTAGTGCCATCAAAGGTCCTTACATCAAGCATCCAAGCATCTCCAAAGAAAATACATTCATCATGGAAAGCATAATTCCAATTTTCTAATGATAATATCGATTATAGATTTATCGATATTTATATGTATAAGTAGATATATGTATCTACCAAAAATGTGATAAACCAATAAAGTCAAACCGAAAAACTCAGTCATCAAACATTTCAAGGAAATACTGCTGAAGTTGTTGAATAATTCAGAAATTTATAACCTACTAGAATTTTCATTAGAACATATGTATATACATACATACCTTTTGGTATTAATTATCTTACAGGCTAATCATTAGAATTAACGAGAATATTCCTATAAAAAGAAACGAACTTAGCTTTACCGGTAATACAAGAAACACGAGTGGATTATTTATGTATTTACATACATACACACATATGTATACAGTTTACTAGCAAATTTCTCCACATCTGTTAAGACTGTAATTACGGCGTTCCTGGATCATTATTGCGTGTTGATTTAATTTCACTTTTATTTTGTGTAGAAAGTTGAATTTACGAGGTAGTCAGTGAACGCACACGATATTTCTATACCCAGGTTTTTCAGCATACTGCGATATTTAATAATCAGTCGAGAAAATTATTCATGGATGGATATTATTGTTTAAGAAACAGAATGTATTAATTTAATCGGTCTTATCTATGTAATACTCAAATACATACACAGTTAGTTATTCACTTGGGCGCGAGAAAACAAATCGAATGTCGTACCCCGTCACTCTGTTACACCGATTTCCAAATCTTGATTTTTGTCAAACGCTAGCGGCATAAGAGAAGCGAACAGAAGAGGAGTTTAATGAGTGATTTAGTGGCACAAAGCCCGTCCCCGGAGACCTCTATCAGGCGAAACCAGGCGTCGCAAAACAGAATGCGGTGTGGCACACGATGAGTCTGTTCCACATCGGAAATTCTATTGCTAATCTGTAGCTCCGACATCAAGCCAAGATATTGGGGCGTTTAAGCTGCTCTTGACAGACTCGAAGTTTTACCCAATCTTCTTTTTGTACTGGGGTAAGTGCACCGAGAAAATTAGAGAAGTGGCTTCTTAGACGATCTTCGTAGCTATCAGGGGTGAACCTTTCATACAGGCAACGAACAATAAAATTAAATTGTGTGTTTACACTGTGTATCTATATTATTCCCATTACTTAAAAGGTAGCTCCAGGCAACCTCATCTTAAGTTGTTACAAAAAACTAAGAAGGAAAGAAAATTTGGAATAAGTGAAGTGCAGGTGGTATCTCAAAGTCATAGTTCTTTAAGGATTCAACAGCTTCTTGAGGTACTGGAAATCGCTGTCCACGCATATTTTGTTGAAAGGAATCGTTAGGCAATAAATCAGGGGAACACGGTCAATGAGACGTTAGTTTAATGATTTTCTCATCCAAATAATCAATAGTTTGACGTGTTGTGTGAGAGTTGGCATTGAATAATTCGAAGTTTTCGATTTTTTCCTGCTTTCGTCGATGATTTTTGACAAATAAATTGTTGTATACGGTTTAGCATTAACTGCTTTTCGAGCCTGGAAATGGAATGTCTGCAGCATGTCCAGTACAACCACACACGCAAGTATTTTCATGGAATTGCTTCATAAACTTAACATTTGCTCACACGCACAAAGTAGTTAGAAAGAGTTCCAAAACAGATGGTAATAAATAAATAATTTTTGACGCTTATTTGATACTCTGTTCTGATCAGAAATATGGAACGTATTAAGGGAAAAAAGTATTGACAACAACACACTGAAAAAAGCAGAAACCTGAAATATAGTTCCAATAAACCACAAGAAAAAAAAAAAACTCAAGGAGGAAAAAAGAATAAGAGAAGATGGAATCTGTAACGTGTAATTTGTATCGACGCAGTATCATCTGATATATTGTTTGAAATGTTCGTGTCGTTTGTTGTACGTTGTAATCCAATGTTTAGGAAGCCACTCTACTTCTGTCTTACCCAACTTATGTGTGAATTTTGGGACAGTCTAAAGGTGAGCACAGAAAAACCATAAATTATGGAAAGAAAGGAGCAAAGTGACAAAACATACTAGAAGTAACTAAATATTTATAACACACAATACATACTAATGCGTAAAGGGAAGAACCGGGAAGAGAAATTGATAACCCTATGACAAATAATGAAATGCTTAGGGCCTTAGATGATAAACTTGCTAATAAAAGGAAATAAGCAACTCAATATATGATTGAGATTATGGACAACGACAGAAATTGATTAACAAAAGTTACAAATAACAGAAATGAGAACGTACCAAAAACTAGAAGAAGCGACAACATGATAGAAAAAGAAAACTGAGAAATGACATGTTAGGATTATTATATTAATTAATTCATTAATTAATCAGCTGGAGATAGGAAGCGAGGTGCTGGATAGCAAATGTTGGGGAAATACAGCCAATATCACTCTTTCATTAATGGTAGTACAAGCAGGCAATACATAACAAAAGAAAGGGTATTTCCCTCCCTCAATACTCAATACAATAATAGGTTGAAATACTCGTACCTCTTTTTATCGTCCTAATATTGGTTAAAAAACGTAGTAAGTTTAGAAGAATAATATTAATTTAATTTAAGAGGAAAGTTGGGTATAAGGAAAATTTGTACAAAAATTGTTTTCTAAACATTAACATTAATTAACTCCACGAGCAGAAAGTTTTGGAGAGCTATATATAATTTTCACTCAGGATCAATTTTATGATTATTACAGCTTTCTTGTGATAATTGTGCAATTCTGTAGAAATAATATATACCTCGGAAACTTTTTATTGTGTAATCTTTATACCACGAGCCACACGATTATAAAAGGCCTTAGGTCAGAATACCACTGTAGTATTTCCAACCTATATTTTAATTTCTTGTTTCCTATCAGTACTCTTTAAACCTTCAAAGTGAAACGTAAAACGGAAAATATGTAATTACTTCTATCAGAATTCACTTAATCCAACCCCATATTATATTGAAGATTAGAGTATTTATATAAAACATATGCTATGGGGAGGAAATACATATTACATTGTTATTGCGACGTATCTGCAATTTTGACAATTTCAAATACAGATTACGCGATCAAATAGTAACAATGGTTTGCTATTATGTATGTCACAGAATAAGGTTACCTAACTTTACGTACCCGCCTCGTATAAAATGTTATAATTCGTACCATGCTAAATTGATATCTTATCTCGAATAAGCAAAATTAGTGCAATTTTATACATGCAAGCTATAAATCTAGTGAGAACGATGGCCACGTGCAACTCAAAATTAGTTGCTTTTGGCGCAAGGTATATTCTAATCATCCCGCCCCTTAAAGTCACAGAACGCGTAGAGGTCCCATAAATTTTCCTAAACTAATTTGCAATAATTACCTTCTGAATGGGAGGCTGCATACCTATACCTAAAATTATTGTTTTTCATCATTCATGAATATTTATTACTTCTTCGGACATTATAAAGATGATACTCACTGATTTCGTTCCATCTAATGGCAATTGGGTGGGGTATGATAGAAGACAACCGCAAATTATAGTTGTTCGGTGGGCCGATGTAAATCTGTATTAATATCATACCCTTTCGTTAGGACAATGTTCATATAACAGAAGATAGTAAACAGGTGGTTAGATTTGGAATTATAATTTAAATTTATTGTTAGTATCGTCATTGGTACTCTACAATGTGTAGACTAATACTGTTTTGTATTAGACGCTCACTAACTTGCTGTGAGATCAGTTACAGTCTCAATTTGTGTTACCTTTTACTACTGCTTGCCATAATATTTTTAGTTGCAGACCAACTGCATCCCACCGCTTTACGCTAATTATGTCCCGTTCACTTTTCAACTGACAATTCGCTCACTGCAGTGATTTTAAATATTAGAGAGAGAAGAACTCTGATTCCAAAATACGATTCTGTTTCTTGTATCAGCTATAGTTGTTGAGATAGACAAAAATTAAATATTCCATATATTTTCATTTATATTGTAACAGTAAACCTTCTGAACAAATCCTCTGTTCAATTCTAGTTGAAAAACAATTTGTGAGTTTGTGAAAAAAGTATGCATGGCCTATTTTGGGGTTCATCTAGGAGATCAACATAAATACCTTGTAAAAATCAAAAAAAGACTGTGAGTTTCAAACATTTTTTAATAAAATTGTCACTACAAATTTGTTTTGCCACACAGTGGCTTCATCAGGTGGATGAAAACGAAAAAAAAACAAAAGGTAATTATAAAATTAGAAATTTAGTGCTAGGAGGGGGAATGATAAACATCTGTTTTGTCGTTTAAAACTAAGCCTAATCTATTATATCTATTCTTATATATATATATATATATATATATATATATATGTATATTCTTTGTAGTGACAATTTTATTAAAAAATTTTTGAAACTCACAAAGTCTCTTTTTTGATTTTTACAAGGTATGATTATGGAGTTTCAACAAGTTATTCCCGCTTCGATTAATTATTTGATCAAGATAAAACTTGGGCGCCACATGTTGTCTGCAAATCATATATTGAGAACCTGCGCCAGTGGACAGAAGGACAAAGAAAGTGTTTGAAATTTGGGATTCCAATGATATGGAGGGAACCAAGAAACCATTTTGACGATTGTTACTTTTGTCTAGTGAATATAAAGGGTATATTAATACGAATAATCGACATAAGTGGACATATCCCAATTGGAATTCCACATGCACAAGAAATACCAGTTCCAATATTTAGTAACCTACTACATATACTACCAAAGAATGATGATGAAATGTCTTCTTGTGAACATGACGGTAGTGACTCTGAAGGAGACTCAACATATCCAGAAACGTTTACCCGGGAAGATTAAGTGATCTTATTAGACATTTAAACCTTTCAAAGGAGTCTTCGGAGTCGCTTGCTTCTAAACTTAATGAAAAAATCTTCTTCTTTCAGAAACAAAAATTACATATTATCGTAACAGAGAAAGATTTTCTGCCATTTTAATCTAAAGAAGATAAGTTGGTATTATTTTGCAACTAGATAAAAGGACTGTTAAAGAAATAGGTATATCAGAGTACACATCAACTAATTGACGACTTTTTATAGATAGTTCCAAAAGAAGTCTGAAGTGTGTTGTTATACACAATGGAAACAAATATGGAAGTATTCCAATTGAGCATTCCACAAAGATGAAAAAGGATTATAAAACAATATCTCCACTTTTGAGAAACATTAACTATTACACAAATGGGTGGATGATATGTGTTGATCTAAAAATGATAAAATTCCTTTTAGGACAGCAATGTGGATATACAAAATTTCTTTTTTGTGTGTCTTTGGGACAGCAGAACGAAAGATCAACATTGTATAAAAAGAAATTGGCGTAACAGGAACGCTCTAGTAAAGGGAAAAGCCATGTTATTGATGAAGCATTAGTAGCACTTGCACATTAAACTACCCTAACTAATGAAACAATTTGTGAAAGCTTTAGATCAAAATGATGTTTGTTTTCAATACTTGGTAAATCAATTCCTTGAAATCAGTAATGAAAAATTCAAAGCAGGAATATTTGAAGGACATCAGATGAGGCAACCTATAAAACACCCACAATTCACGGAATCAATGACTAAAATTGAGTCTAATGCATGATGTTCGTTTGTTAAAGTTGTGCAAAATTTTCTTGGTTTGAAAATTACAAACAAATAGTGGAAAGTATGCTTAATAATTTTCAAATTTTGGGTTGCCCTATGAGTATTAAGATCCATTGCCCCCACAATAATTTCCTGCAAATCTTGACGACTTTGACGACGTGAAGAGTAGGGCGAACGATTCCACCAGGATATCAGAATAATGGAAGAAAGGCACCAGGGCAGATGGGACACGCACATGGCTGATTACTGGTACAGTATTAAAAGAGAAAAACCCTTTCAGACATACGCAAGAAAAGTGCTCTAAAGAAAGCTTTTAAGTTAGTTACCAACTACAATAAATATTTATTTTGGATAATAACCTTTGTAAATATTTCTTTTATGGAATAAACTTATTTTCTTTTTATTTGTGCGTTTCTTATAGGTCGTATTGAAACCAATATTTATATGCAGGAATAAAACTAGCTGAATACAAATATGTGCTCACATCTTTTGAAGACGAGCTGATAGAGAAAATCTGATGGTATTTTTGGATTTAGCGCATCAAAATTAGTTAAGTATAGTTAAAAGAAAGTCCGCCAACAAAATATGTATGTATTGATCAATGATAATCAATTTTAAGTCTACCTCCATACCGGCGCGGTGGTTCTTGTCAATCACATTACATTTCAATGACACAAATATGTCGGAGATTGGACCGCATCATGATACATTCACTCAATCAGCAACTGATTTCTAATGAGAATGGAAATCTATTTTAACTTTAGGAAATTTCTTTAGTTTGCTAAAATTTTTCATTAGATTTACCGGAAAGTACTTTTGAGAGAGGTGGTAATATTAATAACAAAATAATATTTTCTCTTGTCACAAGTTCTTAATCTAAAAACGATATAAGTGTGGAAAGAAACTTAAATCGCCATCGCCGCCATCCATAGCTTTGTCACAAGTTTTATGAAAAGCTCTAAACTTCGTTCCATTCCATAGTAACGCTGTCGCAGTAATTTTCTCTGTTTCACAATAGCCTCGGTTCGGTTTTTGAGGGAGGCGGTTATATAAAAGAGGCGTCGATGGCGTCAACGAAGGGTATATCGGCATACAGAACGTCGACAGAGGTCGTCCGCCTCACTCGCTCATCCTTATCGGTCTCATCGCGTAAATTGAAATTCATTCAGGATAATTGCTCAACGACGGTCTGGTGAAATTTCCAAAAGGATCTCGGCAACATTTTACTGGGCGACTAGACGCTGTGACAGTGTGATTCTGGTGCCGGTGAAATGGTGCGTGATCTAAAAGAGGATTTTCCATTTTTCGAGCATTAATTGAAAAGCCGGCGCGCGTATATTTTTAACCGAGTTGGTAAAGGACGACACAATCAAGATATTCGCGCTGCCTGTGCTCTTTCCGTCGCTTTCCGTTCTATACGGCGATCCTTTCGATTCGGATCGTTGGTTCGTTTGTTATCCATTTAACGTGGGAAAAAACAAAACGAAATTATAATACCGTAGAGCGGGGAAAAGTTGGGCAAGTAATAATTCTAGGGAGATCTTATCGGATAGGAAAGTATAATAAGATGGAAAGTCAGGAAATTTTCGCAATTTAGTAGTTCTCAAGGGCAATGTCCATTTCTGATGATAAAAATTAAAGATACTCTCCTAATAAATACGTTCTTATTTATCATAAGACCCAGTAGAATAACCACTTGTTACTAGGTACTATTATTACATTATTATATCTATTATTACTTTAACAATATACGTGTTAGAGTTACATGTTTAAGGTAAACTACTCAAACCAATTAACAATGGACATCGATTGTGAAAACTACAAATTGTTTTAATTGAATCTTTCCTTTCAACTAGAGTGAATACGATTAGTAAACTTCGATATGGAGCTTAACGTACCGCAAATAGCAATTTACAAGTTTATACTTTGCTGTAATTGGTTCAATGACATAAGTAATAATCGCTTAGTAATTTATTATAGTTATGTTCGAATTTACAAAGAATGAACTGTGTTGCTAAAGATAAGGAAGACAAACAGTTTCACATTTACGGTATCCATGAAGGTGGTGTTGAACCACACAATAACATTTTTCCGAAGGAAAGAAGAAACCGTATCCAATTAGAATGGTTTATTTGTTTGCTATTGCGATGTTGATTCTCACTGTTTCATATGAATTTTCCTTGGAATAGTACATATGTGGTATATTTGAGCTTTTCTTCCCTTTTACGCCTAGAGATTAGGCTTATACGACACCAAGAGAGTCGTATATGGATTCACAAAGATGGGGAAACTCCTACAATGAAAAAAAAGGTTATGTAGGCGTTATTCTTCAAAAGTACGGACTTAGTAAATGCAATTAAGCTAGATGGAGAAAAGAGAGTTACAGCTAAAGTGGTACACTGAAAAGTATTTGCCTGAAGTGTTCAAAAGAGTTCTAGTCAAGAGAATTATGTTCCACCATAAGAATGCATTGTCCCATGCGGCAGTTTCAACTCTCCAGTTTTTAGCTAAAAAAAAATAAAAGTAATAGAACATCCGCCATACTTACCTGATTCATCAATGTGTGGCTTTTGGCTATTTGTAGGCTTAAACAAAATTTGCGGGGTAGAAGGTTTGGTACCGCTGTTCACGCTTATGTTGAAGGTATTTAATAATAATAATAATAATAATAATAATGACCTTTATTGATCAGACACACAATTTTTGTACAATAAACGTTTTCTATCTTCTTAACAATTACAATCATTATTATCTGACCAATATGTGTAGGATTCAGACAAAGTCTGCTATTCTTCTTAGACCATTTAAATAATATGCGACATATATATATATATATATACACATGTATATACATATATATACATCATACGAAAAAAATGCAATAAAGAAAAGAGAAGAAAACAATAATACAAAAAGAAACAATGAAAAGGAAAACCACCAGAGACGTTGCAGTCACATATGTGACTGCAACCGTCACTAACATATTCACAAATTAGTACTAATCAGCTAATCATCCAACTGAGACTGCAGTAGAAACTTGCGCAATTCCCGCTTAAACCCAAACAATGGCATATTTCTGAGACATGGAGGCAATGAATTAATTATTCTTGTAATATTGAACGAGAAAGATCGCTCAAAAATTGCAGTCCTGTGAACAGGAGGAGTGAGTAAGTCACGTCTCCGAATATTAATATTATGAATATCAGTCCTATACCTAATCCTCCTTCCTAATTAAGCGGGTGTTCGAAAAATCAGTATCTTCTTATAAAATACCGCTGTATGCAAATGTCTTCTCCTCTTCATATCCAGCCACTCTGCCTCCCTCAGTTTGTAAGATATATGGCAGTATTTACGAATACCATAAGTAAAACGCAGGCAAGCATTCTGCACTCTCTGAATCCTTCCAGACTCAACGCTGACAAGGCATTATTTTAATTTGCTTCAAAATAAGCCAGTCACCAAAGATTTGATGTCTGTTTCTTTGTTAATTGTAGCGCCCAAGATTCGTACATTTTTACGACGGGAATGTTGTTCTAACTTGTCGCATTTATCAGCAGCAACAGCTGATTCTTGTCTATCAGATGGTCTATATGTTTTTCATATTCCCCGAACTTTTTGTTCAATAGTTCATCCACTCTGTCAACAATCTTTTTTATGATCGATGATAAAAATGTGTCCTCTTGCAGTAATTCGATGACACATAACTTAATAAGTTCTTTTTCTCAGAAAGCAACCGCGTATTCGACGTTATAACTCACCAATTTTCAGGTATTTAATATAACAACTACACTGTACAAATTTAGTAATTAAAATGCGAAACGTTTAATCAAACAGCACAGGTTTTACGGAGCAACGGGACGACCGAACCTACTCAACACACTCGTACATGCTAGATGGATTTCGGAAGAAGATGGGTTGGGAACTTTTAAACAGCGGAAAAAGAATGGTCAAGTGTATCATTGCTGAAGGGAATTATTTTGAGCATATTGAAAACAAAATTCTAGAAAATATTACCCGTGTTTTCTATTCTCTATATTCAGATTATCGCTCGTATATCACCTTGGATACTTTTCCTTAGCTATGAAATTGCTAAGCTGGTACCAACGAACAATCAAGGATCGATGTCTGATTACCAGTATCAATACTGCCACCTTCCATTTCTGAGAAAGTGTTTTATGCTCGTGTGTGTGAGCAGTTTGGATATTTGAAAAACTAGTCGAGAATGCATCTGTTACACTTTTTACTTATCATATGATTTTGATATTGTTAATAATTAACTGTTACTCACCACTTTAGAAAATGTCTAGTTTTTACTTCGTCTTTGTTTATATATATGTGTTTAAATAAAGTAGACAGCTTAATATAATTAAAGGCACTTATGTACATACATGTGTACCTAATACTACCCTTTTTGAGATAATGTTGCATCTTTAGATAATTAACATATCGTTGTGTAGAACGGCAATCGGATGTAAATATTTTCAAGTATACATAAATTGGCTAAGTTCATAGGATTACGAAACGCTGCAGCTGAAAGTAAAAGTGATCACGTTTTCAACAGTAAAACGCCTCTCTATCTGGTCAAATTCTACCAGAAAAATTTAATATACGACTTCGCTAGAGACTTATAATGTTTTACTGGTCTATTACCTATCATCCAATCAATTATATTCAAAAGCTGTTATGTATTTACATACATATATAATCGCATCATCGTATAATCTAATCGTAGAGGCATCCGATTGACCTACGGCAATGTTTCGTAATACGACTCAGTCAAGTAAAATTTGTCGACTATCAGAAAATTATACATCCACTGCATCTCAATAAACCGTTGTCCTATTTAGTATAGTATAATTATTTTTGTACAACTATGATGTTTCGTGTAACTGACGATGCAGCTCCTAAATGTCACGCACTATTATACAATTAATCAGCTTTACGTAATTCAATGACCTACAGAGTCAGTCATAAATAATCTGCACTCCATTAGATATTACGTAAGCTTTATTTTCGCTGCATATTTGTGCAAATGAATCCATCCTACAATGACCACAACGGAATGTCTCTTATAAATTTCCGTTCCAAAAATAAGAATGCATGTATATACAGAATTTTTCACAACTTGTATGTCAAAGTTATTTATATGATTATATGAGGTAAAAGTTAGTCATTGAGTATAGAAAAAAATTATAAAAAGGATAGGCCAATAAAAGTTTTGCTTTGTGTGCACTGACGTAACAGTGATTAACTGCATGCATCAAATTTTCATCAGGCAAACGCGGTGATGACAAACACGAACTATCTAAAGATCCACTTGACTTTGCTAAACATATCTTCGTCTAAATAACAAAGTTTGTTTTTCCTTCTTACTGTTTGCCGTTCCCAATTAGGTCCTTCCGAAACTAATTGGGAACGGCAGACGGAAATGTAGTAGCCCTCTTTTTATTTTTATGTCCAGTAAGTCAAATATAGGAACGCGCCTCAAGGTCAGGTGTGCACGGGTGTTTCCACAGCGCACCTCATTTACCTAGTGGTTGTGTACGGTAGCTGTTCACATAGGGGAAACAATTTTGGTTAACCTATCATGATTTTAAGTTTATCCCCTTAATTCCCATCATTCCCAACATAAGAATCTCGAATGGAATGACACATTGTTTTCATTACAAATAGTATACTTGACGGTTGGAGAAGATTTGGGGATTATAACAGCAAAATATCATGTTAAACAAACATTGTAAACTCTAAACTTTTATTTAAACAGAATACTCAAATTACTTTCTAAAATGTTTAAATCGTGCACCATTTTCTGAAAGACAATAACATATCGTATTTTCAAGTCGACGTTCGCCAATATTCTGTACTTGTGTTTGGTATACAACTATTTTCAGACGATGTCGCAATAAAAAGTCAAGTGAGACCAAATCTGGAGAACGGGCTCGCCATTCACTTCATTTTCGTCGCCCTATCCAATTATTTGAAAAAGTATTATCCAACCAATTTCTAACCAGCAAAACATATTTCGTAGACGTTCCATTTTGTTAGAAACAGCCCATTTTTTTAATTATGTAATTCTCCATTAGATCTTGATGGCTCTCCAAACTCTAGGGGATCAATTGTATTAGGTGAGATTTTGATCAATGAAACTAAGACTGCTTATTTCATTTCCAAGTATACCAAGCTAAACGTTTATTTTTACATAATATAAAAGAAATAAATCTACATACATACATACATGGGTATCTAAAAGCGTCAAACAAATATATAAGAAAATAAAATGAAGTAAAGAAAATTTAATTTAATTATTCAAAGAAATCGCCTATTGAGTAACAGTTTTTGTCCAGCAAGTACTATTTCAACAATTTTTTGAAAACATTGTATACGTGTATTTGTTTTAACTCATCTGTAAGATTATTAAATAGCTTGCATACATAATACTTTCTTTGAAGCATGGCCTGTTTATGAATTCGTGGAAGCAAATAATTAATTGTCCTTGTATTGTGTTCCTGTACTATTTGATTATTACTGAACTGATTAATGTTTTTATATATAAAACTTAACATTTCCAAAATGTACACATCATGAAATGTCAGAATCTTGCACAACTTAAAAGCGCGTTTTGCAAGATTTGTAGAAATGTAAATCATATATTAGACACAATGCTCCTTTTTGCAGAATGAATACCCTTTCACAGGCGGAGGAAGAGCCCCAGAAGATGATTCCGTATCTCATTCTCGAATAGAAGTCAGCATAATATAAAGTTATTAAAATTTTGACACAACACATACGTTTTAGATTTCGTAGTACATAGTAAGTTGGTTACATAGAAAACCAATATGGCTATACCACTTCAGATGTTCATCAAACAAAATACCTAATATTCTTATGGTTTCGAGATAGAAAATATCTTTAGAATTTCATGTTATGTCGGGCAAATGAAATTGAATACGATTATAAAACGAAATTACTTTTGTTTTTTCGAAATTTATCAATAGTCTACTGAATTTTCTCCACTGGCAGATACTGTTTATTGCAGTTTATATCATTTAAGAGACTTCCAATGTGCTTTTACTTATGCAATTTGGTAAATCATTTATATAGAGTAGGAACAACAATAGACCTAAAATAGATCTTACTTAAATAACTTCTAAATCATTTATTAGCCACACCACGTATACCATACAAATCCAAGTTATACAAAAGGATTCCATGGTTGACGTAACAAAAGCTTTTGTTAAATCTATTGAAAGACATATGTAAAGTGTATATGTTATGTTTGTATATTTTACGTTATTTATATTAATGACGATTTCTTCTTTTATATTTTTCTATATATTTGCTTCTGGTTAGTACCACCAAAGGTTGTTTTCAAAGCAATGAGTGTACATACATATCTATGTCTTCCTTCTAACGGTGAAAATGTCTAATGAGTAAAGTTAACTGCCAATAATACAAATACAAAATGCCTTCATTCTTAGTACGATCTTTCTCTATTAGTTATTGGCTCGTGAAGGTATCTTCACTAGATTTCCAGTTATTTCTCTTATTCCCTTCTCCATAAACCTGGTAATTTTTTAAGTACCGAGCATTGGTATTCTAAAGTAATTACGACCACTTTATTACCATTTTGTATTACACATATCACTCCTGTTTTCCACTTTTTCAGTATACTTCCTCGCTCCTACTATACGCTCACTACCTCCAATAGTTCCTCTTTTCCATTCCCACCTAGATATTTTATCATTTTGCCTCAATTCCAATTCGAGGTTTTCACTTTTTATTCAGTTGATTGCGTCTTTTAATTTTATAGTGTGTATTTTGTTTCAATTTTTATTTTCTTCATTAACATATGATACCAGTTTTCTTTGAAGTTGTGGTACTTTGTTTACATTTTCGTTTAAAAGCAATCAGTATAAGCTCTTTATTCATTTTTCTTGAAGTATATCCTAGAATTGGTACTAATGTTGCATGTATCTCAATCTCATAGCCATCGTTAATATTCACAGTGACTTTTCATGCTACCTTTAATCGAGTTTCTCCAATAGTGGCTTGGCGCTTCTCTATTTTATTCTCGCTACCTAGAAAGATTGTTAACAATTTTATATGACTATAGGATCTTCAACTTAAACATTTAGTACGAATCTAGGTATGAATTACATTATTTAGATCTGACTATTAAAGGGTAAGTGTTTGTCTTATAGGGTTTAGTGTCTGACAACAAAGAGAGAGGGGAGGACTTCGTAACTATGAACCTTTTTCCCTAAATATTTAGGAAGAAAATTTAATGTAAAAATATTTACTAATAGTTACATCCATATACATACATATACAGAGTATCCCACGCAATTGATCGGTTAAGATTGTGTATGAAACTAATACTTAACTATTAATATATCCCATCGAATACTCTTTTAGCTTCGTTTTATATAATTTCTTAGATTTAAGCACTAAACCCATTTACTTACTCCAAAATAATTAGTTCTGACACGTGAGGAAAGTGAAAAGATTGCTGAAAACCGGCTTTCTTAATATGGTTCGTAACATACAAATATAGATACATATACATTTGTAGGAAGAAAGATTATATAAACTTGTCATTTCCTACATTACCTCAATCTCGTTTATTCTCAATAGCTTACCGCGTCGTGCTACAATTGTCCCGCATTTTGCTAATGACTACAGGCCGCCAGATCGCGGCCTCATTTGAGTCCGATATATTAATGAATAACTTTCACTAGGTAATTGTCAATTACTAAGCGCATCTTTAGTAGGAAGAAAGAACAGGGGATCGCCTATGATATTAAAAAAACTTAAATTACGACTTTCTATGACATATGGTATCGGAAACTGCCAGATTAATAGAAAACTTTTGCAAGATGGGGCACGCATGTGGCTTTCATTTACGCTTTCTACACTACATACATACATACATTGCATTTTCAAAGGAAATACGAATCTTTTTAACAGCAGCAAATACCACATGCTGGCATTTAAAATCTTGCGTAATTTGATTTCTTTAAACGCAGAGGTAACGTTACTGCCTAAGTGACTAATTAGTTTTTCATTACAGCAATAATTGCGTAATATCCATATTATATTAACAAATAACATGCTTGTATTTGTAAAAAAATCTTTGGAAGTATATTTTTATTTAAAAAATACTGATTAACACAGATCACTTTACAAAAGGTTCTTAAGTTAAAAAGACTGAAAAGACAAGAGTGAGAGAAGTGTTGGCGTGATTTACAAGCTAAGAACAATAAAGTAAATTAAATAACAATATACATATAATAATCTAACTAATTGATTCTACTAGTGGTACCCTCCGTAATCGTGATGATCATGATGTATTTTTACAGGATATGGTACTGGTACTTTTACAGGAACTGGCACTTCCTTCTCAACCGGAACATGGACTTCTTTGTAAACTGGATATGGTTTATCGACGGGAACTTTGACTGGATAAGGTACTGGCTTGGCAACTTCCACTGGGTATTTCTTTTCGACGGTAAACGGTTGAGGTACAGGTACTTTAACGTGATATGGGTAAGGTCTAGGTACTTCAACTGGATATGGCTTATCAACTGGTACTTTAACTTCATAAGGAACAGGTTTTGCTACATGGACAGGGTAGTGTTTATAAACAGTTACTGGGTATGGTTTTGGTACGTGTACTGGTACTGGTCTATCAACTGGAACCTTAACTTCGTATGGGACCTTCTTGATTACTTCGTACGGCTGCGGTACTGGCACTTCAACCTTAACTTCGTAAGGAATCTTCTTCTCTACGGTATAAGGTTGAGGAATGAGTACTTTGACTGGAACTGGTACTTTCTTTTCTACTGTATAAGGTTGCGGCACCGGTACTTTGACTTCGTAGGGGCGTGGTACTGGTACCTTAACTTCGTAAGGTACTTTCTTGATTACTTCGTAGGGTTGCGGTACTGGATAAGGTACTTTGATGTATTCTTTTACTGGCACTGGTACTTTCTTTTCAACAGTGTACGGTTGTGGTACTGGTACTTTAACTTCGTATGGTACCTTTTTTCCACTGTGTATGGAATATGTTTTTCTACCGTCACTGGCACGGGGATCTTTTTAGTAATTACTTGGTGCTTGACAGTTTCGTGATGATGTCCACCATCACCACCTCCACCATATCCTCCCAGACCTCCGGCATCACCACCATATCCACCCCCGCTAATTCCTCCGTAGTGTCCTCCTAAATCACCTCCTCCATAGCCTCCACCGATATCACCGCCTCCATAGTCACCGCCGCCATAACCACCCCCGCTATATCCACCGCTGCTATAACCACCGCCGCCGCCATAACCACCGCCTCCGAAGTCACCGCCTCCTAAACCATGGTCACCTAAAAGAAGCCCTCGTTTCTCCTGCTTCTTAGCTTGCTCAACCGCTTCAGCGGATTTAGCAGCAAGGGCCACGTAAAAGCATACCGTACCAAGAATAATCTGAAAAATGAAAAAGTGAAAAATATTAAATTTTTATTTATTTTTTTTTTTTTTTATAAAGAATATCTATTTTAATTCTGAAGAACGTTTTTTTTTTTTTCGTTTTAGAAAAAGAGAATACACTCGTCCTCCGCACTTTTGTTTCGTTAACTAATAAGAATTGTAAATTTGAAATCACTTTACGGTAAGCACATTTTTGGACGAGTAGAAATCCTCGGTTATTATTCCTTGTATTATTCACGCACAACACACCGAGATACTTACAAATGCCTTCATGTCTGTTTGCGAGATGTGGAAGGCTATGAGTGCTTTGGTTGCTGAGATTGACTTATATAGTAGAGCACTTTCTCACATTCGCACTCCTTTGCGTTTACTAAACGCAAGAGGGGTTTCACTTCCATACGGTAATGTGTTTTACTTGTGCAATTCGTTTCTTCTTCTAGCGGTCTTCACCGACGAATACTATAAACTCACCTTGAATTTATTACCAAAAAAAAGATACATGCATATCTGTTAATATAAACTATAATATACTCGAATTATTACTGTTGGGCTTTTCTTATTATGCGGTTATAGATTGCGGAAAATTATAATGCTCAGTCGAGGGTGTCATCACTTTTTCGCGAATATAGTAATCGTTATTTAGAATTATATCGCATTTTTGGCATCAAGTACAACTTTGTATCAAGTGACAGATTTAATGAAACTTCTTTTCATCCTTTATTTAATAGTAAAGCGAAATAGGACATTGTTCCTCAAGGTTCTACGTATATTTTGTTTTATTATTGTAACTTTTGATTTAAGAAAAATGTTTATCTTATTCCTCCTATTGATTTGATACAAAGGAAAATAAAAGACATTTTCAGATTACATTTATTATACTCAAATATTAAATTTCACTTCGAAAATTATTCATTTATAGTAAAATATTATATTCAAACTTTTTTATTAAGAGATATTGGAAAAGATTCTCGAAAAATGTTTTCGTTGTAATGAGCCGATTTTTCTATTAAATAAAGGATGAAAATATCCTTTAAAAAATATATTACTTGACTTGATTATTATAAATATAATGAAGTTGACTTTAGTTTAGTTCAGTTTAGCACATTCCGATGCCAAGCAAGTATTATCGCGTCCTTCGTGCGTTTCTCTCCAAGCTAGCATTGGCAAGTAAAGTTTTGTTACTGTGTAGAGAATTTTTCTGCATCACACCGTTTTGAAATTTGTCGATCTTATCGATAACTGATTTAAAGAAACAATATTCAACTGCGACGCGTTGTTTTCTAGAAAAACGGCAGTTGTGGTGAAATGGGTTCTTGTTTCACCATGACAAATATATAAAAATAAATCTATTTGTGTTGGTAATCTCCTACTTTTGCGATTTTTGGGCCATTTAATGCAATTCCAGCAGTGTTCCTTAGTTCGATGGCTATTTGGAATTCTGGATCGAACCAGCTTAAATTTATTGTTTCTGTATCTTTGAAATATAATAAATCGTTAGCCAGCTGTTGTACTTTATTTTCGATGCAGTTCCATTTGTCCTTAATATCTGCTACTTCTATAGTGCACAAACTTTAGAGGAATAACATTAATAAGCACAGTCCCAAATCTTTATGCCAGAGTAATGGCAAGTAGAATAAGAGAACGGGTAGAGAAAACTCCAGAGGACACACAATATGGCTGCAGAACAAACAGAGGAGTAACAGACGCTAATTTCATAATTAGACAAATAGGTGAAAAGGAGATAAGGGAAGGAGGGCGGCGGGGCTCCGTTATGTTTCATAGATCTGGAAAAGGGCTTTAACAAAGTAGACAGAGAAGACATATGGAAGACTTTAAAGTAAGGAAGAATCGACGAGGAAACAATAAACTGAATCAAATGTCTATAAACAAAAACAGCAAATTTTGTCAGAATAAGACACGAAAAATCACGGCGATTTGAAATCACAAAAGGAGTAAGACAGGGATGTGTACTAAGCCCGGTGCTGTTCGCTTCACTGCCAGATGGGGGTATAAAAGCGGCAAAACCCATATAAACCCATGCAAGTTGGAATATCAGACATTATATATGCCAATGATATTGTGCTAAACGCATGAAACAAAAAATATTGCTCGAAAATCTGAGAATATGCAAGAGAGATAAATATGAAAACAGACGTAGAAAAACGAAGACAATTATTATAACCACGAAGGACAATAGCCACGAGATTTACCTCTAGGGAAAGAAGGTAGATGGAAGGTTTGGTGGAGAAATTATAGCAAGAATATGAGCAATGACATTAAAACTATATTTTTAAGTAAAAGAGAGATACTGAAACTAACAAGAGCACAAATATTTAAACTAATTTTAAAATACGGAGCGGAAGTGTGGACAACTAGATATTTTGAAACTTAAAAAAGGCTTTTTGATTTATCATAAATTTCGTTATGGAGTTCCAAGAAGTAATTCCCGCATCAAATAATTATCAACTTATCTTATATGATAGAGATCTACCACTAATAGGTCAATAAAACAAGGCTGGTTTGAACGATAGTTATATTTTCAGAACGTTTACAAACGTTATCGGAACACCTTCGTCAGTGATAATATAACTAAATAAATATATAAACAAACTTTTGTTTTTTATTTGGGACTATCAACAAAATAACTAGTGACTAGGATTTCTTGATATAGAGGATGTGTAACCAACTTTTATATATATATATAAATTATAAAAACTAAATTAATGTGTAAACATACATGCAAATTAAGTAAAACCTTATATCAAAAAATCTTTGTCGAAACCTTAACAATTCTGTTCAAGGACTAGGGAAAACCAAATTCAAAAACCTAGCCAAAGGTTTCCTTCTTAAGAAATGCAAATGTCATTTTAACAAATTGCTATATACATTACTTAAATTTTGAATATCGGTCCTGAAATTAATAGTTTTAGTGTCTTTCTGTATATTTATCATTTCATATATTAGTCTTTTTTTATAATTATTCTCTGTTTTTAATATAATTGTGTTTTCAAAATCAAAGTAATGCCCAAGATCTTTGTAATGCTTTTGTTACAGCGGTCATTGCACCAAAATCATTATTTAAAGAATACTTATGGCTATACAACCTTTTCTTTAAATATTGTTTCGTCTGACCGATGTAACAACCATCACAGTCTTTACAGTTTATTTTATAAACTACATTACTTTGATTTTGTTTAATTATTTTTGATTTAGTATTAGTAAAAGAGATCTGTTACTATAATTTCGAATGAAAGTAATGTTTATGTTGTTTTTATTAAATTCTTTTTTATTTTTTCGCTTAAACCTTTTTATAAGGAATAGCGTTATAACATTTATTGTTATTAATTTTAATTCCTCTATTATATAATTTGTTAATTCTATTTTTTATTATTTTTTCATAAAAACTATTTGGATAATTATTTTTATCTAAGATTTCTTTAACTTTGTTTAAATTCTTTTCCCTAAATTCAGGATTAGCTAATCTAACCGCTTGATCAACTAAACCCGTAACTACATTAATTTTATGTAATTTTGATGTTTCTGAAAAATAATTTTAATGTCTTCCTGTATTGGTAGACTTTATATGCCAATTTGTTTTCACAATGCCGTTATTATGCATGACTGTCACGTTCAGGAAATTCAATGAGTTATTAGATTCTCTCTCATATGTAAATTTTAATCTATTATGATAACTATTAAATGAATCTAATATCTCATCAATACTATCCTTTCTTACGGAACAAAAACAGTCATCCACATAACGTCTGTAAAAACTTACACTAGAATTTAGTTTTGCCAAACAAGTTTGCTCTAGGTCCTCCATTACCAGGTTTGCGATAACTGCAGATAATGGAGAACCCATTGCAGTACCGAAAATTTCTTTATAAATTTTATTTTGATATGTAAAATAAGTAGAATTTAAACAAAGTTTCGAAGCTGCAATGAATTCCTCCTTTGGAAGATCTGTAAAATCTTTTATGGAATTCCATTTTTTATCTAAAATTTTTAGTGCTAAATCCACAGGAATATTAGTAAATAAAGAAACAACATCTAAACTGATTAATTCGTAATTATTAGGAATTGTTTGATTGATTGAGAGAGAGGTTGAGGTGGATAGGACATGCTTTTCGAATGGAAAAGACCAAGATTAGAAAAGTGTACGAGGCACGCGTACCGGGGAAAAGGGGCAGAGGAAAACCAAGAAAAATATGGGAAGAAGAAATAAAGACAGCGGCTGAAAAACGAAATATAAAATGGAGCGAAATCCATTAAAGAACATAAGACAGAAAAAAAAATGAAAGCAGTCCTGGAAGGGAAAATAGAATGACAGCTCGACAAGTCAACGTTACCGCCTTACACTCGAAAGGGTAAAAAGGCTGTAGGATTAGTTCGTTAGTTATTTCTATAGTGTGTTTCCATTTTTCTTCTCTTTGGCTGTTCAATGATGTGGTAACAGAACTCTTTTTATTGTATCGTTGTATTGCATATTATCTTTCTTCTTCAGGGTACCGCTTCCCTTGTAATCTTCACTAAAAGGTGGTCTAATTCTGCAATAGCACCTCTGTAACTTCTTACATCTGTTATGAAATTTGCTTTATCTCTTTCTATTATGCAGTGATGGATTTAATTAATTATATTTTCGTCAGGTGACTTGCCTGTTTCCTTGTGTATAATTTTGTGATCGAAAATAGTGCTCATGATTTTCATATCATTCTCCATACAGAACATAATAATCTTTTTGCCATTTGTGTTACGCATTTCGTGTTAGTGTGTCCCCCTGTAATGTCCCTGTATATATTTTCTCGGCCAATTTTTGCATCAAGGTCGCCTATAATGAATATAGTTAATAATAAGTAATATAGTTTATTTACAGTGAACGTTTAAAAAGAACAAGTCAATGAAAGAATGAAAATCTCACGTACCGGTTTTCGATAGACTATTTCTTAGGATTTTAGTGAATGCCTAACACAACAACAACAATTCATAGAATATCTTCGTTCAACTTTTGGTGATGAAGCACCATCAGTAAAGACTATTTACAATTGTTTTTGAAATGATTACTTCTTAAGGCCATGGTACCAGCTCAAGCGTAAGCGTAACAGTAAGCGTAAGAGCGTTAAATTTGGGCGGGGCTTCGCTTCGTATGAAAGACAAAGAAAACAGAGAGTATAATGTGCGAATGAGAGGCGATGGATGAGCTAGAGCTAGAGAAAGGATACGTACGTGCTTGCTTCCTCTGAAACAGAAGGAGAGGCAGAGAGAGTATGATGTGCGAGCAGAAGTATTCACTTTAGACGTGAGTACACCACACACCAATTTTGTTTTATTCATCGTCGTCGTCGTGCGTCTGTCAGTAATGAATTGCGTGAACGTCGACCAAAATCGGTTATTTCAAATGTCATCGATGCTGTGCAGAACATGTTTGAAAAGGATCGGCACGTGACTTACAGTGAGATAGGGATTCTTAGACATATCGAAAACTGCAATACATTCGATTTTGCATGAGCATTTAGCTATAATTAAGATGTATTCCCACCATTTTGAAATAACAATTTCGACGTGGAAAAGTGTTTCGAAAATTAGTTTGAACGCAAGCAAAAGTGTATACATCTTAAAGGCGAATATTTTGAATGGCAATGAAACAGTTCGTTCCAAAATTTATTTTCTTATTATTATTCTTATTATCTTATTGTTAGTTTTAATAGTAGTAGTTAAAATCGGGAGCTGCGTTTTCTGTTTTATCTTTAATATAGTGCTGTATCTCCATGAGCGATAGTTGCTATTTTTGCTTGTGTCGATCGAGATATTACATATACTTAAACGATTATGAAGATAATATGGGGCAAAATCAGTCTTTGTGTTATTTTATATTTCTAATATTGAGGCATTCAAGGAACTATCTGGAATTTAAGAAGTTACAGCCTCAGTGCCAAGTCAGCAAGAGCTACTTATGAAATTCCGCGAGCCGCCACTAATCCTAAAATCTCTGAATTCGAACAATTTTCAAAGGACAAGGAGCCTCGATTAGAAAGAATATAGAACGAATTTAAAAGTACCAGCGTATGACTTAAATTAATCCCGAAATAAATGAAAACCAAAAGTTAGGTTTAACATATATTCGTATAAAAATTCGTACATTAAAAAATGTGAAGGTTGAACATTACGATATCTTGAAAGTACGTGACTTTATGTAATGTCAATCTCTCCCACTTATCTCTTGTGTTATATCCACAAACAAAAGTGAAATGAGTTTACCGACTTATTGAAAATAAAAAGTAAGAATTATGTACGTGGAAAAGTGTATCGAAGCATACATTAGCATTGGCAGGAACTTTCCCTAAATGGGAAGTAAAGTAAATTCTGTGGAAGCCAAGGCACGTTGAATCAATGGAATCAATTCCTATTCTACGTCTAGTTTATTGCTTATTTCTCAACAATATGATCAGGGGCTAGTTAGAAAAATGTTGAGTGAAAATGATATATTATATATTTATGTGTAAATAAATATTTTGAGTGCGTGTATGACCGGTTCATGGGATTTGAGGTTAAAACGAATTTTTCTGCTGATTCATTTATATAAACAAATAAATACCGAAACTGGGTCAATTAATACTAGATGAGAGCGCCTTTTATTATTACCCCCAAACCCTAAAGTTTAACTGTTGATTTTCTGCAACCTTCACAACTCTAATGTGACTTTACCGACTCACATTTTCTCCAATTACCATTATTATTGCTGCCACTATGTTCTATTATGGACTGAACATTTGTTCATCGTTTGTTACCTTTGTTCTTCTTTAAAGCTAAAATTAAGGTACACAGATCTAACGATACCTCAAAAACCACAACAAACATAGGAATATATTACACGTATACAATGTACCAAGAACTTTCGCTATATGTAACAAAACAAAGAAAAAGATAAAAAATTCCAGAGCAAATAGAGGAAGATAATTATACATACTCCAGATACGTTGCCTGCAACGATTTCATATGTACAAATTGCATACATGCATACATAATTAAGACGGTTCACGTTTATTATTTCTTGTAAATGTGTGTCAAGAATATTCGTAGTGGAGTCCCATTTTCGTAACTATTAACGTGCATTATTAAAGATGAAATCAACAAATATTAACTAGAACAAAGATGTAATGTATATGAATCTAATAAGTGCTTACATATGCTTACATATGTTGATGCTAGCCACGAAAGTAATAAAGCTAATAGGAAGCAATACGTAGAAATATTTTGTTAGATGAAATTCGATCGGGTTCGTCTTTACTTTAGATATCGTCTATGGTGTGCTCATGTATGCATTTACATACATATATGCATATAGTACACTTACACAAGTGCGAATAATTTCGTAGGGATTATCTATAATTAATTAACTGAGCTTTATATGAACATCTGGCAGGAAACAACAATACATATCCCTAAATATATTATTCACTAACTTTGTTTCGTGTCCATATAATTTGAAAACCCAAACTATAAAAAATGCAAACGCAACAATTAAAAAATAGATTTTTTGATAAAGTTATAGATATATGTAAATATTATTTAATATATTAAATAAAATTTATAGATTATACAACAATTATTTTCAGTCCCTTGAAATTTTTCATTCTTTTTGTGCAAACCAAATTAGTACTACATAATTATTTACTGGTTTGCATACACATCCCTTAATGTTAGTATTCCTGCTTTTATTACTACTATTATCTTGGGTCCTAAATGAGCTTTTGTGCGTATATTGCATAGCGATGATATTTTCTTTGTTCTTCGTTTCCGGAAACGTGATAATAGAAACTATTGTGCATGTATCTTGTTTAGTAAATGAATAAAAAAATAAATAAATATTGAAATCATCTGTCAAAGGAACATTATTGTACGTACATATAAAGCCACGTGTTGTTTTGTCATTAATAGAAAACCAAACCCTAACGGCATAGATATAAAAACAAAGTGCTTGTTTCTGTAATACCTTATTATAAAACAGAATATTGATGGTTGTCCCAAAAGAAGTAATCCTCTAGTAAAATATACATAAATCAATGCGAAAATTTACAGCCGGTAAAAATTTGATATAATAAATAAGGTATTACAGACATGTGCCATGTAAAGAAGAAATAGCGTGATAATGTTGAAAATGAAACTGAAATATTAAGATATTTATACAACATTTTATCCGGAAACTTTATCTAACCGGTATCATAAACACTGAAGGAAACAAATACACCTAGAGATAGTATCCTGCATTCGAATGCCTTTCCTTTTGGGAACCATAAACATACATACGATCTGGCCGTTAAAATAAATAAAACACGTAATATCAAAAGAACCAGTTCACTGTGCTTAACATATGGGCTAAATCCTATCAGCGTTTGTATTTCTTTCTCTACATGTCTAGAAAATAAACATCAGCGGGCAAAACTTTTCGTTTAAAAATTTTATTTTATTTTGTTTGAACTTTCTTCTGTTTTAATTTGATTAAGAAGTTGTGAAAAGCGGTATATTTTCAATTAAGTGTACATACAATATCTTTTCCGTGGTTTTCTTTCTGAACCAACAATATAAAATTTTATTTATTTTATTTCAGATTAGATCCAGTATTCTCTACCATTTTTAGGCCGATTACAAGAAAAGATTCAGTTTAATAGAATATATTCCAGAAAGATATATTAAACCATATTCGTAAATAAATCATCAGTCAAATATAATTTTGTACCTGTACAGAGAACATTTCTTTCTATTATGGTAAGTAGCAACATAGTAAGTATAAACAAATATTTCATATAGGAATTATAGTACATGTATGCATCCATTATTATTATGTTCACATGCATGCTTATAGCATGAAACCATTTATTACTAAAATAATGTATCTCTATATATAAAAAAATTGTATTGAACCTAATTCTGTTGGAAAACTACTAGAAAGGCTTAGTCAAGCATTTCCTTCTTATGAAAGGTACACATTGTTTTAACAAACTGCTGCATACATTACTTAAGCTTTGGGTATTGATTCTGGAATTAACTACATTCCCTTGTTTAAGTATCACTTCGTATATGAACTAAAATGTAATTTATTGTTAGTGAGACGACCAATTTGTCTAAATCGTAATTAATCCTTTAAACATTTCCTTTCCAAATCCGTCTTAGAGAATTGCTGTTCGTTTCCGTTTCCAATTTTAAACTCTTTCAACAAGCACGTTATTTGTGTAATTTTCTATTTTCTCCATCGATTACTGTCAGTTTTAGATTATAATCTGATATGTTTTTGATCGAACCCCTACGCCGAAAGGTAAAAAGGGTAAAAGATTAAGAAGAAGATGTTTTTGATCGAAACCTGAGAAACCAAGCTTACATCGAAATATAAATTTTAAGTTGTCCTTTCCGGTTTCGAAGTGAAATACTATATTTCGTACGACATAAGATGCGAGGTCACAGAATTGCAACTGTTCATAGTACCGAGACTCCTGAGAGACAAGTTCTTGGCTTTTAACAGAAACATCAACAGTTTTGCCGTAGACGATTTGTAGCGTATCAAGAGCCACAATCTTCAATGTTTTCTGATCTGCGGATCGTTCGATAATTCTTATACCATAACAGCAATTTAAAAGCCGCCTAAGGACGTATTTTATAGTGAAGCGTCTAAAATTATGGAAATGTTCTCTGCTGACAGGGACGAATCAAAGTACCCAATACTTGAGGTTGTCATATTTGTCGCGCATTTTACTCCAAGCAACTGAATACAAAATTTCATCGATGTCAAAAGCTTTCAAACCCGATTTAACAGTTTAAGAGTTGTCGAGGGAACGATTTCTTAGTAAGACTATAACGGTAACTTCGTGAGGTATTCGCGTTTCAACTGCTTCTTCAAATTATGGCATAACTTCTCAATGGAGAACCCTTCGCATCGATGCCCAAAGATATTCCTTAATTGTACAATTCATTTCGGATTCTCGACTATTGACTATAACTTTATTACATAGCACATCTACTACATTAATTTCGTGAGGCATCCAGTACTCTATAGAAGCGCCTCTTATTCCCGTAATACTTCTTACTTTAAAACTAATTTAATTAATTAAAATTAATCAATAAAATGGTCCCTAAGAAACTTGAAATTGTCCACATCGTGATAGTCTACAGATCCCTTAAACCAAGGCAACATATTCTGTGAATATTTCACCTATATTTCATCACCTATGCAACATTCTTTTGCGTGCTGTCTTCGTACGAGGATTTTACACTGTTCGAAGCAAATAATGGCACTTTGAAGATAATGAAGAATTTCAAAATATAACCTTCAAAATTAATATAATATAATAACATTTCGAGCTAATTCTATTATAAAAATTATTATTAAAGTCGGATAAATCTACCTGATGCAAAAAATAAAAACAATAAATAGGTATACAAAAAATAAGACTGTAACTGTGAAATAAAAAAGTGTAGGAAATAATGTTCCAGTAATTAAAATATAGGACGATTTTGACACTTATAGTCAAAACTATCAACAAAACCCGAGAAATTAAAGCAACATTCAACGCAATGTTTCTTTTGAATATGAGCAAATTAATGGCCAATTAATTATAGGATATAAAGTTAACTTTCCCCTGGAATATGTTGATGAAGTTTACATTCCAAATATCTGTAGAGATCGTAAAGAAACATGTGTTTTATAAGCAATTTTTTTAGAAGGCAATAACGTGAATACGATAATAGACAAAATACAAATAAACTTAGCTCTAACGTGCATCATACGTGAAGTTTGGTTATCAATCATCTAATATTCATTGTAAAGTCAAAAGTGCTCTTTTCAGAACATCATTGAACAAAGTTCACGAGTGATGCTTTCCACTGTGCTCTGCAACCAGTTGGTGGTCGAGATACGTATTCGGGTGTTTTCTAATGAATCGGTATAATAAGGATAAAACTTATTTCATTTAAGTTTTAAACCACAGAAACTCTCACCATGATCTTTTATTATCGCATTGTCGATTTATTATTACATTTCTTTCCTTTCCTAAATTTACTATTTACCGAAAGTGTTGACATAAAATTAAATATAATTATGCGCTTAAAACTATGTTTCAAATTAGAAAATTATGATGTTTGATTTGCAATTTCACTACGAAAGCAAGAAAATCAATTTAAATATATGTTTCAAGCATATGAAAGTTATTCAACACAATAATCGATCTGCATATTACGTGGTATATGAATGCTGTATATTCTACTAAACGTAATAATAATTTTTATACAAACATTTCGAGCTCTAAGCTTTCCTGTGCTTCAATTTACGAACACTTTCATTTTATAAATATTCATGCGTTTCACGTGGAGAACGTGGTTGAAAATTAATTGTGAACGATCATTTGTAACAAAATTACTTTCCGCAAGGGCTACGTATCGAACGAGTTCCAAGTTTGTGCTCCTTGGTGAGATAATAGTCGACTTATATAAAAAGGTTACGTTCTGTGAATGTGCGGCATTCGATCGTGTAGCTTTGTGAAACTCGGTAAAATACACTTATTATGTATGTACAACCGGTAAATCATAATCGAAACTCTTCGTTGTATTTTGAAAACTGTGTGTTTCGTAAGGTGCTCCATTAGTGTTGTTTAACGATGTGTTATATTTTCTGCTGATTAGTTCATAATTACACATATAAGCTATTGTGAGGACATTCCTGAATAACAATTATAAATTTGTTGTTTGAAAATTATTTTTCTCAGTGGATGTATTGAAGTGAAATATTTAAATGACTCCTTTCAAAGCACAAGTTTAAATATTAATATTTATAACGTTGGTTCCTTCACTTTCAGAATGATTTGTCGTCTATGCGGAAGAGTGAAAAACCATTCGGTATTGACCATAAAAACCAAACCAATTACAACAATTTTACAGGTCAAAGAAAGTAAAATATAACCTAGACGACCAATCCCAAGATTAATACACGCACAACACAGGGTATCATGAAGTTAAAAATGAATTACATTTCTAAGTAATGACTAGATTACAATCTCTTATAGTTTTTTATATCCATCGGTGATGACTTTCCATAAATAGTATTTTTCCTGAAAGAAATATCAAATTACCTCGTATTATCCAACCAGTGAGATGAAACTGAGCGAAATTTAATGGATGCAAAACGGTTTGCCCCTTTTCCATGTAACCCCAACCTAAAACCATCAATGTGGTTAAACAATTAAAATATAAAATACACACCACATTTAGATTTGTGAAAATCAATTAACTTTCGACCCAATTAATAACAATGTTGCGGAAATACTGGTGCATTGGCTTACATGTGAGCCTCTAAACCTGAAGATGGCGGGATCAAGCCCAACCGAGGACGATGGATTTTAATTGCAGATAGAAATTTAGGCATGTCTTCTTCTAGGATAGGAAGTAAAGCCGTAGGTCCCGAGTCAATACGATGTTTGGCATGCTCAAAATCCATACTGCGTAGGTCGAATTCCCATAGGTTCGGACAAATTCTAGTATTCAGCCAATGACCGCAGTTGTCGACGTTGATAACAACTAAGGGATTTTTCATATCTTCTTGATTTCAAGACTAAAATACTCATTTGTACACATTTTTTATGTCTTGTGTACTTTAAGTTTTAATGAATTTATAATTCATACGTTATACTATTTTGTCCAACCATACATATTTGAAATATCAAACAGAACATTAGTTAACGACAAAAGTTAATAGTTAACTAAACACTAGAATAACCTAAAAACGGGAGGAAATAACCCGCCCACCTGTTGTCGGTTGCTGTCAAGGCGCGTTAATTACAAGAAATTACAATATCACAGATGTGCGAATTTTCAATCAATTCAGAGATAGTTCTCAAGTCAAGAACTAAACTACTGGATCGATTTTGATGAAATTTGGCAGAGACGTAGCTTATAACTAATAAAAATGGTGACAATTTAATGTTATGCATTGTTTAAACTAAATTGCTTTTAGATCTTCTGTCACCTGTGCTGCGAAATAAAGTTGTAAAATTAGTATATTAAGTTCTAAGTTTGAGCATTTGGTGGCTTTCACTCACTATTTTCTGAAAAGCTAAGAAACAAGTAGAACCAATTGAAATAGATTTTCTAAGGAGGACAGGGCGAATATCTAAACAAGAATATACGACGGGTAGATTGAAAATTTTCCGAAATGACAACGAAAACAAAATAATACGATTTCAAGTTATATTTTATTTTTCAATATAAACCCCTTGAAGCTCAACACACTTGATCCAACGTTTCTATAGCTTTTAAAATTCCCTCCCGGAAGTGATTTTCTTCGAAGTTTCCAAAATAATCGTTTACAGCGATTATTAGTTCTTCATCCGACCAACATCTCTTTCCAGCCAGAAATGTTTTGAGTTTCGGGAACAGATGGAAGTCTGGCAGAAGTAAATCTAGCGAATACGCCGGATTCGGAAGAATTTTGAACTTCAATTCTGCCAATTTTTGCTGAGCGATTGTACTTGAATCAGCGGACGCATTATCCTGGTGAAGCAACACTTTTTCTTAACCATTTCCGGGCATGTTTCCTGAATTGGCTCTCTCAAGATAAGCAATAAACAAAATTCGTTTTGCGCCCCCAAAAGACTAATTCCGTCATCTTTTTCAATGATCTTTGTCTTCTTCGGAATCGATTTACCACGTGCAGTCCACTATTTTGATTGCATTTTTGTGCCTGCTGTGTAGTAATGAATCCAGGTCTCATCGATGGTCACGAATCCTCTTTTGAAATCCGTTGGATTTCTCGTAAACACTTCCAAACTATCGACTGATGTTCAAGCTCGAATTCGTTTCTGTTCCAAATTGAGCAAATGCGGCACCCATCTTGCACAAAGCTTTTCTAAATCCAATCCATTATGTAAAATATAACTACACGTTCATAAAAGATGCCCTCGACTTCCTCAATTTCACGCAATTTTTTTCGTCTATTTGCCAAAACCATGTCATTGAATTTTTTCCACCATTTCTGCTGTGGTAACTGTTTGTGGACATCCTGAGCATGGTTCATCCCTTGTATGCGTGCGAATTCCGAAACCCAAAAAGACAGGGTGGGAAATGAAGCTCTGGGAAACCTCAAGAACGGTATCTAACATTGATTTGATTTCCGTTGCGTTTTTCCTTCCAAATAGAAAAATTTGATGATCGCTCGAACTTCATTTTCATCGATCATTGAACACAAAAGGTACTTAACTTAAATGCTTCTCAGAACCAGACTGAAAGAGCTGCCAACAAAACGACATAAAGTATTTGAAAAAATAGCAATCCCCGAACAGCGATTCCAGAAGCTTGTCAGTCTACCCTCGTATACGAAATGAGAAAATCAGATGAAAAACTGGAGGAGTTTATAACACTATACATACAATAGAATCAGAAAAACTACTGTACAGTTACACGATGAAAATGGAGAAGGATCGATAATTACATAACAAATAGAAGGAGAAAAAGTAGAAGAGCTGTAGACTTCAAGAAATAAACTAAAAATAATAGTTGGCGCGGCCAGAAAAGAAAAGAGAATAGAGTAGCGATCGGAAGAACTGGAAGTGAAAATGCGGAATGCGGCAGAGATGTCTGTAGGAGCTCACCTATCCCTACTTACATATACATAAATTCGAAGGTGAGTGTGTGTATGTTGCCTTTCACGACTAAACTGCTTAGTTCATAAAAAAGTCCCAAAATTAAGCAAAAACAGAACCTGAATTCCACGCGAGCGAAGCAGCAGGTAGAAGTTTGTAGTATATAATTACCCTGTTTTGTCCACCTACCAAAACCCTCCGTGTATTTCCTCAAATAAAGCGGAAGTGGTTTATCATTGGTCTTCTTGTTTGTTAAATTGTCCTCAAGCAAGAGAAATCACAAAAGCAGAAAGGAGACAATCCGAAACTTCGTGACGAGAATCTTATCAACATGATATGGTTCTCCTCCTATACAATCGTTAATCTCTCCGAAGTGTTATCAATCACCTTAATGGATCAATTCAAAGCAAAACATTTTTAAGGCGCTGCGGTGCGATGGAGCTAAATAGAAAGCCGTGTACTGGAAATTAATTTTTCCCAGTTTCCTTAAATTTTGTCTTCGTTTTCTTTAAATATAAAAAAAGTGAATAAATGGTCGCATAAATGTAAGACCTTCACCAACAATAAAATACTACATTAATGCTGAATACGGCACTAATGCATTGCGATGGAGCATGGCCTGCAAGGCGGAAACTCTTTGCATATCGCAATTGATCGCAGTCAAAGGTCTTAACCGTTGGACCAGGCCTGTTTAACAGAGTACTATAGATGATGTATTAATAAACACAAACTATAGAGTAAAGCCAGACAGTTTGAAACGGATATCTACATGATTGTATTCATTTGTATATGTTCGATTGACAGACACCCGTATCTATGATAATTTTATCGGTCGTTCCCGTTTTCTACTTTCATCTTATTAATATTCATACAGTTTCATTCAGCGTTAAACAGGATTTTACTAGGTCACGGCCAGTTAAGGCTAATATTAAATGAATTTATTCATTTCCTCCTTGTCACTTAATTTATTATTATTTATTAAAAAGCTTGTATTTTGGAAATGTGATGGATAACTTTTCCTTTTTTCGAATGTTACTCAACTATGAAGAAATTATAATTAATATTTATTTAGTTTAGAGGAAACTTTTAATAGTTCTGCCTAATTGTAGGGCTTTATGTTGTTCCGTAAAGTCTAATGTAGTCGTACCATTACGTATTCGCTTGGAGATCAAATTGTTTGTATTAGAGATTTCATTGTTAAAAAGCCGAGGTTGTGCCTTAATTTAGCTTGTTTACATATTCCAAATGTCAAATCCATATTCTTGTCTAATAATACTTCAATGGCCGTTCAGAAACAAAATGTGTCGATCGATCGTGTAGATTTTGTTTGCTGTTGATTGAAAAATCGAAGCTCAAAGTTGACATTTTCTTTAGACTGTACTTTATACTTCTGCCAAGAAAAATATGCATTGCGGGTTACAAAACTGATGATTCAGCTTTTTACTATACGTGAGATTGTGAAGTTCGATATAAAATTTGCACAACACCGCTGTAGCAATGCAAGACCACACATATTGTTGGTCAGCCTTAAAAATTATTGAAATTCTTTTGGGTGTGTTATCATGTTTACCATATATGTACGAGGTGTGCAAATAAAGTAATGAGATCGATTTCTTTTCACTTGTTTTATTCCAATAACATTACATTAACTTCTTCCTTTCAAACTAACTGCCTTGGAAAGCCATACGATGCTGAAGACGGTTGTTCCACTCCTCACAGTAGTGCTGGTACTTGGGTACTGAAATAGCCCTTAGCTGGTCAGTTGTAGTCATTTGAATGTTGTCCGGTGGAAAATTTTGAATAAATTGGTAATAGAATTTTGAAAATGTCATGGCAGAATATTTACTTGTCATTACCGTTTTGGAAGATCAGGATCTACAGCTCCATTCTACAGCCCCAAATTTTTCTGTGAAAAAATGTATGAAAAACGATTGAGAATGGGAACAAAGAGGGGGAAGTGTCTATTGTAGAAATACAACGGAGCCAGAGTAAACTAAAAGGTTTATTGCACTTTCTGTCCATCTCACTCGAAATGTTACACAAGAACGACTTAAGACCGGTTCCTACTAATAACGGTCTCACGATATACCAAGTATTAATACCAAGCAGACAGAAAATTTCTGAACCAGAATACTAATTACAATTTATTATTGGAAGTCTTCTGGAATAATGACAAACAAAATAACAATCCAATTCATGACACCCGATAGTTTGAATACCACATTATACTTATTTTAATGAAACCATTGATAGTGAATATATCTCTGAAGCACATTTGTAAACAATATTCGTTTGTCATGCTCGAAGGTCGCTGTTTGCAAGATTAGAACCAAATACTAATGCATTTGTAATTATTAAAAATCAATGATAATGAAATAGTTACGATTACCCAACTTCTATTGAAAGTTTGATTTAACCTCTTTACGTCAACATGAAATCATTGCAATGATAAAACTTCTACTATATTTAATTATTAAGTTTTTAGTAATACTCGGGTCGAGTATCCATTACTATTTAGCATCCTTTCTTAATTAGAATATCATTGATTAACTTGATATTGCTTCGCAGTTTATTGAAATATTCTATATTTTCTCCTTATTGTGATTTCTTCTTAAATCCGTAATACTGACAACTGTTCAAGTCATTAATGTATTAATGCAATGAGAAAGTAAAGATTAATAACGTTTTGTTCAAAAGATGTATGTACCATATGTTGCCGAAGCTTACTTATTACCAATAAATAACTTTAAATGAACAAAGAAAGCTATCAGCAAAGCAAATGGCCGTCACCAATTATTCATTCATTTTACTTGCTTACTTTTTTAGCGAATAGTGTAATAGAATAATGTAGTAGGTTGGCAAATATAGACCGACAGGTAAGAGTAATATATTAGCGTGAGATCTGTAGCATACAACTGGGAAAGAATAACATTTTTTGGAAGAAACTGCTGGTTTGGATGTTCCAAAGTGAACTGATTTGATTGTTGCTTAGTTTCCGGTTCATACGAATATATCCAAGTTTCGTCACCTGTTAAACTGTTGTACGCGGATTTTGCAGTACCTCGATTGTTTTAGCATTTGCTTGCACCAATTAAAACTAACCTTTCCTGAACTCTGGTCAAATTATACGGAATCCATCGGGAACAGATTTTTCACAGCTAAATGTTCATGTAAAACACAGCATCGTGGAAACGGCCTTTCCTGATGGTGATTTGTTACTAAAAGTTGAACGAAGCAATTGTATGCACTGTTGTTGAGTTACGGCTTCACTAAAGCCGTAAAAATCATCCAACGAAAACCTTCACTTAAAATTTCCAGTCTTTCACAAAATTACTTTTCCTAAAGGTTTTTAATTTGTCAATTGCAAACTGATATACTGTGCGGAGGAGTTTCCATATGGACGAAGCTAATTGGTTTGAAGTTGCGATCTGCGATTGGAAATGCTTAAATCTCCTCACGAGTTGTTGGCATAAGCAAATTGTGCTTACTTAGTATGCTTCTGCGTTATTTCTTGATAGCTGCCCATTAACGTTCTCAATTTAATTAGCGCAGTGTATGGAGTCATCCAGATTTTATTTTATTCATCTATTCTGTTAAGCCCATCTATAATAATATCGTTTATACTATATTATGTAGTAGTTAGATAATGGAGTTCCCCCATTTAATTATTACCTTAGATGCGTTATTTTAAATACACCCATTCTGAAAGAATGAGTTACTCATCGAGATATATCTTCCAATACATGTAACTCGCTAATTTCTTTGGTTTAAAGTTTATCGGCGGTATTTCCGAATTTGCACATATGTATATACGTAGCCCACGTCTACATTTCCTTATAAAGATAAAACTCTCATAAATGAATATAATAAATAAATAACTTAGTAAATAACAAATTAGAAAGTTACCTCTTTTTCTGTGCCAACTAAACTTTGTAATGGTAATATCAATGCGTGCGTAAATTGAAATAAGCGCATGAGATAAGCGTGCAGACATAATTTATTAATATCCAACACAAATTATAAACAACTTTCTTCTAAAATAAAATTACTAAAGCGTGGGCTTTAATCTATGTGTTACATGGTTGCAATTATTGACAAGTTTTACTTATGTCATCGTCAACTAGTTTTCCTTTTTCTGTTTTACACTTACCGAGTGATTGGGGTTATATCCAAATATTATGGGTATATTATAGTTATATACAAAGTGGAATGAATGGTCATTATACAATTAGTTTTAAACATCCATCTTTCAGACAGCAAAGCGGTCGATACTTGCTGGCATTTCACACAAATTTCTTATTAAAATAATATGGATGTATTCTTCATAATCGCCGCTACTCTAAGAATACTGTACTGAGAATTTAGTTAAATTTCTTAAAGAAAATTGCACCGGCCTAGCTCTTAATTAATGATATAAAAAACAAATTATAACAAATTATATTTATAAATTTTGATAAATACTTTAACATTTACATCAAGATAATTACCTAGTGTTGTGTGTGTAAATGTAATTTCTTTTATTCGATGATGGTTCTTCCTATATCTCCTCTCTCGATGCACCACTAATTTCTATGGATTCTTCCTCTTCTTAGATTCTATCTTTTACCCTTTTATTCCAAATATGTTTATGGACTTATTTTTTGACTTATCTATCTTGTCAATTTTCTTCGTCGCTAACCAAACAAAGTTTTCATTTCTTTGGAAACCAGAACTACATACACTGCTTTATTTCTAAGTTGTCCACGAAACGAAAACTTTAATTCACCTTGACTCCAGTTCATCTAGGTATATCGCTGTTATAGAAACCTGTATTGAATGTCGATGCATCCTTGGTTATTTCCAGTATTTTTTATGAATTCTTGTAATGTAAAAATGTCGTATGTGTATCTGAATGTTAACAATGCTCTTTTATCCTTTAATACATGCTTTTATAATAATTATTAATTTTATTTCTAGTTACATTTGTTTCTCCCATTAAACGTCTCCGGCTGTAGTTAAAATAAGAAGCGAACACCCGTAGGGTAATAAAATGCTCAAAAGGTGGTGAGCGTTGTGTCGAAAAGGTATAAATAGAACCTCAACATTAATTGTGAATTTTGATATACTACAATACACATTAGTTACATACATTAATTATACTACATATAGAAGTACCTACAATTCCAGTACACAAATGCGATTGCAAATCTAATTATAAGGTTCACTAAATTAAAGTGGATAATTTTCTTCTTTTCTATTACGGATAATTATATCAATACTAATTATATATTATAGATATTAACATCGTGATCATAGAAATAATTGAAAAATACATAGGCATATCTGAATATGAACAATTCTTACAATTCCTGTAATTAATGAATTGGGTAGCACAAGAATAGTCTTAATAGAAACAGAAAGCATATTTCATATCGAACGTCGGCGAATGTGGGGGTTCCTAAATGTAAGTCAGGTAGGACAGGATCAAAATAAATGACCGCACCTGTCTAGGTGTACGTTTCGATATTATCGCAAATTTTACCTGTCTAAACAGGCGGCGGTATTATGTACAAAAAGCAAACAAATCGAATTAACAATTAAAAATTCTGTAATCATGTCGTAAAAAATCGAAATATACGACAGGCAATTATTTAAATCCCGACTATAAAGTACATTTTAATCGACTAATTACTCCAATTTATTTGCGCAAAAAACGGAAAGAATTGGTGAAAGGAATCGATTGCTTCAGAATTGTGGAAGATTTGTTGGTGATCTAATAAATACTGTCTTTTTTTACTTTTCATTTATAAAAGCAAACAGTGTAATTTTTGGATGAGTAATAATTTTTCGTTGAGTTTTAATACAATTTCCAACAAATATATTAAAAAATATATTCTATACATAAACTAAACGAAAATGTATTTGTTATTGAGCAATAATAAATCAAAACAACAAAGTGTTCTAAAATGCTTTAATTTTGGTAACGTATACCTATACAAACACTAATTTCCGAAGATAATCTAATCGCTTTTTACATGCAGTTCGCATTTCTTTTTCATAAAAACTAAGTCCTCGTTTTGCTAAGAGTGTGGTTCATCGTTCACTATCCTCAATAAAACTTATTATATTGCTAATGCGAGATCCGAAATCCAAGCCATTTAAGTCTTGCACTGCTCTGTAGTTGACACTCACAGAGGATGTGATTCATAGCATACTTCCCCTCACAGCAAACCTCATAGATAAAATATTCCACTATTCGTTTGGTGTCTAGATGTTGTTAAGTTCGCAGTAATAATTGTCTTTCCATCTGCAGTTCCGACAATGAATGTGCAATACCGCCTCAGTCCGCGGTACAGACTTCCTATACTTTAGAAAGTTACTAATCTCAGTCCTTATGGTTTGATAAGGACTTCCACATGCGACTTCAGACCGTACAAGTTGCTTCTGTGTTTCCTAATTGCCCAGGAGATTTGTTTTTCGTTTTCTTTGCCGTAAGGCGTTTTTACAGCTCTGTAACCATCCATCGAAGACTTTCGCCCGATCGTTACCGAAGATAAAACGTCGGTTGATCACTATAACGGTTGATCACTATGATGGCAATGGCTATGAAAGCAAACAGGAGTCCACGCGGTAGCATAAAAGAGTCCTAGCCCTCCGGAGAATTTCAAAGTCTCCATCTACCGGAAGAAATCATGGCCACATTGTTTTTGAGACTCGACGGGAATCGATTGAATAGACGAAAGAAGATCAAACAATAAACCCAGCATCATAGGCAACCACCTGCGCAATTTAATAGAATGAATGAAAGGAGGACGACGGAAAACACTGACTACAGCCATGTTGCTTCTTTACGACAAAGTGCCTGTTCACACAGCGAGTGTTTCGAAGGCCGCTGTGTGAGACTGCCGTTTCGAAAAAATTAACCACCCAACCTATAGCGCGGATCTGCCCCCTAGTGACTATTAGCTATTTCCAGTTTAAAAAAAAAAAAGGACCTTTGTGAAAACGATTTTCCAACAGCAAAAAACTCAAGACAGCAACAAATCTTTTCGATAAAGAAAATTGGTATCTTTTGCCATGAATTGAAAACAGAATTTCTAGATGTAATAAATATATTAATTTAATAGGAGATTACATTGAGTACTAAAAATATTTGAGATAATTATTCCTTTTTGTTCGTGCTGATATCGAAAATACATTTAACACCTCCCGTACCTTCCATTCGTTCTTAGTTATATGTAGTTTATTTCCAAACTTCGTCCGTTTGCTACACTAATTTTCTAGCTATTTCTGGGGTTCTCATTTTTCCTTTAGATAATGTATTCTAATGTTTGTCTTGTTATATGATTTCCTATAGCTTTTTAACAGTGTTCCATGGAGATCTAAATAATTATTCTTTGGTCGAAAAATGTGTATATTAAGAAAATATGTAGGTTCGTGTTTAGAAGCATAATATTTTTCTGGAATTTCTTTTCCCTAGAGGCGGTATTTTACTAAAATAGCGCGAAACTTTTGATGAGCAAGATGGTAGGTATCAAAGGAAATTTTCTAGCGCCACACTCACATTGAAACCAAAATAACCTCTTGGATCTAATATACGCATACGTATGACATTTCTAAGTATTTTGCAATAAACAGCGTAAATATTTATAATAAACAAACCCAGGTATATAAATTACGCTCAAATTCCAGTTAGCAGACAATAAGGAAGTGTTATTGTCTACTTCCACTATCTCCTTAATTTAATTTTATGCACCTATAACAATAACAAACTGTGCAGTAGCCCTAATAACATATTACAAGATTACGCAACAAATTACAAAACTGGGAATAAATTTAAATAATTATCGAAATTGATGTAACTGTTCGGAAGATTACACCATAGAATCTCCGACTATATCAATTTCAATAATACCACTTCTCGTTTATGTAATTGCTAATGTTGGCATTATTGTTAACGTGCCGTGGAGTTTTTAGAGTGGAACAATGAACGAAGCGTCATTACGTTTCCACGGAGGATTTATTTCTTACAATAGTTATTCGCTTTCAGTTCGACGCTTATTTTACAACAACGTAATCTCAAGCGAAAATAATTTGTTGGCTTTCACACATAGCATACACATATGCCGATCGTCTAAGTAATTTTAATTAAAATTAAAATTTCTCTAAATGCGGATTCCCCTTTATGCGGAAAATAGAGATTTTGCGCATAATATTTTGAAGTTGTATATGCATAATTTATTCATAGTTCTGTTTCATATTCACAAGCGCATTCGAAAGACTCGCCGTCCTTTTGTTAAATTTACAATTGTAGCAATAAGGATAAGCAGTCGAAAAAGAGCAGCGAGGACTTGGGTTCAAAAGTGTGTTATGTATCTATTACATTGATTTTTCTCGTTAAAAAAATGACTAAATGCAAAATATATTGTTGCATATCTCCATGATCGGGCTATAAAAGTTCGAATACCTCGACGCATTACAAACGTTGGACTCCGTAAACAATAGGGTCATATTTCTATGATGCAATTATTTTAATGTGTACAAATCTAAAAAGTGCAATATAATGACCAACGAAAGAAGAAAATTGTCGAGTATGTCTAAATGTTTTAATAAGTACCAAACCACAGCAGTAATTGTTGATTGTACTGAAATTTCGGTTAAAGAATCGAATTGCCTAAAATGCAGAATAAGGATTTATCCTTACTACAAGAGTGGGAATACTGATAAAATATTAATAGGAGTTACTCCTTCTCGGTCGATTCATTCTATAATAATATAAATATGGAATAACCATTTTATCTAAGAATGGTGAATGGTCACGGCTAATATAGCAAGAGCTATAGTGCATGTACTACGAGCCATTGAAGTAATCTTATGAGGTGCTAAGTTTATTTGAAATGTATTTAAACAAAATCCTACAACGTCCGTGGTTACATATCCACACAAAACAACTTGACCAGCTTGAAAAGCTCTTTCACCCTTTTCTCCTATCGCCTATATATCTAATTATATTGCTCGAAGAGAGGGACATCCCGCCAAATTTAACCAAAAGTATAAAATAAAAACCTGCAACCGAATGTACATTCAGAGAAAATTTTACAAACCAATCCACGATAATCAACGATAATCAACAATAATTATCGTAGAATGGCAATATTATGAACAAACCCTTTTTACGACCGGGATAATAGATTTTAGAAAATTAAAATTGTAAATCTAATTTAGAAAAATGTGCAATCTACGATTATTGTAGTAGATAACACACCATTTACATGTAAAACTTCCTTTGTGTCTAATTATTACTGCATTTGAGAAATCTATAGGATTTTAGTCGATGTTCACGTTAGACTTTAAAAGGAAACTATCAACAGCGCAGTTACTTATACAATACTATAAGTCATGACGGGATGTAAAACAATTATAACTTATTTCTAAATTAGTTTTATTCATTTTTTCATACAATCAAGTTAGAGAATTGAAGAAATGTGGTCACTATATTCACATTCATCTTCACATTCATTGGTAATTATAATCAAAATCACCTTTAATCCAATTATTTAAATTGTTTATTCTATTTACTATTAAAAATATAAATTGAAACAGATTTGCCCCACAGTACGGAGGACACGGGACTTTGAGAAGTTTAACATTATCGTTGTGTGATTTGGAAGTTACGCTTCCCCAATTGTACTGTTCAAACTATCCACCGTTGTACGTTTGCTTTTCCCTCTATTGGAGGTGAGTTTTCCTTTTTGTTAATCACGATGCCGTTATTTTCTCTTTCACGTTGTTGTTGGGTGCTAGTATAGGGAGCTAGTAGAGTGCGAGCTGGGCTGAGATTATTTAAGAACATCTAAGAATTAACGTTGAAGTTGGAAGGACTTCAGTTTGCTGCATTCGGCTGGTTTCCCGACATCTTTACACCGATTGCGAGAAAACCCGCCATCTTTGACAGCTTCCGTCCCGATACCGATTACCATGCCGTCCGATAGTTGACAACCGGAAACACATCACGCTAAGTCCCGGTCTTATTTATATTTTTGTTTCGTTGAGTTTTGAGAAAAATTTCCTAAAGTCTTTTAGTTAATTTAGTTAGTAAATCGGCGATTTGTGTGTAACTAATTTAGAGGGAGGGGGAGCAGATTGGTTTTCGGGCAAAAGGGGTTTTCCTTTCTTTTGCTAATTTAATAATATATTTGCTCAACGAAACAATCAATTGTTTTAGTAGGTTAAGGGGGATTACAGTTACTTGTCACTTGCATATATTCTTGTTTTAATTACGTTCTGCTAAACCGGTAAGGTGGATGTAAAGGCCGCTGGAATTCCAACGGTTACCGATGTGCAGTAAGCATTAGGTAAGAAGCTAGCTTAATTGAATTTCAATTAATCGGTACACCTTAAGTTACAAATAAAGTGCTGCTCATTCTCTCGCCTCAAGTAATTTGTTGTATCGTTTATGCTATTTGTAAATAGAGTATTCAAGTAATTTTGCTGGTCGCATCACGACCGACTAAAAGATCCAAAACGTAGACGGTTTGGATAATCTCGTTTCACTTACTAAAGGAGCTGGACTGACCCCAGACACTTAGATGTGCTACTACATTCTCGAACTTGAACCTACACCGTTTCCACTGGGCTAGCACGGCCTGGATCTCCATCTTCATCGCCAACTAAATGGGTTATTCGAACTATAAAGTCGAATTTCCGTATCAGTCACGTTTCCGACTTTTCCTCGTAATAGTGTCATTTGCTACCAAGAGTTTTGAAGCCAGTAACAATATTGGTGCTAACATCAAAGAGATATTTTGATGAAGCTGCAAATAGGAAGAGCTGTTCCATACAAAACTGCAAATATTTTTATGATATATAATATTTAGGTTTTGAATAATATAGATTTTTAAAGCTTACTAAAGAGTTTTATAAAGCAAAGTCAATAATTCAACCATTATTAATTTCTTCGATCTTGACGTACTTCACGTAAACTGCTATTACGTGTATTTGACCCCACATAAATACAAATACGAAGTTTTTTAAGCACTATTTTTCGTGTTCAAGTATTAGTATAAAGTCATCTTTCACAAAGTATGTGTTTTAGTAATGAATCTGAATTTTTTAATCCAAAATTTTGTGTTTCTCAATAGTCCCCTGCCTTTGCTTCCCTCTCCTCTTTGCCTGTATGTACTGAAGATGGAGTTATTAGAATTATTATAATTATTATTAGAATTAGAATAGTCTGAATTTTAACCTTAGTTATATAAATTTTTGGTTTTAATAAATGTTTTTTACATTGACATTAATTTTTATTTCAAAATGTTGGCCTGCAATGTTCTACAATAAAAAATCGTAGTTTTTTTATAGAAGTCATATATTTTACAATATTTTATCATGTTATTTCAATACATTAATATATTTATTAAAATTAACAATCGTAACACTTGAATATGTGTATTTTACAATTTTTGTTTATAAAATTTTCGTTATTTTCTATGCGAATTATATTTTGTATAGTATATAATATTTTACAACATTCAGAAAATGTTTTAATACTTGATTGTACTCTCCACAACAATTTTCATAATTGACCGCATTTTCTTGAATATTGTACAATATATATATATATATATATATATATATATATATATATATATAACACATTTTGTAAAATTTTCAATATTAGTAATTGGAGATTAAATCACGAAAAAAGTATGGTTTACGCCATTTCTCGTGTATATTGTTCCCTCTTGCGTAGTCATGTCATAATCTCGACATACTCAATTACTCATCGAACATTTGAAATACAGTGAACAGAGGTTCACGAAAAATGTTCGGTTAGTTGTGTACATGTTTCCAAAAAACATATTTCCTTAGACACCTACTTCGTCGTTGGTTGAAGTCATCTTATCCTATAGGTGTACAAGATTTGCAATTTCTTTACTTGGAAAATGGAAACACGTTGCATAATTCCTGTAATTATCTATATCAAGCGGTAGCACTTTAAAATACTAACAATTACAAAATTGTGTTCTCTTGCCATCCGTATACGTACGTTTCACGGTTATACCGATCATCACTACGACTTTGCAAGAGCTATGTATAAGTAAGTTCGTATACAAATTGTATGTATATATAGTATAAGGGTTGGTATATGCGTAATACGTAAATTCATATCGAATCCCTCTCATATGTACGAACATCAATACTAACAATTAGCCATTTCGTTACATACTCAAACGGCTGTCCAAACACTTCCATATGTCTTGGTACGCCGAAAATTATATAAAAACGACACGAAAGTGGTAATTAATTTTGAAATATACCTCGTCCTTCTAAAGATGAACCGCAAATTATGTTATACAAAACTTTTAAGGAGAAAACAGCGGCAACTTGGATGAAACACCAATTTATCTTGTTTAAGCGACGACTGTAACTCGTGACTGTCTAACTGGATTGAAATATGGCTACACCTGCAAACTCCACACATCGCATGATGCACTTTTACACGAAAAGTGGTAGTCGCATGTATTTTTCTTTCTAATTTTCGAGTTATGGCCGAAATTAATCTTCGAAATTAAATCATTAACTTTCAAGAATTTGATAATTACGATGTTCAGGTAAACAATATCTGAAAACTGTGCAGGTGAAATATTAATTTTCTTTTTCAGTTAGGGGTCGATTCGTTTTATGACTTTATCCTTCATCGAGATGGAGATAACGAATCATAACTTCTCAACATTCACATTTATTAAAACACACAATTAGTGTGGGAAAAAGTGCTTTATCCTTTATATGGTACCCTTACTTATTCCAAGAAAATGCCCCTCTGTGTAGTTGTGTTCAGTAGGTACATGCTCATTGTCAATAAATTATGTATATATAGATAGATACACACATAAATTGTGAAGCCTTTTATTGCGCACTAACTGTTTGCTCACTCTAGATAGTTATTCTCTTTCGAATGCTAATTGTAGTTTATATGTCTACCTTATCCAGCTAAAATAACATGTCAACTAACTAGTTAGAAACTTAAGGAAATACAATTGTAGTTTTGTATATCAATATCTGCTGCAAATGAAAGCAAAATAATTAATGTTACAATTTAGATATTTAAAAAAATTCGTTTTGAATTCCCACAAGCAGCAAAGCGAGCCTAGTTGCAATTGAGGGAGCAACTCCCAAAGAATAAAAACGCGAGAAACTCGAAGGTGATTGATATGCCGGTCATTCGCGATCATAAACTATTTGGAGAAAGCATGGACGTTTGGCTGTTAAAAAGACCTTACAATAAATATGTATAAAGAGAGCATTGATTTGGAATCAAAGAAATTTTAGTTAAATATTTAATTGAGAATATAATCAATGAGGTTGGGTTACTTCGGGAATAAATCCTCACCAGGAAACTGTGGTCGTCTATGCTTAGGGATTGAACAAATACCTCTAGCAACTAGCTCTCATAATACAACTGCGAACCAAGCAGAAGCTTACTGCTATATGATGGACTATGTACCAGAGCTGCTAAGCACAGACACCTATAACTGTTGAATAAACTCCCACCATCATGGATCTAAAAGCCATTCTAACTTCATACAATTGATGGGCTTTTTGAAAAATATTGAATTAATTTAAAACTACAATACATATATATGTATTAAACAACAAACATACACACGCATGCACGCCTTGAATGGAGGTATCATACTCTACAACGTTATCACAAACTTTGCTCGGAGTATGAAACAATTCCGTTTAGAGTTTATAAATCGCCAGAACGGATGAGGTTCACTAGTTGCAATAAATGCAAAGTTTTAGAAACAACAAGTACTTTGAAAAGCCAAACAACTCATTCACGCATAGATATTATTATACCGATTATTAAGAAGTAAATTGAATGGTCGTACAACAGGTGTACTGCTCTTTTTATAGGAAGTACATTTGACTAGGTTTGTCTAGGTTTAACATTATCCATTATGGTAATTATGTAATAGTAACATGATCCTTTCTAATTGGTCTCTACAAGCATGTAAATACACAGCGACAAATCATGAATGAAAAGCTTAATGTCATTCAGTATTAGAATAAGAAGTATGTCTACTTGTTTTTATGAAAGGTTTTTGTTATGAACAAATCACGCAACTGATTTAACGATAAACAAAAACAACGATGTAATGGGGCAAATATAGAATACCAAAGGAACTTCCGCCAAGAAGTTTGAAGATCGTTACATGTATACGCACTTGCTTTCTAATTTCATCGCCTGTCATTAGCCATATGTGAATTTTAATAAATAGTAAGTCTTAATGCAGGCCTATAGAAAGATGGTTGGCGCTTCCTGTAAATTTCTTGCACTGAAATAAAAATATCAGACTCACAATCAGTATACCACAGACGCAACAGTGAGATATCAAGTTCTTTGTATTAAACTAATTTTAAAATTCTTCTTATTTAAAAGCATGGAGCATGTTATTAGTTTTCAAACAATCATGCGACGAAATTGATATTGACTAAATGATTAACGATAAATGCAATTAATATAATGGTGTGATTAGTTATAAAATAGCCGAGTTGGTATAAATTCTCTTTTTGCTTGTATTACAGCTCGTGTCACAACTGTTTATTAAAATTTGTATTTATAAGATGTATTCATTGCACGAATACAATTTCTGTTATAAATTTTTGTAATTGAACTACACATTTTGAAACCGAGGTGTGCGAAAAAATCTGAAGACTTTGTTATGTTCTAATTTTAACTTATAAATTATGTATATTTCTTTGTTTACTTTTAGTTACGTAAGTAAATAGCGCGAATAGTACCATCTAGTGTGGCAAAACACATATTAAAAAAGAACAAAAAGCAAGTAAAAAAATTGATCAGAGTAGTCACTTTTGGGACTTGAGGACTTGAGGGAGGAAGATAATCCGGTTTCATATAAATTTATTAAACTTGTAAATAAACCGAATCCAACCAGCGAATAATTACGAGGTCATCATGTAAAATGGCAAGCTTATAATTAATTCCACCCATTTGCGCATGGTCCCAGCATAATTTACGGTGGAAATTTATGTTGTATTCTCAATACCTCCAGCAAGTGGCTCAATGTACGAGGGATGCTTCGAATGTTCAAGGAATTTGGCGCCAGTTAAATTGCGCAAATCCTATAGTCACGATTAGAAACGAGTCTGGAACCATCCCGTGCAATACTGTTTAGTTGAGCTAGTTGACTGATACAAACGTATTTCCATATTACTGATTTTGCAATCATGAAATTACCGTTACACCTTGCACCCCATATCTTAATCTACTGGCTACCAATTGCAATAGTGGTAGAATATATTTCAAACTCTTAAAGAGATAACAGAGAAAATTAATTTGAATACCAGTGTTTCACAATAATATTTCCAATTAAGAATTCATCGAGCCATACGCCAAAAAATTTGGTTTTAGTTGTAAACTGAAGTAGTTCGTTACTCAAAAATAAATTTAAAGCTAAGTTAGAATTGACTACTATCCGACGAGGATCAAACCTAGTACAACTAACACACCTAGTTGACTTTGGTGGTATTAATGTTAAGTTTATTCTTTATAAACCAGCAGTTAGTATTAATATTGTTATTACACTTATTCTCAAGGCGTGAAAAACACGGAATACGTAATATTTGCCATGATGGAAAGCTTGACTCAATCACCAAGAGCCTTAGAAACATCCCTCGTATAATGGGAACAAGTGCAATTGCAAAATCATTGTCAGGTTCCCCATTTGTGAGTAATAGAAGAGTTCTGTTGCCTAATATTCATAAGACCACTGACAGTTACGGTTAGTGATTTTAAATTATTCAAAATAGGGTGCAAGCGACCGTCACGGTCACACAATCTCTATAGCTTTAAATAGTAATGTACTGAAAACGAAGAAAGTGAATGAATAAAGTGTATTGCAAAATGGAAAACAAATTTCTAAACAGTAGATGAAAAATAAAATGTATATAATCATATGATACAAAAATAGAATAAGCGAAGTTAAATTTATTAATAAGCCATGTATACATTGTACCTACACGCAGATTGCACCAACAAACTACATATAAGTAAAACCATTAAGGGCTAAGGTAACAGTAATTGAACAGGTTAAAGCCGAAGGAAAGTCATATCCATCAATAATAAATTGCCTAATTAAAGCAACAATATGTTTCCGAAACAGAAATCGAAAGCGATGCCCATATGAACGCAACTCATAAATTTTAAAACAGAAACTCGTAGCAAGCGTTGTTGACATGTATTTAGCACTCTCGATAGTTTAGATCTAACCTGTTACAGGATGCTTATATCCAGGTGTCCACACGGAAGTAATGGATATTGACAGAGCCGTATTCAGAACCATGTAAGCATATATCCAATAATTGCTTTTAATATATGTGCATAAAAAAATTAATTGGCAGATAATGGCTCATGTAGCCCTTTTGCCTTTGGAATTATGGTTAGTAACTATATAACAAAATTATACTTTAGAGTTCGCTTAGCCTCAGATAACTATGCAAGGGAATCCCATATCATATATAATGCGATTAAAAAGATAACAATATATTTGAAGGGTGCCATATGCAAAAGATGATAAGTGCCATGTTTTGGTAATACGGATTTTGAGCTAAATAGGTAGTATGTGCCATGGTTTACTAGTACAATAAAAACCATATCGATGGCGCTTTGCCAAACGAAGATATAAGGAATTGAAAACGTAGTAAGTGCCAACTAACAGCTATGTAGTTTAATACAGCCTAGCGAGACGTTTAGAGCGGTGTTCGCTGTATTTCTTTCTGCTTTCGAATAAAATGGATATTCCTGAAGATATAAGTGCCAAAAAAAAAGAAAAAGAATTGGAAATGTGCTAGAAGACACAAAACGTATAAACAATTCTGTGCGTCTATACCAGACTCTGAAACAAAAGCGACCAATACCTGGAAGAGTTTTTCGCGAAGATGTAAGTGAAGACTATTAGAAGCCTTATTTAGAAGTTTCGTTTCTTTTTGGAAAGGTAAGCAAATACTGACCGAATGGATTTTATGTATTATAGCTAACTATTCTTTTAGGTAAAGTGCAACTGTCACTACGCTTGTAGAGTAATCACAGCTGCTGCGAGGAAAAAATTGTTTGAGCAGTTTTGGAAACTGGCAGATTATAATGAGCAGTAGAACCTTTTACGTTCCTTTATTCGACCAATTTTAATAAAACGTAGAAGACATGGAAATTCCGATAAACCTAACCAGAGCCGACGACAACACTCATTTCAATATTCTCTACCACTTTCTGGAGTTTCTCAAGCTCAGGTATATAAAAGGACATTATGTTTAACTTTTGGGATTACACGAAGAAAATGGGAGATAATTAGTCAGCTAATACTGTCCATTGGAACATCTATCAAAGACAAACGAGGTAACAAACGCCCATCCAGAAACAAAATACTTTGTAAACAAAAAATTGTTGATTTCATTGGGTCGATACCTAGCTGAGAAGGTCATTATGGTCGAGAACAAATTCCAAACCGCAGATACCTTTCCAAAGATTTGAATGTACGCAAATTATATAATGCCTTTCTTGAAAAACATCAGTTTGATACAACAAAAAACCCCAGTTGCGCGGCAGTGCTTTAATGAAACTTTTAACAAAGACTTCTGTTTAGCCTTAGGATCCCCAAAAGTGCACACCTGTACCCTTGTACCCGACAAGTATAAAATATGCTGCTGCTGCTAGCAAGACTCCGATCGAAAAGAATGAATTTCAAGTAAAGCGCTATTTGCACGATCGTAAAGCAGAGAGCACTGAAAAAATGATGGGCCAAAACATATTAGATTGCAAAAGTCCCCAGTCTGATGTATGTGCTGTCCTACGATTTACAAAAAATCTGAGCATGAGTCAGCCCAGAAATATATATCTGATATTTCTGCACTGACTCATATTCAGCTTTACTATATCAGGCAGTTTACTTGTATTAATCTAGGAATTCATTTTGTAGATAAACACAAAGGATTTATGTACATGTTGGATAAAACAGCTGGGAAACGAGGATGTAACGAAACAGCTAAAAACTACAAAGCGAAAATTAGTTATGGGGTTCGGTAATTGCGGAGGGCAGAACAAGAATCAGGGAATTTAGGCTGTTTATATTACTCTGGTAGCCAAAAAGGTATTTCGATGAAAAGGTCTATAAGTTTCCACAATGTGGCCACAGATTCCTGTCGTGTGATCGGGACTTTGGCTGGACAGAGAAAGACAGAGAAGATTTTAAGCTTGAGGTACCAATGAACTTGGTGCGTATAATGGCAATTGCGCGATTGAGAAATCCGTTTGTAATGAAATGCACTACTAGATTTTTCAATCAGATGGAAATTGCTAAAAATACTCTTGTAACCTACAACCTGGGTATTTCGAAGGCTGTTATACTGAAAATCTCCAAGGACCGTTTAGGGCATATTGAAATCGTATTCAGATGTCGTTCCACGGCACAAGGTAATTTGAACATTAAACTGGTTGAACAGACGCCCCGTAAATAGAAGAAAGATAACATTAAGGAAATTAAAAGTATGATTCAGTTTATTTCGCCCGCTAATCAACAATTTTATGAAGAACTGGTTGAGAAGCAAGAATCCTTACACAATGAATAATAAATTTAGTTACATTAAATCCATAGCAAACTGTTTTGTGTAATAAAAGCGTTAAACAAATAATTCGCTTTTTATTATTTCGGAATTTATTGCTTATAACACGATTTTTAGCATTCGCTGCCGCATGTGCAACTTTAATGGTACATACTACGTTTTTAAAATTAATGCCGAATAATAAAATTATTGCCATTGTTTCCATTAAAATATTTTGTATTTGTTACCAAACTGAACTAATACATATAAATGTGTCTCCTGTAAAATGTCTAAATTTGCACATACCACCTTTTGCATATGGCACCCTTCATTTGAACTTTCAAATCAATAAGTTTCTTGTAGCCAGATTTAACCCGACGAATTAATACATCAGGATAACAGTTGTATCTTGTTCAGTACTTTATGCTGCTGGATTTGCGTATCCTCAGTACAACTACAAATGGCACTTGCTATAGTATGATATTCCATTAACCACAAGTCCATTTAAATTTACCTAATGGGCGATACCAACGATTGCTTATGCCTACAATCAGCATCTACATCTACGACAGCTATGGAGCAGCCACGCGAACTACCACCCCAATATCTGGTGGTCAAAGAACAGACAAAGATAAACAACCTATGAGATAAACACGGGTAAAGGAGCAGGAATGCATATCCTACAAATGATATCCGAAAAGATTAGCACCGTATACGACATCACACTTCATAGAGTTGTGAAGTTTGAACTGTGGTAACTACGCAAAGGAAATACTACCGTTTGGTTTACAGACCTACACTAGAGTAGAGATGTTTGAAGTAAGAGCAGGAGAAGCATAAGCTCCTCGGAGTTCATGCAACTGTATTCGAAGCCGAGGTTATGGCGACGCAAACATGTGCGCCAACCATGACGGAGAAATGCACTAAAAGCAAGGTAGTCTATAGCATGACTGACAGCCAGGCAGCTATCAAAACGATACAACACCTCAACTACAAGCAAGCGCTGTGGAGAGATGTGGGGCTGTATCTGTTTGTTCACAAAAAGTAAATCTGCCATATGAGGAGAGACAGCAGGACGAGAAAACGAAGTGGCGAATCCTTTGCCCAGGAGATGCAAAGACAGAACTGAGATGGAAGAAAGAACGCTATGTAAAATACTGAAAAACCACTCGGGAGTTCGGAATCTCCGTCTGCTCATTACGGAACCTCCAGATTCCAAAATAAAATTACAAAGGCAGTGGGCTTAGACCCAGCGTAATAAACCATAGAACTAGTAGAAAATCCTATTTTTAGGGCCAGCTGTGAGCAAGAAGGAAGTTTGCATTATATCCTCTGTGATGTCTGTCGAGAGGTGACAGACACTTTGTTGCGGTTCTTGCAACCAAATGAGATTAAAAAGTTTCGTATTTGCAAGGTGGTAGGTTTTATCAATGATACCGACCTGATGGAGTACACTGGAGAGGGGGCGGGGCGACATTGGGTCTCGATGCAATGGACTAAGAACTACTACTTTTAAAAGGAAGAAAAATTATGTTATTAGTTTACTTTACGCCACTGTAGCCTCATCACGGTTTCAACTTTTGTTTATGGTAATCCACGTACACCCGGATATGAAGAATTCCTCAAATATTTCTGTGGGCGCATCTGGTGAATTGGTAATACACAAAAATTTTGTAGCACATAGGTAGGCGTCTGTAAGTTGTTATATAAGTTTCTTCTTGTGTTGTCCAAGTATCAAATGTCATTATAAACTTTAGTATGTATTTGGACAAAATATCAGTGCTAGTTAGAAAAGGCATTTACTACCGTTTGTACTCAAGTGCAAAAATCAAATGTACAATTGAAATGCAAATAATTTTTATCGCTTACGATTTTAAAAGTGATTTAGTTCAACAACAGCGTGGAATCATCTTTCATTTCTCAACTCTGCCTGAATGTTAGCATGATGTCATATGGCTTACCAACAGAATATGTTACAAAGCAGAGTTCATGATACTAAAAGATTTACTGTCTCAGATTTTAGCTTATTTTTCTAGTAAACTATTCACCATATGATGACCCTACAAAACGACCTAATTAATTAGGTACCGTTAATTGGGTAGCTATAAGGTAACTAGGCAAAATCTTACTAAGTAAGCACAAATTGCGTATGCCAATAATGGATTATTATTATTATTTATATTATATCGTATTATGTTGTGACATGTGCCTTATTAATCGCAGACTGACTATACCGTACTGACGAGTCCTATTGACATATGCAATTTGTGCTTACTTCCTAAGCTATTGCACAGCTATCTTCTAACTGCCCAATTAATCCACTTTATTTCTCCTGTTTAAATATTAAAATAATACGAGATATCAGAAGAAGTATGCAGGTGTCACCACTTTAGTCAGTGAGGAAAGGTTTCGTGTCCAATTCAAGCCGAAGTTAGCATGGGAAATATTGTAATCTATCTGTGTGAAGCACACAATTTTCACACAATCATTGCGATGTGACTATGCACGCATCCCATCTGTTTTTAGACTTGGCAAAAATATGCAATTTTGTACGCGCATCTTTGAACAATTAACTTGTTTCAAGTCAACAATTAATTGTGGCATTGGAAGTGTACCGACGCATTTTAGTGTCATTTATGTGCGTAAGAGAAGAATGATGTAGTTACCCGCGATGATTTACGTTCAGATACAACACTGGCTACGCGTATTGCAAATACGTTCATTGCTACCAATCCACAAACCGCCGCCATCCAATTATACATAATTAATAATCGCACTTCAGAACCGACTATTTCCATAATTATTTATGTTCTGTCCTTTCGACATCTTTGTCTTGCTCTCTCCATATTTTCATCGAAGACTTAAATTGACAAGATGCATGCGTATGTTTATTTCGGTCGATAACTTTCTTTCGCCAAATTTGGAATACATGAACATTCGGAGATTTTATACATTGGTTTGGAAGTACATTCATTTATCAACGATCGAGTTAATCGTATTATTATATACAAAATGGGTTGTGATAAATGTCGAACGTAAGAAGAGAGGCGTGAAGTTAAAACCATATACAAAAGAAACTATGAAATATCAGTTTCTTGTCCGGTATGGAATTAATTGGGATTAGTTCTTCGGAGCTCGGACAGTAGAGATACCATTAATTGAACGCAATAGTACATGAAGTTATATGTCGTTATTTATTATATAGCATCATCAAACTAAAAGTTATACATGAAGAAAATCATAGAATCTTCACAATAATAGATTTAACAGTTCATACCTGTTCATACCAGAAACTATGCCTTCGAAACTACTTCCCAAAAATAGGGCGTCTATGCCAGATAGAATAGCAAGGGATTAGGCTTACATCTTGCTTAACATCTTTCTCTACCTCAAAGATCTCCAATCTTCATCCATTTATGTGTATGACGCCTCTAACGCTAGTATAGATGCTTTTTATAATTCCTTCAAGTTTATTTGGTATTAATAGCTGTTGGAAACGTTCAGTTTCCGTTCGTACAAGTCAAAGGCTACTCCCAGGTCTATGAATGTCCATTCTCGATCTCTCTGTATTTTATGTCTCAAAATATGTATGAAATATATGTTTCGCATATTTCGCATTTCGTAAATTTACCGAGGCCGCGTAAAAACACGAGGACTCTTTATAGCATACTTACAAAAATGTGTCACACAGTTTCCCGTATTAGAGTGTAGCTCAAGTGGGTCGTACTGTATTGCTTATAATGCAGCACTATACAGTAATCATATAGGCCAATGGCGTGCTAAAGTAAACAGTACAAAACCTAAAAAGGACGAAGGCAAACACAGTATCCGAAATTCTATACGATTTCATTTCTTTGCTAAGTGTGTATAACATTCTGCAACATCTAATTAACAACGAACATTTTAAAGGGGTTTAGAAAATATACATACTTACTTGCAAGTCAGCTGCGGGAAGCATCTTACGATATTATTTAGTGCGCGTAAAACACTGTGGTTCACAATGAATGAAACACAGATACAAAAAAATAGCATAGGTCGTACCTTTTACGTAACACTTGAACCTAGCAAAATTATGCTACAAACATTCCCAATTCATAGCAATCACGCAAAATTTTGCAATATGACTCAACCAAGTACGTATGTTAGTGACGAATGGAGCACCATATATACCAAACGCCGGTAAAGCACTAAAAACACGTTTTTGTAATCTCCTCCATAAACATGTTTATCGCTCGCAGTGCATCTTGTAGCAGATACTGTTAGCCCTCCCCTGTAGTTAGCGCATGAATCAACTACATACAAGGTTTTCCTGAAATCTCCTTAGCGATTCGGGAATTTTTAAAGTTGTGTCCAGGCATTCCGATACAACCTATTGAGTGACACTTATGCAAACCCCGGAAACCACGTTAAATCGAATAATTGTTTCTACAGCCCAACAAGTAGCTGAAAAATTACTTCCGGTTTTGCGAAAAACCCTAATTACATCCAATATCCTGGTGTAGTTCCGAGTGATATTCGTCCATATGTAAATTGAATTAATTTTTAAATATATTTCCCTATTCTTTGCTATACCAGCAAAACTACTAAATTTGTCGACGCTTTTAAACGTTCATTATAACATCGAAATATTCCTTTTGAAATTTCGTCTACGATGCAGCAGGCAGCAATTAACAGCATTAAAAAACGAACCGATATTTTTCCATCCACTTTTCGGACGAACCGGCTGTATTTATTCGGCTATCTACTCTTACTATTTACGTTCGTGTAGGGTGGTGAATCTCACAGGGTGGCCGGTGGTGCATGACGGTGCTGCGGTCGCGCTACACCGGCCGCATTATCCTTGCAACCTGTCAACATATACGCAAACAGTCCATTATACACCCTGCGTCGCTACAACCACGTCGGAATAGTGTTAATGCGACTCTGGGGTATATTGACCTAATAATAAATCGAGCATCCTCATATATACACATACACACGTTGCACACGACAAAACCCCATATGTACGTAACATCGACATTATAATAATCAACACATCGGAAAATTATAAACGATATATCCGTTTAATGTGTGTATACCGTTGTGCACAGTTCGTACGGGTACGGTCCCGCAGATATACCGCAATTTATCTCTGACGAGGGTCGATCGGATGGTTGAATAGCTTAATTTTCGGACCGAAATTATGTGCAATCTGCGATCCAGTTTCGGCTTCGTTCATCTTCAACTTTAATTCGTTGGTTTTCTTGGTGATCTTGGTATGGAGGCAATATACATTAGAACGCCATTTGAAAGAAAAACGCATTACTAGTACCGCATATTCCGGTTTCGTGTCAACTTTTCATAATCGTGAGAAATTGTGAAAGATGCTTAGGATTAAGTGTAAAGTTGGTATCATTTGATTGTAAGTGATGCTAATTGGATGCTAATCCAATCATATTGACTTTAAAAATTTTAATTTTTCGAGATAATTTTCTAATTTGATTCTTTTTCTATTTTGAAGAATTCCCACAGAAATATAAATGTATAAGTTATATATATATATATATATATATAGTAGAGACTATATTCTCTCCTTAAACATAGATTTGATTTAAATTAGTACATATCAGATTTTATTGCGAAACTCTAAAGATAGACGAGATTTTGCAATTTGCGGTCCAATCAAGTTTCGCATATGATTTCTTTAATTTTGTAGGAATGTCTTTCGAAATTTACATATTGAAGTATTTACTTGAAATTAGTATAGGTGAAGCAATCACTTGGTTGCATAATAAAGACATAAAACCTTAAAACGAAATCCTCAAAGAGCGTATTAAACCCAAGATATTAACGTTCAGCCTTGAATTTTAGTGTCATGCATTTCTTTAACGGTAAAAGCTCCTACACTTATGGCACTATCATAAACATTGCCGTCTCAATATCTTTAACATGTCGTCGACCGATTGTTCCCTAAATTAATGTCATTAAGTTATTTCGAACACTTGAAATTCACATGAGGATTCGTAAATTGCCATTTTTTCCTTTCCGAAGGACTGGTGAGAGACGCATGTTATCGATGATATCGTGAATGTCGGACATAATCCGACTTCGCATCTGTATTAACTGTTAACATCTTGCCGTGAATGAGTGCGGCACACAACCAACTCAGGTAGCAAATAAGGAAAGACCGTGATCTTCGCATCTGTCTATAATTTAGGGAAATTTAGTGACACGAGAGTGGACGTGTGGCCTTCTTTATTCAGTTTTCTGGATCTACTTTTTGTTCGTCCAACGAAACTATAATTAACGCATTAAGTAACATTAAATGCGTAATGACGTCCTAAAATATTAATAGCGGTAGCAATTTCTCTTTTCAGATCGTGATTGCCTGTTAATAATTGCTGTAATGTTCGTGTAAAATACATAGGTACTTATACATTCAAAATTGTTATCAGATAGCAAATATAAATTATTTTACGACTATTAAAGCATGTCATAGTCATAGCAAACAAGCGTATGATTAACAGGTGCATAATCTTTGCAGGATTTGAAGGATTCTTTACTGCCTGTCAGACACGTATTCATACCCAAGATGTAATGTACAATAAAACGAGTAGGTAGTACACTAACAACGAGCAAAATCAATTACTTAAATCAACAAACTGATGAATGTCAGTTCTTTAGCAGTTGGATGAACGAAAATCTAGTTTATTCAGATGAATAACACATGCGTATCCAACCGGCATAAGTGGTATCACAAACTTACGCGAGATGCTATCTACGCCAAAAGTTGAAGTGAGAGACCAAAAGTAATGATACAGAAAACTAACAAAATTTTATTTCGAACAAAGTTCTGTGACATAAATGTAAATTAGAATTCTCCAAAATACGGTAAGTACTAATCTGATATAACCCGTTTCGCCATGAACCGTTACATTAGAGTTATCGTCCAGCCTTGCGATGGACCCCTTTCCAAACGAAGAAGATAAGACGATCTAAGGACTCAATAAATGTAGATTACATTCGACACCTCACAAACGAAGATCACGCTCGTATTGGTAGCGATACACTCTTTCTTCTTGTCAATTAGGTATCATTCCAAAATCAACAAATCGAACGAGTATCCCCCAACAACTTTCCACGCCATCTCAGCAGCGAGAAGCGGCACAAAACAAGAGCACAAAAGGGCAATAATCCATCATAGTATTAGTTCAAGGCAACTCCCAGCTCCAAAAGAATAAGCACTGGTAAAGATACGCTTCAAGGAAATGTGCTATTAGATGACTGCCAGGACGGAATTCACAAAGAAGTAAAACGGAAATCCAAAATATGTTGGCGGAGAATAATGTTTGAAGAAGTATAGATGTACGATCAAGACAAGAACCCAAATGAACAGCAAATAATGGAATGAATCAGTTGGGGTGTTTCCTCTAAGAGCTTATGGCGCTTTATATTTGTTTAACAACAGAGCAAAGGATCCCCCAAACCGACGCAAATATTCGCGGCGAATTCACTACGGAATGGTTGAAGCAAAATGTCAAATTGGAATTTAACAATAAATGAAAAGAAAATAACAACAGTCTAAGCTCGTACGTTTGCCGCCATGGAAACAATAGGGCCCGAATTTTCCGCTGCTAATTGATCGTGAAAATGCGGGCAGGTTTGAAGAATCACCAATTGGGGATCTTTTCCATTGTAGACAGTTTTGTTTTTGATGGAAAGAAATAATTTCATTTTGTAATGCGTTTTCCATTTTATCCGATGACTTTCCACTGTCTTTCAGACAACGTCACAATTACACCTTCATAAAATTTCTAGATTTTATCAACAACAAACCGAATCAACTGCGATTTGCATTTTTATTAAAATTTTTAGTGATCGAAGAGTTTTTCAAAGAATGAATTGAATGATATAATGGTGCTAGGTCAGAAACACGGTGAATGTGAGAACAACACCCAATGAATCCCAATGACTTTGCACAATCATGGTGAAATAGTACTTTCGCGATTTTCCGATGCTGGTCACTTTTTCTTCAAGTGCGTTGTTTAGTTTGATTGATGACTGTACACACCTGAATTGATTGGTTGTATGGTAAACTTTTAAGTAGACAATCTCTTTCTAATCTCACAACGTTACCAACACATCTTCTTTACATGACATACTTATTGCCAATTTTTAGAATGCATAAAATATTCTCCCATGATGATTTGTTAGACAAGACTGTTATTTTAGACAACTAACTGTAGTCCAGTCATTATGTCAAAAAATAAGGCGAAGAAAAGAAAGTGAACCGGGAAAGCCAAATTTTTTATATGTTGTGGGGAGTGCTTAGAAAAGCCGAACTTGAGATTTAAGACCAAGATTTCGTATGTGCATTTTCCCCGTCGAGATACAGAATTGTTGTTTGGTTGTTTTTTGTTCACCTTTCGACGATGTATAATCTAGATCCTATAAACTTTTCACCTATCATTGTTACTTGTTGAGATATATAACAAAAAAAATGAAAATTCAAGGATTTGATCTGGTTTTTGGGGTTTTGTCTTTTTCCTTTATACTTATCGAAAAATGTATATTATCAAACTTGCAGAGGATATTCATTATTTTCAGTGGTGTCAGTATTTTCGGCGGTTTCAGTGATAACGCTGATAAAACCGAGTTGTACTAGAAGCGCATGCCAAAGTTCACATACATTTCCAAGGAAGAAAAGAAAGTACCTGGTTTTAAAGAATCAAAAGATCGGTTGACACTCTTATTTTGTGGAAATGCTGCTGGAGATTTTAAAGGCAAACCACTATTATTATCACATTCATAAAATCCTCGTGCTCTCAAGAACGTAGAAAAAGGGAAACTACCAGTGCATTGGCAATCTAACAAAAAGGCATGGATGACAACTTCAATTTTTAATGATTGGTTAGTTGAAGCACATTGCAAATCGCAAAACATAAATTTTAAAACTTTGCTAATAATGGATAATGCTACGAATCACTTAGTAAAGTTAGAAAAGCTGAATGTAAATATAAATGTAGTTTTTCTACCACCTAACCTCCATAAGCGAGCTAATTGTCTTAGGGAGGCGAATATAAGAGAAAGGCTTTCAAGATCTAGATGAAAGCGATATTCTGACGATTATCAATGCACACGATACAGAACTGACAATTGAAGATTTAATAGAAATACAGACAGAAGACGGTCGAATAAACCAAGATGATGATGAAGTTGTAGTCTCTAATGATCTACTGTCAATAACAAATCTAGAGCAACTTTATTTAATTCTAAACAATGCCAAAAATTTGGTCGATACAATTGATGTAGATTCTCAAAGAACAGAAGCTTTTGAAACAGGAGTAGAAAATCCATTTCTTCCCTACAAAACCATGTTATTGGAGAAAAAGTGTAAAGCCAAGCAACCCACCATTTTAAACCTTTTTGGTTTGAGAAATTATGTGCCACCGTAAGTTCTGAAGACTGCACATCAGGTTCATCTACAAATATGTAATTAACTTACATTAACTTGTTCAGTAAATACAAACATATAGTTACATATAATTCTGTGGTTTCTTTTAAACATTGGTTAGTTAAAAAGTTAAAAAAGAAATTATATTAAAAATTATAATTATACATTTTTGTTCTCACTCGGAGCATATCCCTATAGTTTACATTAATTTTGTACCTCGATATTCGCGAATTCAGTATACGCGGTATTTTCATGGAACGTATCTTACGCGAATAGGGGAGGATCACTGTAATAGAAATATCTTCATGTATTGGTGTTCTTTTTAATAAACAAACGGAACTTACTTTACCAATTGACTTCGTACAATTTATGTATTCAGTCATCTTGTTACATAAGTGTAGTTCCAACGAAATTAATGAATGTTTATATCAATGCAATCTAGTATAGAATCTTCAACTACACGTAAATCATTTCATCGGTTACCGCTAAAATAGATCTACATCGACGCCAAAAGTGTAACCGTCATATTTACAATTAGCACCCCCATTTGATAATTCCGCAACTTCGAGGCGACAAAAGATCATTAAGGAAGCGCGATTGTGGTAGCGTCTGCGCGCGTGACCATAAGGGCACACGCGTATCATCTAACCCTGAAACGATGAGCCCTCCTTCACACGATTGGTTCGTCACCGACTCATCGTACTCCCCGATTGGTAGCACGTGCCCTAGACTTTCTCGGTATTGGCCGTGGAAGCTTTCCGATTAAGCTCATCGCGGCGATACGAGTCACGTACTTTTCAGTCGCAGTGCAAGTTCATTACTATGTGAGAAATCGAATATTCATTATCGCGCATCAATTGCATTCACTACGTTATAACGATTGATGTACATACATAGAATCGTTTGTTTAGCTTCAAAAATAGGAAGTCATCAAGTGAAATAACTTTTAGTAAACTTTTGAAAAAACCTAGTTATCTAAAACATATTTTTACATTTATAAACTATTTTGTAACGAAGTTGGTTATAAAATTACACAAAATTTACTTGGAAAATAAGGAATTAGGTATTTATTTTTTCTACTTTGAAAAAACATATTTAAGTAAAAGAGACAAAGAGCCATTTCGAAGTCAAACATATTCCTAAGTCTATTTGTGCGTACAAGGGGAAACCAGACCTAATTAAAATATATAAGTAATTGAAAAAAGATGGTATGAGGTTACTAGAAGAAACACCATTTCAATCTATGATTAAGATGGAAAAATTTTTATGACGGTTATTTCATTATACGAGCAAGCACTTTCTCGGCAAAATTTGTGTTTAACAGTTCACATCCAAATTTAGTTGATTAAACCTCTAAGTGAATAACTTTACTTCATTTATGGATAAAAACCCCTCTTGGACTCATAAGTATATATAGGGAAAGTTGTCTATATCGTGGCACCTAAGACATTTTGATTTTTTGACGGACAACATTATCTGATACAATCATTGAAAATATGATATATAATAACGGGAATTTGTTGCAAACGTAATGTATTTTCTTTAATCTTGATTAATAGTTTCTTTCTTAGTTTTTTTTTTTTTTTTTTTGAATACTTGCATTTAAGAAATAGGTCCCCTAAATCGTACCACCGGTTTCCAAAATGGTACCAGGTAGTTAATGTTGAAAAGGGAAGCTGTTTTCAAGAAAACGCATGAAATACTTCTAGAATTTATTATTTTAGTCCTCTTGGTCCTATCTTAATTCAAACTGAACAAGTACTTAAAAAGAAGCAATTTTCTGATCTTTCTTTGGTACTGTGCTGTAGTGTGTCGATGAACCAATAAAGAAAATTGTCTTTGTTCATTTCTTCATGATGGTCAAATCTCCTTGTATTCGAAAAAGAGACAAGTGACACTTTCATTAATGATACCTTTTGGCATCAACTTTGTACTTTACATGCTATTATAAATTATCTTGCCATAAACTTGCAATAGAACAATTTTTATAAATCCAAGTTTCATCTAAGAATACTGTCTGAAACGGTAACTTCGCATGCATATCGGATACATATTTCCAAGGGGAAACTTCCCTTACAACGATCAGATGCATGTATTCTATTAACGCTCCAGGATGATAATTCCTTTTAAATTTAAAACGGATTTTAATACTCTGCCAAGGGAATCAACGGAACCAGAAAATATATATTTTTCTTTTAATTGATACAACAGTGGTGCCTTTGTAACACGTTCCTCTAAAAATACGTATGAAAGTCAAATACAGAGTTTTTAGTATTGCGCCAAAATCTGAGGATTCATTCAGCTGTATGAGATGCAATACTTGATATTGGCTTCTTTTCTGGACTTCTTAATGCCCCATTCTCTCTCACGGCAGTGTAAATGTTGGACACAGTACTGACATTAATGTCTACTACTTGAACAACTCCCTAAATTCAGGCCACCGACACTTTCAGTTAAAACAAAACTTAGTTTCGACACTTGCTTTGCGAATGGCCGTTACCGGCAATAATGGACCGCACTCTCGTTCACTCTCGTTCAAAACAACTTTTTAGATATCCTCTCTACCACTAACAGGTCAATCAAACAACAATAGTGGAATTAATAGCTGTATTTTCAAAATGGTAAAATAACGTTTTCGTGGTGATCTGAAAATAATAAGTAAATGTTAGGAAACATATATAAATATACATTAGTTCAAAATAGCTAGTCAAATTCGCAATTAGTTGCCTTGATTGAATACTTAACGGTTTAGGCAAGTTTTGCTCTTAAAAGAACAGTTAATGAAGCCCAATATGCAAAAATAATAAGAGAAAATTACAAAGAAACAATAAAAGACATCTGAACAAGTGGGAATAATACTCTACCACAAACTAGCAAATTTGTTGATAACTACAAAGCATTCAAGAGCGAAAATCAGTATCATCATCATATACGTACGACAGGTGTACGGTGCGTATATCTTTTAACATGCCTTGAAGTTTATTAGGATATTCAATTTCTATTAGGTTATAATAATATGCTTGCATTTTTACGGAAATATCGGTTGTAGTAGTATGTGAAACATTGATTTCCTAAAATCTCTAGCAACCACGACATGGTAACACAGATCTGATACTACGGCTTAGAACTTTTTGAAGAATAACCTATAAGCAAAAATGATTTCTTAACTTAAGTACGAAAAGCAAACTTGATGGTGATTGTATTATCACGTGTCATTTTTAGCAGTGAAAATACATGATTGAAGTATGTACCATAAGATTAATATTTTTGTATTGCCTAATAACACGAAAATAGTTTAGTAGTTAAATAAGCATAAGCGCAACCCAAATTGCACAATATAAACCGTTCTTTCTACTCATTCACTCGTCCAATGTAGACCCTGATCAAACTTTAAAGAGCTTTTACAGTCAAATAAAAACTCATTTGCAAATGTTGTTGGCTAATAATGTTTATCATACAGTTTTTACATCTTGCCTTCGGTACATACAACATATATGATTGGTATAAGTGGAAACACCTTTCAGATATACACAGTTCATTACCGTATCTATTTTACTTCGATTATACTTTGCAACACATTTTATCTTTTGATAATTTTATTCAATTTTGCACGATCGCATTGCGGCTAATGCACCGGAATTAACTAATATGACGTTAATAAAACTCATTAAAAAAATGTGTATGATCCTGTGCAAAAGAAATTAATTAACGTGAATCGATGAAATTACAGAATTGATAAATTACGTGTAACTCCAGTCATACGTCAAAAAATATTGATGACCGATGATATCTTACTTGAAGATTGCTGGCAGGATTATGGTAAGCAGCTTGGTCATTTAATAACTGACAATGAGGTAACGCTTTATTAATCTTCAACCAACGGATGGAACCTTTGTGACCGAGTGCAATTTGCAAATTTGTCAGAATATATATATCATAGAGTATGTATACATTGGAAGTGAAAAATATATCGGAAGAAATTTGGTTACAAAACTAATTTTTAAGCTGCATTTTTGGTTATGTAGAACGGAAAGTCCGATTATAGCTGCTAATTAAATGTTCATTAATCAAAAAATTAGAGCAGTAGAACCTCGATTATTCGTGAGTGCATCAACTATTTATTTGGTTAACCGTGCAAACTTGCATGCGCAAAATTGTTAGTTGGCTAACTATCTGAGTGCGAAATCCGCTTAACCTTCTATTAGTACTAGTGTAGGTCACGATTTATATACACATTTTCAGGGTAAGTAGGTATTTGGTAATTATCAGTTCGCTCCTTTTTTCGTCCCAAATTATTCCCAATTTGTGGTTTTTAGACTCCTTTTTTGGCAAAAAGGATCAAGCCTAGGAATGGAAGTTATGAATCCGTCTCTTCCCAGCGCATTGACAATTTCGTTTTCTTTCATTTCCTCGGGACAAACCTATAGTACCAAACGGCTTTTGACTTATATTTCAAAAACTCAACATCTCTCAATACAGTCTGGCTATGTAATAAGTCTTGGCGATGTATTTTCGTTTGCAAGATTTAATAGCATTTATTTTTGTTTGGAAGATAAGTGGTACAAAATAGATGTAGTTTGTTTGGAAGTTTGTATACACCTTTTAAGTTGTGCAAATAAAAACTAATACATCAAAAGGCCAGAGTATGATAAATATAAAACTGTAATTGTTTGAAGTACTTCTTTGGTGTAATCAAAGTATCTCTTAAGTCATTTCTAAATTTTTCCAATTGTGATGTAACTACAGATTTGAAAGAGCAAAGAACAACTGCATAGGTATATGTGTTTACATTATAAACTGAAGATCTAATATTATTTAGTAAGCAATTCTATCCGAAAATATAAGTATAAGTATCTTGTATAACGTGTAAAGTTTCTTTTCTATATCAGTGGACTGTTGCACAAATGATAAATTCATTCTAGTATAAAGTGGATTATTACCATTATTGATACCTAAATCCTGGAAAGATGTAAAAGAAAATAAGAAGTCAAAAGATAAAATTCAGCAATATTTGAAATTTAAATATACATGAAGAAGGAAAGTTTAACTTAAGTGAGATTGGATTGACTTATAAGTTTGCAGAATATCGTAAACACCATTTGAAAAGATATCTTCAGGAAACTATAAATAATGATCGTGGTCCAGTCTCCTTTCTATTAGCAACGTAAGAACAAAGTATGGTATGAACTTCAGAAAATGCCCACCTTCCATAATAAGACAAAATATTAAGAACGAAAACCCTTACATAAAGGAAACTTCCTAAGTTTGGACAGCGACTTTCAATTCTAACAGTAGTTTACCTAATTAATTTTAAAACCAATTGCAAGATTTTGAAAACGTTGTATCGCCTCCACTTTTAACGGTATGGTAAAGGAGTAAAATAGAAAAAAAGAAGTATTTATAAGTATTTATAGTCTTGATAAGTTTCTATTGCGTGCAAATTTTATAAAATTGAACTGTAATTTTCAAGTGACTTTTATAATTAATTAAAGATGGTAATTCATTCTTCCCAAATTGGACCGCAACAAATTGGGGAAAATAGTCCTCTTCAAATCATTTCTATCCTCGTAGGATGCTTTAAAAGTTTGCATAAACCACGATGTTCACTTGGAAAGCTTTACTTCCTGCATTCACATAATTTGTATTCTTCGATAACGAAAGAGTTCCGAAAGATATGATATCCTTGGAAGATATCTAGATAATTTATTACTAATTAGCCTTTTACTTCAACCAAATGCATCGATCTATGTGTACACATACATATCTTCTCATTTACATAATAAATTGATTGGTCGTGCTTTGCCCTCCCTTTAAAATGACAAGTTAATTACTATACTAAATAACTATCTTTTGCGAGTAATCGCGCTGGTGGTACGTAAGTGTTTCCGAAGACGTGTTTCAGCAGCCGTTAACATCGATAACATCTGATTCTGCGTACGTGCGTGTGTATCAGTGAGTAGCATGGGCTCCGGGAGCCCTACTTTTGTTTTTGTCCGACCGGATGGAAGAAGACCGGACGGAATGCGCGTCGCGCGTTCGTGACTGCGAACTGCCTATGACCGCTCAAAGGGGCGGGTTTCGAACCCCTTCGGTTGTTAGGCAAAAGGAGTCGCTAAAATGAAACGCCAGTAGCACGGTGGACATCGCAGCTTGATTCAAGCGTGTCCCTTTTGCAACAGGGACGAAGAAGTGCGCCACGATCATAAGGACGGGTATATAGACAGACGTCTTTCAATTTCCTCAAAAACATTGATTAATGAAAATAGTGATTTGTCGCCTTGCCATAGCTAATAAAAGAAGTTACGAAGATTTCTTCTGAAGTTTCGCAGAGGTGAGTTAGACTTTTTCTATACCGTTATAGGCTTAGAATTCAGTTCATAAAATTTGCGTACGAAATCTGATATGTGACATAAAGCGGGAAACTTGATATTATTTTTACAAAATCTGCACGTACTTCTTCATATGTGCCATTCAAAATGCTAAAACAACTATAGGCAGTGATAGTGACATTCGCTACCAACGAATAAACATTATTCTAATAAAATAGTAGATACTTGAAGATTGGGCTCAAAAATTATAGTTTGGAATTCAGAAGCTATGCGCTCCTTACATGCAAATCATTTGAAAATTTTTTAAACGACTCAGAAAATTGTTTAAATTCCAATCTATATGTTAAGCCATGCAAATCATTGGGGAGTATAAATTATCCGAATACAGATGATTGAATCAAACACGACACGTAGCATTAATTTTATACTTGATACGTTGCTGAAAATACTTAATATCCTTGAAGGCGTAAAACATCCTTCCGCGTGATTAGTGGACGTCTTTGCGCACTTGTGCTAGCTTCATACATACAAACATGCATGGGGATTGCTAGTTTATCGAACTAGTAAATCGTTCCTGTACGTTTCTCAATATTCACCATATGATTTAATGCGGCTTGAACTTGAATATCAGGAAGATTAGGACATCAGTTTTAACATCATGATTATCCTAATCAACATTGTAAAAACAACATTAACTTGCGTGGATAAGTATTTGTATAATTAAAGTGGTCTTGCACATATTTTATACAAACATGTTCTAATTTAACAGATTTTAGAAGGGCAGTCTTTTTAACTCAAGTAGTAGGGAATTGGTATCAATCTGTATCAATAGCAAGTTCATGTTACTATTAAGGTGTTACCTCACATTTGTAGAATATCTTCAACGTTTTTTTTTATAATTCTGACGCTGATTCACGTAGTTGACTTTAATTTTAAGATCTCTGCTCTTTATAAGTTGTACATATATTCTTTTGCACCTCCTTCTTTTCCATTTTCTTGTCCAACCTGATACATCTATATATTTCTTTTCATTGGTCTCATATTCTTATGAGACTGGTCTTACTTCTCTCTATCAAATTTAGTCACTAATTATTCTGTCTAGCAGATCCTGGTAGATAAAAAAGAAGATTACCACTATTGAAACTGCTTAAATTGCTTCAAACAGTTGCTGGATATAACAGTGAACATCTTTTAATTTCTATATTCCTATATTTCCTTATATGAAGATATAGCCTGTAGTTACAGACTCCAACAGAAGTAAGAATGTAAAAATATGAAAATATTTAAACATATACAATATAAAATGACAAATTAAAAGAATACAGAATGGGATGGGAGAAACATCTAACCAACATTCAAATACCAAAAAAGTATTTAATCACACACCAAAGAAAAGGAAAACGGCATAAAAGATGTTAACAAAAACTTGATGATGGTGGTGGTGATTTTCTATAACTTCAAACTCTTACAATTTTTTTAATATTCTCAGTTCAACTGCCATCACTTCTTATTTTAATTTTCGGTTAGTACTCTTCCAGTGCATTGCAAACGACCGATCTTGCTAAAATTCTATCGCTCAGTACAGTATCAATCTTTTCGGATAAACGTTCATTGATCTTTAGTATTCATCTTATTGGTCAAATTAATTCGTTGTCCAACTATATTGACACCTCTTTTCCTTAAGGAATTTCATTATTTCTAATTTATTGTTGTTCCTTTCCTCGCCATTCCACAGTAGTTCTTTAGTTTAGGCATCAACACTTTTTTCTAGATATCTTATTTTCTTAGCCATCGTCATTTCTCTACAGAAATTCTATTCTTAGGTTGTATTCATTTAGTTTCAAGACTAAATCTTTTCATTGGGATTTTATCCGTAAGTATTATGCAACGCAGAGTATTGTTAACGAATATAATTGTAAAGATCTTGATGCTTCCTTCGAAATAAAATCCATTCGTTAACATCTACTTGATGCTTGAGTGGACTTGGTCGAAAGGTTAGGCTGTTTGACTGCGAGATCAACAACCTGCGTTCAACACTCAGGCATTCGCATCCAGCGAGCGACGATCACTGTAAGAAATTGGCAAGGTACCGTCATTCATTGTGAAAAGGGGGTAGTAATGCACTTGTCTAAAGCGTGCTGTACAGAACATCACCACGTATCATTCCAGAAAGAATTGTGACTCGGCACACAGCTGTGAAAGCAAAGATGCTGGGCTCTTGATGCTCCTCTTTGCAGGGCAAGCTACCTGCAGGACGTGCTTCACCATTATTTATTATCAGTAGGATTTATGTACAGGTTTGGAAGATAATGCAACCTGTTACAGTTATGCGTCGAATTCATGTTTTAAACGAGTTTTGTTACAACTTTCGAAAGAAATTCTCTACATATCATAATCCGAATCTTCTAAATACCTATACAGTTTAGCAAACTTTTTAAAGAAATGGATTGACTTTGACACACATAATATTAAAGAATTATAGTACAAATAGATAATATTTGCTGGAAATTTTGTAACAAAGCATTGCGTTTGGTAGGAAATGTCCCGGACGGGTGCCAATAAAAAGTACGTTGTTCACTTTGAAAATGATGAATTTGGCTGTTCAATTCAGATACTATGATATACTAGTTTCTTGTAAAATAAAATCTGTTCTCTTTTTAGAAAAACTAAACCTTAGCTACAGCGAGATTTTGTGTGGATACTGTCCCCACATATATTACAATATCTTTGGAATTTATAAATATTTTTGCATATACTGGAATCAGTATTTGAAATGGTATTTCTAATTTTATGAAGGTATATTGCTTTATTAGAACACTTTTCTCGCAAACTAACCACTTGGTGGATGTTTTATCAAGCCAATGCTTTATTTGTTTGAATATAGTAGTGTACTAGAGGGCACTAAAGTTATTGTTATTTTTGATGCAAGGTCGCTCTTGCTCCCTATTGACTTTCATGAACTTTTCAAGAATCATTCGTGCCAATATTACATACCAAATTAAGCAACCCTTGTATAAGCATTAGAGACTTTGTATCGTGGGTATATTCTCTCCTTTGAACTTCTGTTTGTATAATATGCAACAAACCACTGACCATGTGGAAGTGATGGTGCTATACAAAGTTTCTTGAATCTCTAACATCTGGATCACATTTTCCTTCCTTCAAGGAAATCAGTTCCCAAGGAATGTGTCCAACACTAAATTTATTGACGTTCATCGTGATTCTTGTTCACGAGTTTTTTCCAAATAGTTTTTTCACCTAATCAAACCTAGTCTGCGTTTAAAATTGTAACATGCCTGAGAATGCTGCTTGCCAAATTCTATGTCTTTTGATATTCACGTTAGGCAAATATGTGTATCTACGCATTGATACAATATGTTCTCATGTTATTGCGTTAAACTCGCAAAAAGTCAAAGATATTTTATTGAATATTCCATTTATATGACTTCAATTTAATATCACCGTAATTCGACGGTGTATCCTGACACTTGCATTTCGTTACTATTTAACGCAATCCAGGTCTTTTAGTTGTGTTACTCCAATGTACTAGAAACTACTTGATATTAAATTATTAAAATATTGAGACGGCTAGATCAAATAATGCATCTGACAGGAAAGAGAGAAGAAAGTCATAGAAAATATTTTATAAATCTTACAGAAACACAAACATTTTAACAGGTTCAGAACTACTTGCGTGTCTCCGATCACATGCAAGCCCTTATTACTCTTATTAGTTAGTCTCAATCCTTATGGGTTCAAGAGAAATACGATTCAAACGAGAAACATTGAGTATTTTAGGTTTGACAACACAAGAAATAAAATTACATGTAGTCTCACAGAACCCAAAATAAATTGGAATATATGAATTCAAGATAATGGATCTGGGGAAGAGGATGGGCAAGGTAGATCCTCTCGCATCAGGTTATGCTCGGGTTTCAATTACCTATGAAATTGAAACTTGTGCAAGAGAATTTAACATGAATATCTTTGACTGAATTTAGGTATAGTGTAGTGTAGTCAAAGAGGAAATTGCAGATACATTTGATAAAATGAGAAAAGCTAGATTCGAAAGTCCACAAACTCTGAAGAAGTTGTTACTATTTTATATTTGGGTGTAGCCGAGCATATCATAAACGAGCTATCAAACAAAGTGATATGAATCAGCAAGCGATAAAAAAATTTAAGTCATCGGAAAAGTGAATAAAATGAACAACTTAAATTAAACCATAGCTTCTTGTTACTCAACATAGAAAATAGCCTATTCATAATCTCAGGACCAACGGAAATACTTTTACAAAGACATTTTATACTGTATACTAATTATAAATGCCGGTCTCGGTGGAATATTGACTTGCATATCGGTCCCTGAAGGTTTCTGAAGGTGGTTCAAATCAGACCGAAACGGGTAATTTTTAACCGTAGGAAAAGAGGCAAAATCGTAGGCCTGGTTTCAATACGATATTTGCCATGCTAGAAATCTCCATTTGAGGTTGAGTTCACCCGTATACATAGACATATGCACCAATAATTTCGGCACGCCTGAAATTTAGTCCTAAGGAATAAAGATAACTGCGAAGATAGTTAATGAACAAAAAACCGAAAGCCAATAATAGAATACAATATTAGTTATTAATAATTATAACATCTTTATGATTACCAACACCACTATTACTAAACATGTCGCTTATAACAGAATTTCTTCACGCTTTAATAAAGGTTCATTCTGTATGTAAGCTATACTTCTACCGATTTATTATTTAACGTTTACGGTAGGTACACAATGTTATTATATATCTTGAACAATCTAAATGTGTCGTTCTGAGTCATAAATCTTAATTTCGCATAAAATTTCACATGGAAAGCCGAAAATAAAATTTTGAAGTCGCTCTGCCCTTATTTCTCACGTAAGACGAAACCAATTTCAAGAACAATAAAATGATCGCTTTTTATTATGACAGTCATGAATATGGTTTTCCTTTAAATGGGACCCTAAAATTTAATTATCATTCATAAAAAATGAAATAAATCTGTTCGAATATCTTGCTTTATTGGCTTGTTTTTGCACTGCCTATAGTGAAACGCTGATTAATTGAAAGTTTTGCAAGAAAGAACCACAAACGGTAAAGTTTAAACGATAAGGATTCTATATGATACGGTTTATATATCTGTAATTATGAACGGCGACTGCGACAAAAGCTCGAAGAACAACTTTTCTGGGACGGCTTATACATCTCAAGTAATTTACATGAAAATGACAAACTAGAATTTGGACATTTATGTATATTACTTAAACTGTGAAGCGCTACAAAATGCTACTTCAGGTAAACGAATCGAATTTATGTCGTTTCACAATTATCCACTACAGGGCAGATAGGAAAACCAATCTCACAGATATGAAGAACCAAACCTAATTTCAACATTTCGAAAATTTTATCGCCATTAAATTTTACATAAAAATCACAGCCAATTTACTCCTGAATTAATTAAACGAATGTTTATGATAATGTCTGTGAATATTTTAAGATTCGTCTCAGATAGCGGGAAGGTGAACGTCATTTGAATCTGAGTGGTATTGCCCACCGTGGCGGCACTATACGCTAGTGTGACTAATGTGGGTACGCTTATACCCCTTCGTTCCTAAAAACAGTAAAAATTTACTTGCTTATTGTTCATATACACGCACTGATTTAATTTAACCTGATTCGTAAGTCATTTGCCTACTTTCAATAATTTTGTATTTATATAAACTAAAATACTTTCCATTTATTTTTGTGTTCTGTGTCTTGGGTAGTACATTCCATTAACTCGATATCAATAGAAAGACTTCTATTGCGTTCATAAAGTCCATTTTTGTTTTTTCCGGCTGAAATAAGTCGATATCTGAAGTACATATGCTTCACATTCAACCTCTTACCTTTCCAATTAACATACGAGGGCGGTTGGAGGAGTGACTATTCAATAAAAAAGTTATTTTGCTATGAAAATATTTTTAACATAATCCTTTTAAATCGATACACTTAGCCCAGCGGGTTTCCAATTTCTTCAAACCATTAAAAAAATCATCTTCCGGAAATTCTTCAAAATATTGTATGTTTCGAATATCACCTCTTCATTTGGCTGGAGTATCTTTCCACTGAGCCATTTTTTTAAATTTGGAAACAAGAAATCACTGGGAGCCAGATCCGGTGAATATGTTCAGCATCGAAACATGTCAGCAAATCGGCATAATATTTGCCAGTTATCGATTTTCCTTTTTGTAATAAAGATAGCCCAATAATTTTCTGAATCTTTAATGTAAGCGCGCATTTGATCCACATTAAGCAAACGCGGCACTCATCCTAGGGATAGCATTTTCATATTTCCATGCAAAACATTGCATACCTGTTCCGCTGAAATATGTACTTTATTAACTATCTCATATACCTACTTTCAATCGACAATCGCTCATTACAAGGGCATGGAATTTATTAACCATTTTTTAGAATAGTTATAGTAAAGGGCGGTGCCCGAAATTCTGCACCATCCGTCCACATATGGCTACTTTTGAAAACAGATAGCCACTTACAAATTATTCCATGGGACGGAGCAAATCCATGATAATATTTCCGTAACTTTTCCTCCGATTCTTTCACGTAAAGGATAATGTTTAATTAACACTCAAAATTCGTTTTTTTCAAACAGTGAACACAGCTTTCTTTAAATGAGTATAAAACATCACCTATCTGTCAAGTTTGTGTGAAATTTTTACAACGGCTATCAGGAACATGGTAGAAGTCAACAACATAATCACCGAAGCGAAAGCGTTGCCAAACGTTGAAAACCCTTCCGTCAAACCTCTCTCGTATGTACTACAAGGATGTTTAGGAATTTAGCTCTAATTCAATTGCGTAAATCTTAGAGGTAACACTATTCGTCAAAAACAAATCTTGACACGTTTTACATCATGAAAACACTATCACTTTCTTTCTATTCAAAGAGGGGTGAAATTTTCAGAAGCACTTCAACATCTGCAAGGTTGATTTCATGAATCTCCAGAATCTAAAATTTTAAAACTAGCAGAATGTCACTAAAAGACGATGTACACAGTGCATGGTCGAGCACGACGGAGGAAACATTGCTGCCGTGTAGAACCTACTGCAAGACCACAAGCGCATAAGTATTCGAGAAATTAGTGTTAACATAGGAATAGGTACACGAGAGGTGCATGATGTTTTACAAGAAGATTTGGGCGTGAACAAAACTTCAGCCCACTGGCAATTGCCTTGAACTTTCGAGACATCTCTCGTACAACCCACATTTACTTCTAATCTTTCAAAATATGATGCTGTATAAACAAAACATTTGATTTACTCCTAATAAATTATCATTATTTCGTTTCATCAAGTTCTCGCTATAACCGAAATTTTATAGAACTCACTGAAGAGACTACTTAACTTGAAATTAACCTCAATCAAAGATAGAATTAAAATATACAAATTGGAAAAGTTTATTTAGAAAATTTAGTTATATTGCCTCTATCTAACAGTCATTATCATTATCCAGTTAAGTTTGTCCATCCGTCCATTTGCCGAACGTAGGATACCTGAAAACGCTTCCGTTCTTCTCTTTCCTGCGTAGCTGCAATCCAGTGCAATGCAAATTTGTGGCTATTCTCCATCCATCCGGTCTCCTGTGATTTCTTTTTCTGCTCTTGCCCGTTACCTCACAAAACTTCCGTGCTACACGTCATTCTTGGTCCCATCGCTTAGAATTTTTAGAGATTAAGCATAGACTTTTTCATTTTATATCTTGTGATTTGTAATGTTCAAGGTCATGGTTTTAGGCTTATCTGGATATTGGCCTTGGACACGTCTGCAAGTTTGTCGTATGCTGCCCATTTCATTCATTGGAACCAAAAAGTTTTTTTCTTTGTGATGTTAAGATTTATTAGTAACGGTAATTACTTTAAATACAGAAAAATTAAAAGGAAAAAGGAACTATTACTGAAATGCGATGAATACGATAATAGTGGAAATAAAAATAACAATAAATCTAATCGGTCAATTTCACTCAATCTGTTATTTACGGTTGTCAAGAAATTTATTGAGAAATACCAACTCTAAAAGTAGGCAAATTACCATGCACACGTACATTTCGTTCTTTAATGAATTCCATAGATATCGTCTGGAACTGGTTCCACCTACAAATAATCTGTTGGACTTAGACTTTTCAAATAAATACGTAAATAAAGTTACGAGAAAAAGAGATTTCTTTGAATATCACAAAAGTAATGATTACATATGTACGTAGATGCACTTATACTAGAGATATTGTTGGGTTGATAAGTCGCAAATGTCACTAAAGAACAAGATTGATTTATTAAAACGCATATGAAAGTCAATGGCTAATTACACAACCATACTACGACTTCTACGACATCAAGAATGTATAACAATGCAAAAACATTGCAATATAATTGTGAAACCTAAAATTTGTTCGAATGTTGCCACAATTAGCAAGTTTTAAAGTTAAAAAGAAATGCAGTAGAAGTGATTTAGAAAGATGCATGGTGAATATTGGTGAATAAATAATCCAACCTCTACATTAATTTAATAATATGCTTTTAGTTTGCTACTTAAAGCCTAAGGTTGTTATCTAGGAATATGGTGATGATTCATATAATATTTTATAACTTCATAACTTCATAGCCTACCGCTGTTGTGTCTTCCATTTATACGAAAAGATATATTTCACTAACGTATCTGCGTTCTGACACCTGCTGAAATGGAAACGATCCTTTGAACTGATTAGGATTGTGAACATTAATAACAATTTCTCCAACTTGAAAGGCGAAAGTTAATCTTAATGTGTTCGTCGAACACGTTGAAAAGTATATTACTAAAAATTAATACAACTCACTCCACCTGTCCTTACAAACATGGAAGTGAATCTGGATCCCTTTGCAAGAAACTCACACGTAATCAGTATAGTTATTACATATGTACATACTTACGAGCAACTTGAACCGAAAAATTCGCAAACGTTTCCCTTCTGATAATTTGCATATTATCCAGGTTAGTTAATTAAATATCTTACGCACAGATGTAAAGCTGGAAGAGAAGGAGAATATAAAATAAAGTGCAAAAGTTGAATAAAAAAGTCGGTCACAGGCAAAACCGTTTCAAAAGCGTAAAAGTCATATTAATATCGATCATGCTCTTTGGTGAAAAATATGAAATTAATGTAAATCAAAATCATAAGCGCGACGTGTTCAGGCCAAATGTATTCACGTAGTTAGGGCACATTTGCATTAGCGATCACGCAGTACTAAGTGTTGCACAGAGTGCTTCGCCAAGCATATATAATAGTAAACAGGATTGAAATAACCTTCGTCAGAGCTGATTTTTTAATATGTATTTATTAAGTGGATGTAATAATTGAATTGTATAAATAAAATCCGCACTGTGCCCTGAGAATAAAACGTTGCTACTTGACCTATAATAATTACAGGTTTAACTATAATTTACAATTGGTTATACAGCATATATCCTATTTGCAATCACAAGCTCCAAATTAAATGATTCTTAACTTCACCGCATCGATTTCAATGTGAAGCAAAGAAATGTAGAAATGGATCCAAACTAGTATGAAAGAATGAAGCAAGTTTTTACGTACACATATTTCAATGTTCTAAACTCATACGTCAGAATAAAGCTAATATCGGATTATATATGTATATGTATATACAGTCTGTCTCACATCGAGAGGGATGGGCAACCTTCTTGTTATTGAAGATGGAGATATGGTTAAATGGCATATATTTCGCTGTTTTATATGTTGATTTCGAATGTGTTTGAAGCAGTTCAAAATATCGAACCCGTCAGAAGTTACTTTTAAAAACCCAGGAACGTGTGATTCTCTTGTATATCAGATACCTTCGTAAGTAAAAGAGATACGAAAAAATGTTTCATATTAAAGTCACTGTTTTTGATAAGACCAGTTGATGTCAAACTGAAAAATGCATTTAAAATTGCAAAACATAATCCTAATAATTGCATCAAATGTTGAAAATGCGGGCCATTGTTACCTAAACATAATTGACACCGTTTGACCATATTTCGGGTTACTTTGTTCAACGTACTTCGATTAATACTACGCCACGTTTCTAGCACTGCTTCGCGTAGTTGCTGGACATTATTGTAGTTGTAATTACTTCCATATGCTCTATTCGTTGTTTACATACCCAACAGCGTTCAGCAGTTAAAGTTCCATTGAATTTAATAGGTCCAATTAACTTTGATCTCGATGTGGAACTGTAACATATGGATTTTCCTGTGACCAGTAGTGTTCATTGCAAGACTAATCTGCTTATAAAACTCGACTCGTAAAACTATTATTACCAGTGCTCTTGCGGATAAACCACCTACACAATTCTACTCTGGGATCATGGTCTTCTGGCCGTAAAGTTTGGGCAATACACAACTTGTAGGAGCAAAACTCGTGCCTTGATAAATTTCGTGATGGTATTGATTTAAATACACAAACCTATGCTTCTATTTCGCGAGTTGAAATTCCTGGGTTAGCCGAGACACAAGCCATTGTTATTAACTCACTGTTGTAATTATGATCTTCCACTTAAATAGTGTTTTTCCCTAGTTTTAATGGGCTTTTTCAAACCTCCATACCGCTACATATTCTTCTTCAGTCTTTAACGCTTTGATATTTGCTCGTTTTCTTTCCGGAAAATTAGTTAAATAAGTTTGGGCAGCAAGATTGGAATTTTTATTAACACTCAATAAATGTGCAAAACATTTCCTAGCTTTCAAGAATTTCAACAGTTGTTTGTAATACAAATAACTGTAAATAACACTTTAGTTTAAGTGCTTTTGAACAGATTGTGATAAACTTTGTTATCGCTTTTCATCGTAGTTACTTACTTACTTAATTTTGCTTTTGAAAAGTAATGTCACGAACTTTCCTGTCTCAAGTACTTAATACTTATTGTTAGTACGGAGTTAACATGTTACTAACAATTACATTATAAGAATTACATACATAAAATAAATTTCACCTAATTTTCTTTACTGATGTTTTTCATTAAATCATTATCGTTATCTTACATCGTTGAAAAGAGAATAAAAGATTTTTATTCAGTAACCTTGAACCTTGAATTTTAGCTAAAAATCATTTTTTTCGTATCTCTTATACTCGCGAAGATGTTTGAGATACAAGAAAATGACAGTTTCCAGTGTTTCCTGCAATTCAGATTTCAAATCACCATATAAAACTGCAAAACATATCCCATTTAACCAAATCTCCATCTTTAATAATAAGGAAGTTACCCATGCAATCCCACTCAATCTGAGACAGACTGTATATTACATATTCATATACTTGATTAAACAAGTAATTTTTAATTGTTCATATACTGAACACCTATCAATTACAATTACATTGAAATGCCCTCTTAAAAATGCATCGTGCGTGCAAACGCAAGCTATGTGTGTTCAAACACAGATTACGATGCTTTCTAGAGCGTGCTGCTTCCTTCTTTATCGCATTTCACCCTAAGAGTCTCATATGAAACGCCAGTTTGCATAAAACCTCAGTTAAACTGTCAAGATACCCAAATAGTCTCGAAACAAACAAGTTAATTTCAGAGCAATTTCAGACTTTACCCGAGGAAAATGCAACCAACTACGTGCGACATCGAATGCAAATTGTCATGTAATATTAAAACGCATGCATATATTTTTTCTATCTAAATTCAAAATCTAATCACGCGTTTTATTGCAAAATCGATTAAAGGTATAATGAATCATTCTAATTCAGCCAGAACGGCGTAAAATGTGATCACCGATAACAATATGCATATTTTGAAAAACTGGAAACGCGTAATTGAATATCATGTGAATAACTCCTCATAGTACATATTTTAATTAAATTTAACAGTGCTACTAGTTATAACAGTAACCAGTATAGAACTTTAAACATATGATGATGTGAGTAAGCGGTATAGCAATATTCAAGGAAGTTAGACGAACTCTATTTATTTTGAAAGTTAAGGTCTTTTCTTTAAAACAATTTTACAAGCTCTAGTTTGATAAAAATCCACGGCTTATTATAGTTTATTTTCATGCGACACCAGTTGAACTATGCTCAAGGGAAATATGTATCTTGAATAAATAAGAAAAAATGAAACTGCAATCCTGGGAAAGAAAGGTATTACAAAAGATCGTTGTGTGGGTTAAAACAGCAGAGAAAGAATGGGTAAGAAGAATATCTATCGATATGCACAAAAGATCAAAGATACCTCAAAAACATGGAGCGCAAAGAGCTAGGTAGCTAGGGCATATTGTTCAAGTATCTAGGCATGGATGCGTAAAAGGGCACTAGAAGAAGGAGTAAACGAAAAGATAAAAACAGAATGGCTGGAGGAGGTAAGGAAACGTATAGAAGAAGCAAGAATGAACAGTCCGGGAATTTAGCAAAAAAACCGGAGAAGATGAAGTAGTCAAGAATTTCCACTCAAAGGTGAATAATCTAATTGTCTATGAAGGAATAAGAAAATTATCTATTAAATAAAATTAGAATTGACACAAATCTTTGGTCATTTGGGTAAAATGATGAGGCTTGGTTAAGACGTGCCGCCACATCTGCCACATAGTTCTATTTTTGCACCCCCCACTATTATTTATTTGTTCCTTTCTTTTCAAACTATCCTGAATGCTATAAATAGCAGCAATAATCCAATAAAGATTCCAAATCGCCTTTAGCTATTTCTCGACTAAACCAGAAGTTTTATGAACACGAAATTATAGTGATGCTTGAAAGATGGCTCCCTCTATTTGGCTTTCTTTCCCTTTACACGCCAGCCGTTCTCAGATTCCAATATTATCTGCCTGCCCAATCGTCCTCATTTAATTCCCAATCTTCCATTGTTTTTGTTATGTACGTTTTCGATTTTACGACCGGGCGTCCTCCTCCTTTCATTTATCTCCGTGACCAGTTTAGTATCCTTCTCCTTTTAATACTTTATTTTCCCATCTGCTGGTAATTGACGTTTTTATTTCTATTTCTCTCCAAATCTGTTCTATTCTTATTTTGTCTTTGCGAGTGAATTGTAGACATCTTCTCATATGGTCTAATAGTCTAATTCTATTGTTTTAAAGTTGTCCCCGATTTTGCTTGTTAACGGCCACATTTCATCCTCATATATAATTTCTATTATTGTATGAAATATAGTGCACATCAGTGAGGTGCCTATTCCAAATCATGCTACAGATCAACAGCACCACAATTATACCAAGTTTTTTTTTTTTGTAAGTAAACTTCATCCAACAAATTGCTACAGCTGCATTGTGTTAACTTTGTCGAATAATTAACTAACTTATTGGTTTCTTTTTGTAGTGATTGGAAATATTAAATGTAGTTAATAATATTGAATTAAATAAATCGTTAAAACATTATTTAATTAACTCAGTTGCACTATAGTTAAAAGTTCAGTCAATCATAAGCTGTTTAATAATGTAACCGATAACGGACAAATATCTATGTATGTATATATGCAGAAAATCAATGCGATACAACCAGCTTCTGCGGCCTGTATACAAAACTAATGTATTGCGATACGGAGACGATAATCAGTAGATGTAGGCAAATCAATCATACATCTGAAATCGGTGATCGCTGATCGGTGATCAGAATATACCCGTCGACTGGATCGACTCACATAAATAATTCAATTATTGAAATAACTCTACGGTTGCTATATAAACGAACTGCCTGCAGAGTTGCATTATAATTGTAACAATAATAAAAGCGCTACTGGGTGGCTTCATTATGGTACATTTACCGAAACGGTTGTATTGACAGAGCTTATCTCTGAAAATACTAAATTTTTTAAATGTAATTAAATAATGAAATGACCTCGATATTGATCACTACGAAGGGAATGAATTAATCAAACAAAAAGAAAACATAAAAAACTGTAATAGAAAACATTTGTAATTTCAAAATTATTCCAAGTTATGCCCTAGTCAGTTTTATTGCAAAATGCCAACCGAATTGCGACACTGCAATCAATCATCTTCGTTCGTCTTTTCCTTAGTGTGTATACGTAAGGCTTCCATTCCGTTATTCTTCTTGTCCCCTTGTTCTTTTCTATTGCCTTGAGGTAATCATATCGTCTTAATCTTTGTGATTTTATTGTAGGCGCGATGTGGTATAACTTTTTGTATTATATGTTTCATAAACCTACCCTATTGGCCATAATCTGCGCTATAGTTATTATAATTATCGACTATATAGCTTTAGATATGATATAGATGTTACAATTATAAAACGGTCTACTACCAGGGACTTAAACATAATACTTGACCCGCACCTGAGTTCATTTTTTCAGTTGCCAGTTTTGCTTTAAAAGCTTAAAGCTGCTTATTAAGGGTGTTCGGTACTTTTTTCAAGATCGGTTACACTTAAATTTTTTTATTGGTTCCAAAACTATTTAAAAAATTGTATATCTGACCTTTAAAAGTAGTGTGTGTAACGATAAAATACTAGTTTTTTACAATGTTAAGAGCTTCTACAGGTTTAATTTGTTTCAATCATAACTACGTCTTATCGGCGAGCTTTTTTGTAAATTCCTTGTTTGTTGTTGCATTTAACCTCATTTAAGGAATAGAAAAAGGCTTCAAAATAAAAGACACTTTTAAAGGTCACACTACCGAACACCCTTAAATTAAGTAAGCATGTTACTAACACTGTAATTATCATATTTTTATATAAATGTAGTAGTATTAGTAGCAACAGTAGTAGTTAGGATGACCCAAAGCTCAGGTGTAACGCTTCGAATGCTTCCACAAGGGGGCCACACTAAGAAGAAGAACCACTTTTTGCGTATCCTTTTCTCATTAGAACTTTTCTTAAACTCTAGGAATTTCATCTTTCAAACGCAAAGTGGCTTTAAATATAATTGGACGAATACCAATATTTCGCAAAGTTAAACTTTTTATTGAATTCGGGAGTTTAGAGACGTTCCCTTGTTTAAATATAAATCAGATTAAGTAGCGTTCTGCTTCAGTAAAGAGGTGTAACTGTACCTACGTACCTACATACACGAATACAACATACATATTCAATGTACAGTATATCATGCTTATTGGTATCGTATTATATCGAACAGTTATGCGCGTGTGGCGTGTAAAAGACCACAGGGTACACGTGAACAGTACGCTTAATTTGCTTAATCGGACCGACCCGGGCGACATTTACATCTCAAAGCTTCGCTAACGACCTCTCGTCACGCTTCGTGACATTAATGCATACCCACCTTCGCACTTCGCACGCACACACGTACGAACACGGTGCTTTCGAAACGAACCATAGCTTAAAACGGTGTCGTGCTTTTTACACGAAATACACGAAAAAGTTTCCACCCGACCACCGCAACACGCGCCTACCTTCGCCTCGTCTTTCTTCGATATTCTGCCATTCATATCTTGCTTTCTTCATCTTTCCTGATTTCCAAACTATATTCGTATTTATCCATACACCTATATATACAGAGTGTGACCGTTTAGATTTGCATATCTCCATGAAAACTGCGCCCGTTTAATATTTAGTGGCAAGGAATTAATAATTTCTTCTAGCCTCGGGCTACCTTGATAAGACCGACCTTTTTTACTGTTTTAAATCAGTCCGCTTTAATAACGGTGCTTTCAATATGGAGCGACCTGCTCGCCCTCGAATTATTATTTAAATATTCGGCTGCTTGTTGGGGTTATTTTGCGGTAATGGGAATTAGCCGTGACACACACATCTAAAGGTTATGTAGGTCGAACGTATTTGCGACACAGAAGGGCGAATGATATTTTTATAAGCAGAAAATCTGGGCCCAATCTATAAAATCAAAAGCACGTGATGTATAGCTTTTATAACTGGCTAATAAGAAGTAATACATATAAATAGCTACCTATGCAGATTTGATAGTTATAGTTACTTGGATAGCCAATACTTTAAACTAAATCTTCATTTCATTTCAACATTAAATCCAAGCACTTATTACTTATTAAGAACACATTTTTATTATGGCACCCTCACTGAGACAATGGGAAAACAGAAGTTTGGGAAGTATTCCTTAGAAGCATCATCAAATATTACCTCGACAAAGACTTTTCAAGAAAAGATGATCTGATCTGGAACCCTGGTACTGTTCACCAAACAGATTAAGTAACTTTCTCCAACCATTCCTGAAAAACTCACATTGGATCATAATGAGAAATTGATAATCTAAAACGTATAACAGCTGTGCTTACAACTTACTATTCTGATAAATTAAAGAGAAAAAGGTGTGATTATTTGTATCATTAATTATTTCCATGTGTTGGTGAGTGAAGAAGTAATTGGATAAAATCGCAGATACATCTCAGTACAGTATCGATATTGAATTTATAGAGTTACAAAAAAAATATTTTGAGTTAAATATATGTAGGTGTTCCTGGTAGTCAATATCTCTTAAGATATAATATCAAGAATGTGAAACAAATTTTCGTAGGTAGCTGGAGATGTGATGATAATACAGTAAAGCCTATATTTACGGTTACCTTTTAAAAAGCGATCAATTCTAAAACCAGCACCAATATTTTAGGAAAACCCAATATAATTTTATCTCTTACTACCGATCATAAATTGCTTTGGGGACGATATGGCAAATATCAATATAACTATACTATCTGCTAATCCCATCCTACGATTATGTCATTGTAAATAGGTAATTTCATATTAATAAGGTTCGATCTTGAAGGAGGGGGTTATTTTTCTTCGTAATTACTTTTGGGCATCAGAAGAACACAGGTCAATAATATAATTAAATACAAGGCCGACTTTAAAAAATGTTTGAAGAAAGTGTTAATCTATAGCAGAAGAAAAAATGGGGGACTGGCAATAGACCAGATAGTGTACAGATGGTTTCGTAGTCAGAAATAAAAGCATCTCATGGTCTGCACCACTAATAAAGGAAAAGGACTGGAAGCAGCTAGAACATCAAATTTTACCGGTTTAAAGCTTCAAACGGATGATTAGAAAAGTTTTGTCAAAAATATAACATAGTGTGGCGAATCAGCTGATGATTTAAATACCGCTGCAGACTGGAAAACAAAGCTACCAGTTATATTAAAGGCCTATGCACTCAAGGGTGTATACAACGCCGATGAAACCGTATTCTTTTATTTATTTGTATGGTCAATAAAGCCGTTATACTCAAATCGGATAATTCTGCGATTAAAAAGACACCAAAACAATGGTTGATAGAGAAGTTTGGTTATTCTTATTGCATTCTGATCCAAAGGTTGTATGAGAGGGGTAACATTAAGTAGCATAATAATAATAATAATATAATTTATTTTGTCCAACGTTTTACATTTACAGGACAAAGGTAAGGTACGTATATATTTACAAAAATAAAATAAAAAAAAAAATATATGATCATAATAGACGTTTGAAAACTGACACATTCTGGGGAAGGGTGATCCGTGGAATAAATTGGTTCTAGAAAAAGGAATTAGAAATGTGGAAGAGGAGCGAGAGGATAATCTGGGAGTAATAAAATGAAGGGACGAAGAAGAAAGGAGCAGTCAATAAATCCGTTAGTAAGCTTCCATACAAATCGAGCACCATGCACATCACGCCGGTGTTTTAGTGACTGGAGGCCATGAGTATCCAATAACAACGTGTAGTCAACGCCACGTTGAGGATAAGTTCCTGTAATCCTGAAGGAGAGGTACTTCAAAAATCGCCGCTGAACCTTTTCAATTGAGAGCTGTGAGTATGTATATTTTGGAGACCAAACCTGTGAGGCATACTCCAACCTATTGACGACAACACTGAAATATAAAGTCTTCAAAAGTAATAGCATATAGATTATACTCATCAAACCGTCGTGACTCTTTAACTCCTCTTCCGGTGGATGACTGGGGGCGTTGTTTAATAATAATAAGGCTTTACTAGGTAAATCATGATCTTATTGAAATTTCCATACCTAAGGAGAGATAAACGTTAATAAAGTCTCAATGATCCTATAAATTTTACACTTACTTCGGGAACACATAAATCATGGGACCAGCTTTTAAATATTTGAGTGGTTATCCATCCCGTCTTGGAACTCTTATAATAAATGGGACAACTGAAATTCCGAAGACATCTTGGGTTTTACATTTGTCTCTCACCAAACGCTTCAGTTTATGATTTCCTCTTACATTCGTTCACAATAAGAATGTAATTCTATGCTTTGCAATTTTTCTGTCCGGTTCATTCTTTTCTGTATTTGCAACGTAGGTCTTATCTGGTAAAAGCTTCCAATAAAGACCCGATTTACACAAAATTATAAATCTGAATGGCACTGCTAACGTTATTCAGCAGGTGCTATCTATAAACTGAAATATACGTTAAGGTATATATTTAGGGAAAGTCCCGACATTAAACATGCGTTTGTATGGTCAAGTGTTGTTCATTGTATCGAACAGCTCCGATTCGAATATTCGAATATTCGTTATATCGCAACGAAATGTAAAATTTTGGTCGTTCATTGGAGCGGGTAGTTCGTTCGAACCTGAGTCCACTAAATCGCGAGTCTACTGTACTCATTTTTGTTATTGTTTTATGCAAAAATATTGTTCGCTTTCGTCCCGTATTTTTTAACTACCTATGCACATGAGAATTATTATTAAATTAATCGAATGAAAAAGGCAGATTTCAGAATGCACACGGATATCGTGTATTCTTTAAAACTAACCATCAGACAGAAACGATTCTTCGAGATATGACCACAATTAAATAGATACGTACTACATGCAGCGACAATAAAAATCTCAACGGAAGCAGCGGGACATCTTATAGTCAACGCGACCGTATCACCATATTTCTAATAATTTTAGTATAATTTATTGTGAGAGTGGAATGTGTTATTTCGTCTTTTCTCCGAGTTGATGTAAATCAGTACTGATTTTAGAAGCTTGGGGATTTTGATATAAATCGCTGGATTTTATGATGTGATGATGTATATACAATTTATATGACCTATTATAGATGAATTTTCTACATATGCATTTTTAATAAATTAAGGTATATCACAAGAATTCAGATGCAATAAAAAGGGCGTTCGTATGTGAAAAACAAACACCAAAATAAGCTAGGTAGTGACCCGAATCGATGTTATTCATAAATCACCATCTCACCTGATGTAGACTCTTTCTCGACGTCGTTATAACCCGGAAATCATGGAAGGTATGCAATACAAAACGTTTTTCCCATGTGGCACCACCAAATTGGGTCGTGCATGTATTTTGCTATTGGCATTGCGGCAATCTAGACCAAATGCGCCTCAAGAGGAGGACGGGATATTTTATCGAATCATGCTTCGATATTACGGTGGCGCACCTTTTAATATTCAAATTAACTTTCTTCTTTGAAGTATTTCATTACGTACAATTTCCTACCAGTTGGACGGTGTTACTATAACTTTAAAATACAGGCGAATGATTTAAGTATATAACATTATGCCCGCAATTCCTCATTAAACATCATTAAGGACATGCTTTAACGATTTAGGAAACTTATATAGCTACTTAAATATTAACGGTCTTTAATTTGTCATCAAACAATAATGAACGTAAGATCTGCTGTAAAATAGCTTGACTATATTGGAGATAAACAGTGTCAAATAGCAGGAAATAGAAGAATTAGAGATTAGAAAATGATAGCCGAATTCAAAATAGACTGTATCTTGCAGAAGTCTTTAAATTGTCTTTATTTGTTTAATAAAGGTGTCGGTACATTTTGACTGCCAAATCAACACATTATGAACATTTGCATATGCATCTTACTATTGCGCGCCAATATTACTGGTAAACAATGTTTTTGTTTCTTTCGTTGCTGATTTTGAATCCATCGGGCACCAGATTTCCTCAATTGCATTTTCCGCTGTTGCGGGTTAATTTTTGCTTGTCGACTATTACGGATGGTTTAGTATGAAAAACATGCTTGGCACCTTTGCGGAGATTTGAAAGTCATCGCTCTTATACTCGGTCTTCAACTAGAATATACCATTTTTTTTCTGTTTTTTGTACGAATGGGGCATCAGATATAGACAAAACTATTAGGTAAGAAAACAATAGTCAGCAAGAAGATAGGGGAACAAGAAATCTCGTTAGTCAGCCCCTGGTGCATCCGCAGAAAAATCTACCGGTCACCTCTACACATTAAACTTGGATTGATAAAAGAAATCGTTAAAAGAATGGATAGAATTCGCGACGGTTTTAGAAAAGAACAAATTCCACGGGTTACTGATACAAAAATCCAGGCAGGTATATTCGTTGGCCCTCAAATTCGAGAATCAATGAGCGATCCTGAATCCGATGCCACCCTAAATCAGCAAGTAACACCAGCATGGGAATTATTCAAGAAAGTAGTCCAGCACTTTCTTGAATATAACAAGGCGGACAACTATGAAGACCTCGAGACAAGTTCGGCCCAAACATATCGATCGATTATTGTTGGGAATTAAAATGAGGTATTCTTGCTGCAAAATGGAGAAGACAATCGTGTAAAAATACCTACTGCCTACGAACTGCCATTAATATAAGAATTTGGGCTATTTTAAGTTAGAAGCAAATGCGAGCAATAAACATTTCCCAAAATTTTAAACACGTGCTACTGAAAAACTATGCCGAACACACAAATTTGGAAAACAAATTCAGAGTCAATGAGAAAAATACTATCAAGTGGGTTAGAATTGATGCAGTGGAGCGAGATCGCATAAGACCATGCTTGACGATATACTGTCAACCCCAGTGTATCTCCAGAGGTAAGAGATGTTGTGTAAAAGATGTTGATGTAAAAGAGTTTCAAAAATTGATGAAAAATTACACAAAAAGGAAATAGCCCTATAATTTTGAACTACAGATGGAGCACCTTTCTTAATACTGCAGCGACCTATTCGCGGTATTTCAGGTAAAGTTGCCTATTCAATAATAATAAAAGACAATGTATGCAAGAATTTGGCAAAATGGTCGGATAGTCTCTGAACAGGAAGCTGGGAATATTATCAAGTCTAGTAGTAAATGAATTTTTTTAACGTGTTAAAGCACTCTCAATCCTAGTGGAGAAGGCAATAACATTTATAAGACTGTTCGAAATATCAAGTAACATGGATAAGTTCGAATTAGAGGAAAAGACGTACTCAGAACAAAAGTAATCAGCAAAATCAAACGCAATAGCTTCGGAGGAACAATGTATCTTCACATTTATTGTGTTTAATAGGCCAGGCATTCTAGTACGACCTCTTTTGTTCTGAATGAATGACCAGAATTGTATAGGATCAGTGGATAATACCGTTTCTATTCTGGAAATGTAGTTTCTGGAGGAAATTTGGATAAGACTTTTTAGTTCTAGCACAAAGAGACTTACATATATTGCTCACTATAGTGTTGGGTCTTGTGTTTTGTATTTTTTTCGTTACTTGAGACATCACGAAGAAAGTTAGAGAACTCTAGGTCTAATTGGTGACCGTTGTGGTTTAAAATACGGGTTACTTTATCAAATTAGCATAAGATTGAAAATTCTGCAAACATAATGTAAAGTTATTATCGGCCAAGCTGAAAGCAATCACATTAAATCTCCGACAATCAAAATATTCTGCAACAAAAAACAATTAAGAGTTCTTAGCACATCAAAGAAAAGTTCAAATTTAGTTATGCCTAATGCAAGTGGTATATATGTTACAATACAAACCATCCTACCATTATGGAACGCCATTTCCACCCCAACAAGAAGGAACAGAATGACTATCGAAATAGTTTATTGCAAACAGCTCTCCATCGTAAACATTCCCGCTCAACAAGGCTTCAGTCAAAGCAATAATATCAAAGTCGGTGGCAGTTGTGGCATTACAAAATGTCAGTAGTATAGAACGCAATCCACGAACCGTCGGTTTTAAACACGACATATGATTGTAATTGTATGACGAAACTAGTTTAACTGAATTATCTTTGGAATTCCATTTCACTGTACGATTTTAAGATTCCGATCACCTTTGATAAGTTCGCTTTTAACGATCTTGTACTGCTCCTACTGCAGTGAAGTTCTATCGCAACTTATGCCCAAAGAACTATATTAGTCAAGATCCCTAAGTGTAGAGGTGCCGTATATAACATCGTGAACGACACTTTCATCTCTCAGAACAAATTTCAAAGATCTAGGACGAGTGCTGGCAGAATTAAGTCTTCCGAGGCGATAAAGTTTGAAATATGAGTTATCGAAAGAAGATTTAATCTCATAAAGCACCCAATTTACAATGGAACAATCTTTTGTTGCCGCCCAGCAACAACGATTACAACTATCTTTAACAACTTCGTCGATAGCTGTTACGAGATATGGCTGTGGAGCTTTGATTGATTCTTTTAATGTTGTCAATCGAACATAAAAATCTTCGCGCATTGCAAATGGAAGTGAGCACTGCGTTGAAATCCCGGAACTGATTGCGATGGATTTCGACTTAGCCCGGGTTAATTTCACCTCGTTGTCAGTCAACACAACACACATCAGATGAACAGTGTGTGCAGTGGTTCCGTAGGACATTATGCTAAAATATTTGGCAAGTACCAGAAAAAACCACCTCCATCCTCTCCTCAATTATTACTGAAAATGAAATGGGCTGGTTTTAACAGTTCTTCTACTGATTTCTTCCTACAGATTGAAATTGAAAACTTACGTTTTCTAGGATATAAACTACTATCGATTTAGAGAACCAAGTAACACCATTCAGTCATTATCAAGTTCTTGTTTATTATTATTATTATTTACTTTTTTAAACTTATGCCCGATATCTCGTTTTAAAGTCAAAGCAATTCTTAATAAGAACTCTAGAAGCAATAATACAAAAGTCCGGTACATCTTCATTACAACTTTATTACAAAATTTACAGGCGTATAAAAGATATATTTATAATGATTGCATTGCACTCCCGAAGGGAATTCGTCTTGCTTTCTTTTTCTATTATACTACTGCCACTTCAACGAGTAATAAAATATACTCATTGTTTTATTCCCAATTGGTTAGATTTTATTATAACATTTTGTATAGGCGGTGTTGTAAATTTTGTCATGTTCCTCTGTTAAAGTATGCAATATCATTGAAAAAGTGAAAGGAACAATAGATTGATTTTCATTATTAGGTAGTTAATTAACCGTAAACTTTTCTGTTTTCAGGTGAAATTTTAGAATGCCACATACTGGTAAGTTAACTGCTAATTGCAGCGATATATTTTAATTATAGTCACTATGTAACTTGAAACTATGCACGGTGAATAAAACTATTATTTGTTCTATTCTAAATGTGTTATGTTACGTTGTAGCACATGTGGTGTATAAATGTGTGTTCTAATGTGCAGAGTAGTTTATAAATTTCAAGAAAATTTTATAAAAATATCTTGTTGGTGTTAGCAGAATAAACATATTCCCAATTGTCAATTTTAGTGCGTCCTTCCATACAAGCACAGCACTCTGCTTCCCACGAAACCACCCTCGTTAGCAATCAAGGAAGGATGTATTAGTTATTGCTAGTGGTCTTTTGGCATGTCGATAAAAACTTTGAAACAAATTAACCACCTCTTTGTAAATTTTACTGTCTTTAATGAAATCAACATTGTTAAGTCACCACAGACCAAGACACGATAGGCGTTCATGCGCTAAAGTGTACACGAAATTTTGCATTAATGTCTTTTACAGTCTTTTAACTATAGACTCGTAGAGAATACATGCTTATTTTTTGTATTTTGTCTCTTAAAAGCGGGTGAATACAACCCTACAGTTTTCTCTCTTATAGTTCCAGAAAGAAGGATTAATAAAGTTAAACATTTCTTTTCAGTTTCTTTATGAAAATTGAAAACATACCTTGTCCAAGATAAGGATGAACAGCATGGAGATCTTGGAAACAGTTAGACTTATAAAATCCGTTAAATGAGGTTAAAGTTGCAGCGTTAAAAGTACATACATATGTGGCGCAAATAAACATCTAATATATTTGGTTTGGTTTCGGAAAGTATTAAATAAAAATGATTTTTTTCCAATTTTCGATCGTATTGTTTCCCGATGTTATCAAAAATATAACACATTGCCATTATCGTTTTCAATTGTTTTCAATTCTGAGGTAACACCATCAGGTTAATTTTAATAATAATTTAATAATAGTAATTAATAACAATAATAATAATAATAGTTTGATTAACCTCTTAAGCCAGAAAACCCTTGGGCTCGTCAAGTGAATACAGTCCATACATTCACAATCGAAGACACACAAATACAATACATAAACATACTCACAAGAAAAGAACTAAAAGTTATCACTGTATGTACCAGAATAAGTCAACTTCCTGCAGTATATTCCTAGCTATGTTTTTGCAATGTTTGGTCGGGAGAACCAACATCATGAATTGCAAAAAATTGTACAGGCCTATAATCTCGGACTTCTTTACACGTTTATGCGGCTTTAGGAACTTATCTTTTCCTCTGGTATTATAGGAGTGATGAATGTAAATAACAATTTGCTAAACTCTGAACGGTATGTAAACTTATACAGCATGGAACAGACTTTAGAGAACCTACTATTTGAAATATTGCAATTCTACTGGTTTCAAAAGGATGGTGCTCCAGCACATAATTTAAGGTCAGTTCATTAGTACTTGGTGCATAGATTTCCATAAAAATGGATTGGTAGTTATTATGCAATACCATGGCCGGCCCGTTTCCCGAATATAACACCATTAGACTTTTTGTGTGGTTTTGATTATCGTTTATCCAATTATGTACAATATACTTAAAATTTGTAACCTTAACCTATTCATTAATTATAATCTAGGATCGTTCAACGCTTGAATATTTCTTGTGTCAGATCACATAAATTATACTAGATGCAACTCCTAGGATAAATGAATAGCTTCTAATTTCGTACACTAAACAAACCAAACTTAATTATACAAAGGCTATAGTTAAACGTTTTTGTTTAACAGCATGTCAATCGATTCCGTGTAACTGCTTTAAACGCGTATCCGTGTAATATTAACAAGTTTAATTACAAACTACACTCAGAATATATTGCTCACTTATGCTTCTTACTGCTGCAGTATACCAAGGAAGTTCGAAATGGTAATCACGATTTATATTCCAAGCACAAAAAAGGAAATAGTATGAAAAAGTTTATGACCCGGTCTGGTGCCTCTACATTCCATTACAAGAAAACGAAAGAAAATATAATCGTGCAATTTCTACTGCCATTCTATGACTGATGGGATGGGCATGTAGTATACTTAACAGGTGTCAAAGATCGTTCGTTGAAATTGACTTTAAATTGACTCGCACATAATGTATGAGTAGCTGCTACCAAAAGATGCATATAGCCATGCTATTGCGGTCGCATTGACGTTAAATAACTTACAATAGTCATAAAATAACAAGCGCAGGTAATAGTGTAGCTATATTACAAATCTAATTAATTTCAAATGTTATAACCGTTCCCCATTAAGTACTATATTTGAAATGTTCTTTTCTCTATCCACTTATGTATGTATATGTATATACATATATATGAAAGTATTAAACGTGCGTAATTTACATATGTTTAGCGGTGTTATAGAAGAAAACTTCAACATTTTATATTTGGCGTTAAATGTAATAAAGCGACTAAGCATGGATAATTCTATACTAAAGAAAACAATAAATTTGTGATTAAACCGTTTAGAAAAAAGTTAAATATCCATTAAATTTTACATTTGCAGTAAATCAATCGACTCAAATAATTGATTATAGAAAGTATGCATAAATGATATTTCAACTAGATTCTTAATCATTACTTCATCTAAACCGTGAATATATCACAAAATATATATATATATCACAAAAATCTCAAAAGCGATTCTCATGGAAATCGAAGTGTTCATAGAATTTTGATGTAAGTAAGTTTTCTGTAAGAACAACAGCCTCACACTTCATGGCCAATGCCTTGAAATTACTCTAATAAAGGAACAAAAGCAGTTGTAACTAGACATACCAGAAATAATCGTCAGCATCTTTTGGAGTTGTATAAAAAGAAATTTCAATATAGTAGAACAGCTTGCTATCTTCGTCATGTTGAAAATAATCCGGTTAAGTTACATTTCAGTTAAGATAAAAATTGCTATAAACGGATTGTACCTAATAATTATGCAGGTAGGTTAAGATTAATGTGAAATTAACAGACACAAGAAGCTAAACTAGTTTGGAAAAAAATATGTGTATATTTGGAACCCTTGTTAGAGTTATGATAAATCCTTATGTGACATTAAGTAAGTGACATTTGAAAACAAGAAGGTACTATTAACTTATTTATTTATTATTATTATTATTTATACGCATGCTGTTAGCATTACAACTGCGTAGATACACAAAAAAGTATCAGAGTTCAACAAGAATACAATATCTATTTATCTACCTTATAAAGGTGATCCAACAAATAGTGTGGATGTTCATTAGTATGTATTATATTTATAAAGTATAGCAATTTTAATCATGGAGTCGTTTACAACTGACCAACGCGAAAAATTATCTATACTTACTACCAAAACGGTCATTCTGCAAAACTAGTTTTCGTAAAATACGAGATTATTTCGAGCAAAATAATAGCTCTAGTGAGTCAGACATCCGTAGAATAGTGCGATGATATGAAGAAACTGGATCGATGGCAAGTCGTAGCGAGTACCGATATGTTTGTGGAGCCCATTCAAATGAAAACATTGCCTCCATGAGTGAAAAATGTACGTGAACAACCAGGAACTTCAATTCGCCATCTTTCGGAGCAACTTGGCATCTTATATGCAAAGGATTTGAACTAGATATCTTCATTTCCATGCATACAAAATCCAATTATCTCAACAACTTAAGCTGTTGGATCATTTACAGCGCTACATATTCCTTAATTGGGTGTATAGTTCTTCATAGAAAATCATCTTTAGCGATGAAGTACATTCTCACTTCGACGACTATATGAATAACCAAAATCGTCAAATTTGGAACTCGGAAAACCTTCATAAGCAACCAATGCACCTAACAGAATGACCTTTTGATGCGGTTTATGTACCAATAGTATCATTGGGCCATGCTATTTTGAAAACGTCGACGGAGCCAAGGTTACAGTCAATTCGGTTCGCGTTAGCGTAATATGGCAAGAGAATTTTTATGACCTATATTGAATGAAATGGATGTCACTCGGCTCTGGTTTCACTACGACGGTAGCATGTTTCATACAAATTGTTAAGCAATCACTTTATTGCGCTCGAAACTCTATGATCGCATCATTAACAAAAACAGCGAGGTCAATTGGCCTCCAAGCTCATGCGATCTAACTTATCTGGATTGCTTTCTTTGACGCTTTGACTTGACCAAGTGATCAATTCAGTTAAATTGTAAGTGGCTATAAGGCCTGTTGAGGTTACCAAACGTGTACAGTAACTTAATTGATTGTTCTCTCGTTTTTTAACTATTCACATCAAGTGACATTAAAGTGCTATTAACCGTCAATTCTCGCCTTAATTTATTTTAATTCAGTATAGACAGCTCGGATAACTTTCTACCATATACTTGTGAGGGTCTCTCCGACTCCAGGCAATTAGAGGTTATCCAGTTACACAATTAGGGAGTGGCGCCTTGTTAATTTTTTGCGATCTTAACCTACGCCGTTTTTACTGGGCAAGCACGACCTGGATCGCCTTTATTTTTACCAACGTGGTGGGTTATCCGCCCTGGAAGTTTATCAATTCCGCACAGAATCTTCCTTTGCAGTTTCGGTTTAATCAAAGTTTTAAAAGCTACTAACAGTATGTCAATAATCCGCAAACTTTTATTGCGAAATGTTATCGAAAACTTTTTACTTCCGAATGATTGCCTGTACACGAAGTAATGATGGTCGAATGGATGATATTGTGCTCCACATATAATTGCCAAAAATCAAACTTTCAAATACAATTGAGATTTTTGACGTATCCTCATAAAATGTGTGTTTCACTTAACCTTCCTATACTCATATTTTCACGTGAGTATAGGAAGGTTAAGAAACACTCCAACGTTAACTGTTGGGTCACCATTTATCTAAGGCTAGAAACTTCTTGCATGAACCACTGGTACACCTCCAAGCTGGCTAACTTCCACCACTACACATCAAATTAGATTTAATGAAACGGTTGTAAGGGCATTGCTGCAGGTTTTATCCTGCCGCAAGTAGCTTCTAATGAAATTTCGGCGCACTACAAACGAAATATTGAAAGCTGACATTTTTCTGGACCTAGAATCCATAGTTTGATAAAATACGGTGATTCAAAAAATACGATTAACAAACAGGAAAAAGACGAGTGGAACTCTTTCAGATCTGAAGAAATAAGCAATTTCCATTAGTTTTGTTGAATCCGCAGGTTAGCATTTAGATTTCTTCTAAGCAACCAACATATTTTCTAAATTTGGCGAACAAATGGTTCGCTTTTCTTAACAATTTACTTTATCTCTAGACGTCTACAAGGATTATCCAAAACTCCTGGTTTTTTTTTCTAAATTTGGCGAACAAATCGTTCGCTTTTCCTAACAATTTACTTTATCTCCCGACGTCTACAACGATTATCGAAAACTCGTGGTTGTGGTATGTTGATGCTGTCGAACACACCACCAGTAAAACGAACATATTGTCTCAAGACGTTATATCGAGGTGTTCTTGTAGATACATATGTATGTATAACTCCAGGCATTCTAGGAGAAATATAAGACACACAATACTTCTAGTGCTTACTATGTGCCTATCCCTTCAGACTTACTATCCCATTTCCTCTCCGCTTCTCTTTCTTGCAATTAACTTCTTTTATTTCGAATGAAAATACAGAATTTTGTCAGCGTAGATTATTTATGCTATTAATTCAAATAACCAATATTTACTTTTACCAAAACAAGGTAATACCTCCAAATTCACATCTTAACAACAAAGTTGTCATCTCACTATTCCTGATTAAACACAAACATTGAAAGCCAATTATACAACAAACATAAAGTTTATTGAAACTGAAAATGTAAGATTTAAATGAACTTAAATCACTGTGGCGTGGTAAAAGTAATAGGTAACTTATTGAACTTATTGAAGTCCAGTATGAAATGGTTTTCGTTAGCAATAGCTTTATTTCATCCGCATCTTTTGTGATCAAGATAGCTTAGTTGTCGAAATACAAATTATGCGTTATTTAGGTCTGTTGGGAAATCTTAAAGTACGTTTCCAAGAGAATTGACCGGTCTGAATTACAATCCAACGAAATTGATCATTAAATCCTCTTTCAAAATTATTGGTTAATTTTGGTTGACCGACTAAAATGGAACAATGTAAACGGGTCGTATGCTACGTCGTATTCTTCGATCTTCTTAAATTTGCAACCATTACTTCAAGCTTCAAAAGCAATGCCGTGATACAATTAATATTCAATGGGCATATAGTTACGGTTATTAAATGTAACAACCTTTTAAACGTCGCAAAACAACTAGCTTTTTACCAACTTTGACACTTTTTTTTTCAAATTCGACTGCGACCGATTCTATTTTACTGTTCTTACTAAGCTAAATAAGTACATAAATTATACGATGGTATGCCACCGTAATTGGATAAACGTTCTTTTATAAATATTAATGATATATGTGGAGCACGTCACTTTGTATGAGTGATGTCTTAAAAAGTGGACTGCCTTGTTATGTTCTGCCGGACGACAACCGGGTAGATTCCACCCGGTTTTACCGCAGTATTCGTTTCGCGAATACATTGATTTAATGATGTGATGTTGAACTTGTTATTTAAGCGTGGAAGCTAAATTATCCCGCTCCGTAACATGCTTCTTTGTAGAAATTTAGTAGTAGTTGCGGTATAAGGAGATATGATTAAAAAGAATTCAAACTGCTTTAGTCGTAACTTCTTTGATGACTAAAGAATTATTCTGTTGGGACCATAATCATCACAATCACTGACATGAAAATTACAACTTCCTAAATAATATTTTGCTACACAGTCCGAGAAATTTCCTGGATTTACCAACAGACAAAACCAGAAGCCTCTTCACTTTAATTTGCTCCTTGAAAAATAATTGCCATACCATCTATCGATTGTTGTAGACTGAATCTGAAGACAATACGTGCCATTTAACAACAGTAACCCATGCGATTGACAATATCACTTACTCACTGTGGTTGCTTCTAGAAACTAAATACCATTAAGTTGTTTTCGATAAAAATGTGTTTGCTATCCAAAATATTCATATACATATCATACTCAGAATCTACCGATCTCCAAATAAAAATTGCTTTTCGCATTTCTTTTACCGGAATATTAGGGTAACAACAGTTCTCACCAATGATTGGAGAAAGACATTCATTGTTATTTTCACTAGTAAATAGTTACTACAGTTTTAAGTCTACTGGGACAAAACGGTTACAAGAAAAACATTTTTTGGAAGAAACTATTTTATTCCTGCGAAAATATTCGCGTTTAAGATTTATACACATTTGCAAATCGAAACATTTTTTCCACTCTGAAATTGGTATCTCAAAAACATAGCTTTTGAAGCCTTTGACAGCTTCTTGACGTGCTGAAAACCGCTGTCTACGTAATTTCTATTGACATTAGGAAACAGGAAGAAATCGTTAGGCGATAGATCAGGTGAATACGGGCAATGAGACAATAATTCAACGTTTTTCTCCTCCAAATAATTAATTGGTTACGCTGTATAAGAATTGACATTTTCATAATCTAGAATGATGCCAAGTTTTCGACTGTTGTTAAATAGTTGTATAACATGCAGAATTTCTTTCCTTCTGTTCCTCCATTCTCTAAAGGAATGGTTGTCCAGTAGAACCATTCCTTTGATGATTTTCTTCGAAGTGGTTCGTGGACGAACAGCTTTTATTAAATTCCGTTCATCTTGGAACACCCAAGCAGTGGATTATTACTTAGTTTCCAGTTTAGACGAATATGTCTAAGTTTCGTCACTTGTTACAAGGTTGTATACGGATGTTGCAGTTCCTCGCTCAAATTCTTTGAGTATTTACTTACACCAATTAACACGAGCTTTTTTGAGCCTCAACCAAATTATGCCGAATTCAGCGGAATGCTCACGCAAAATCGAATGTATTGCTGTTTTTAATATGCCTAAGAATGCATCTATAGCTATATCACTGTAACTCACATACCAATCGTCTTTATCACGTTGCGCACATACATGTTTTTCAAAATAACAATAGATTTTGGGTCGACCTTCAAGCAATACATCACCGACGAACGGACGACGACACGTTAAAATTCTGTAAAACAATTGCAACCAGTCATCTCTGATTGTGCTTCATTGCCAAAAGTTGAAGGACGCTATTCTATGCATTATTATGAGTTAGGACTTTACTAAAATCAGAAAAATCATCAAACAAGAACTTTTACGTGAAATTTTAATTTTCTTACTTAATTGTTTTTTTAATGGTTCACTGTAAACAAACTACTCTGTCAATTTCTAAACTGCCACTGTGTTCACAATAATCAATGTAAAATTATACGAAAATAGTAATGACGCATCTCAATGGCGCGAGCTAGTGGTCGTGTAAAAACATAAAAGATGCCCCTGGTAAAAGTTGTAGCCCACTTTCCAAGGAGTAATGTATGAAGCGCCCAAGAACATTGAATGCATTTTGACAATTCTTTATAAATTTCATATATTACTGAAATTTTAGATTAAGCATACTTTTCCTTGTTGATAAGGTCTTTAGTTCCCCTTATTAACGCCAATTAGACCTTAAAGCAATAATAAGTAATATTTCTCGCACTCGATCTTATGTTTAAAAATTTTGGAAGCACTATGTGTCAGTCATTTAATTGTGAATCAACTTCTTCCCACAACCACTAAAAATTCATACCAATCACAGTATTATGTCGTATAAGCCGACAACAACGGCGTGTGTATTCTTTATTCGATACAATTTGCTACAACAGTGTTTCCAAGAAAAGTAATACTTTAAGTACACCAAGTATTGACCAAACTTTGTTCATTTAAGGAATGATAATGAGCTTCCTGATGCATTACGCTGAATAAGGAAAGATCTAATTCACAATCAATTCCTATGTTATTATGCACCGTTATTCGATATACGGTTAGTGCAAACTAGCTATTATAATGTATTAAACATAAATTTAAATAATAAATGAATTCCACCAAATCATGTCTTAAAGCATACGAGATGTTATTTATTAAGATTTAATCTGATATGGGGAAAACGTTTCTCTTACACAAGGGGTATTAATACTTAAAAGACAACAACAATACCTTTTTTAATAAATTTTGAGGAAGTGGTCCGTGGTTTGTTCTTTTGGTATAACAAATATAAATATAAAAATATAAAAATATTCTAAATAATTTTCTGTAGGAGAGACCTCGGAACATTAAACTGTCTAGAACTTTGCTTTAAGTCCACCATTTTCTCTCTTTCCATTGCCTTCTTATATCTCCGCGGTGGTATTTCCTATCTCTTAGCAAAATTAGCCTTGATTTTCTTTAATTTCAAACTTAATCGGAATATGAGAAAAGGAGCGCATATTACAAACAACACATGAGTAATTTAACATACCTTTTAGCCTCAAATTCTAAGAAACTACCTAAAAAATTACTACTGATACTCCCAGCCTCCTTACTTAAGTTCTCAATAAAAATTATTAAAAGACATACAACTCTAAACTTCAACTGAAAACTTCCATGTGCTGCGCTTACAGCACTAAGCCTAAGGAACAACCACGTTATCAAATATTGAAAATACAATCATTATAAGATATTAAGGGGCCTAGAAATAGATGGCATTATTTATTTTTCGCCCATATTAAACGCATGTCCCATAATCGAACCAATTCCTCTACTAAAACTTCAATACTTCCAGTTACTAATGAATTTACTCATCCTACTGAGCGTGAAATTTTCATCCTATATGAATAAACTAGGCTAAGCACAAGTAAAACAGAGGAAACGTTATTTCCTCCTTAAGTTGTCCCACCTCTAAAGTTTTTAATTTTCGGGGAAATCTCTTAGAATATACATACACTTTGTAATACATCTTAAAAACGAACTCTTGTAACAACATTAAACTCAACCAGTTAATAAATGTCGATCAACCATTCCTTTGAAGCCCTCAAGAACTAGAAGATCAGTATCTATAAATGCAAAAAATAAACTTGGAATAATATAACAGTTCTTCTAAATCGCAAAGTAATTATTAGTCTATCCTCATGCCTTCTTACTTCGTGCCCAAGCCACCTAACTTGCCCTTATTCTATAATAATTTCGACCGGGTTTATTTTTATATAAAGTTAATAAAAATACGCTTCCCATATATTTAAAAAAATCCAGATACCTATTTGGGCAACTAAGTTGGAAGACTGAGGGAATTCAGTATAGTCAGCGATGTCCGGCTAATGCCAAAGGCAAACACTGTACCCGCTGAAGAACTGCAGAATGAACATCACACACTGAACGCGCGAAACACACGAAAAAACTGTTGACAATGGATTTATTTTCTGTTTATCTCTGAATACTCGGTTTCTAATTTTATTCCTTCTCGTCTTTATGTTCGTCAAAAATCTCATTTCTGCGCCAACAACAAAAATATTATCAGAATGAAGTATTAGGGTGATGCTAAAGTTTATCGCTTAAAAATGCGAAATTTTAACATAAAAGCTAGAAGGTCTGTATGTATGTACATATATGATAAGATGCCAATTTTCTTCTCCGTATGGTATGTAAATATATTGGGTCCTGTATAAAATTCTTTGTTTTCGTTGTTATTTCGTTGTAGTTTAGGAACTTTTTCTGGAGTGAATGAACAACTCTATTGGCCATATATATTCTTCTATTTAGCTTATGTTTAATGTTTTCTTCGTTATTTACTACATCTATATTGGTATTCATAATTGGTTACCTACTCTTTCACCTAGTCTCCAATTGTAATTGTTGCCTTTTCTGTTTTTAAACTGATTATTTGTAATTCTTCCGCGTTTTTAATATTCCATCCCCAATTCTTACATTATTTCACACTGTGCTTTGGTTTGAAACCACTCTACACATATACCGTTTGTTCTACTTTTTCTCTAAATTTCGTTTCGGCGACTCTCTCTCACTCTCACCCGAAGTATAGTACTGAGCAAAGTAAGATATTGTGCTGTAAATATTGCAATTCTTTCTATGTTCTTGTTTGTGAAAAAGCACCATAATTCCTATTTTCTATTTATATCTGTCTTTCCAGCATAAATTTCTTCAGCAGTTCCTGTTCCATTTCTTCCCCATATGCTTCAACATTTCTTACCCCACTTTTGCGATCCTAATTCTTGTGCTTGCTTTAATTACCACTATTTCCTTCTGTTATCAACATTTTCCTCCGTCTTCCGATTTCAAAACCATTTCTACGGTCAGTGTACAGTCGTTTCTCCATGCCTTTCTATCAACAACCATACTTTGCTCGAGTCCATGAAAGCCCTTTACTCTCCAATATTCTGGTAATTCCTGCATTCCACGTAGTTCTTGATCTTCCTCTTTCATTTCTTCCCCTTAGTTTTATTTCCCATTTGGTTTTCGCTACTCTTCCCATTCTGATGACACGTTCAAGCCATTTAAACTATTAAGTTTGTATTTTACTTATTATGCTTCCTAAGTCTTTGTGGGATCCCTTTGTTTTTCATTCTTTCTTTCCTAGTCACCCTTATCTCTCTTAATATTCTCATTTCACAAGCTTGAATTTTGTTGTTAAACATAAGTGCTAGTGTATATATTCATTTTCCTTTAATTACTTCTCTCTTATGAAAACAATTATTATATAATATTCTATAACCTTTATTAGTGATTGATGTTCGTACATGTGAGATGTCTAATTAAGAATTCTCCCATTATGTACCTAAATACACATTTTTGAAGCTATTTGCTTCTACAGAAGTGGACAACTATGTTGCCACAGACTCCTTTAATAGCCGTAGTCGCGCATCTCGGCTAATCCGCCGTGGGACAATTGCAATTAGAAAGCTACGATCAAGCTAGTTCTCCATATACCTATTTTCCAAATATCATATCCACAACTATTCTATTTGATCATTTAGTTGTCTTTGTTCTCTGCCTTCGTCGTCATCTGAGTTTATTTCATTTATCAGTTTTTTGAAGTTGTAGGTACTGCTTTCGGGTTTGTTTGCTCATTCTTCTGTTGTTTTTTCTGTTTGTTATTATCACTTTCTAGCTAGTATCTTTGTCCCCTAGAGCCTTATTTACAAAAAAATCTGCATTCATAATTAGGTTTTGATAAGCTTATCATCCCCCTTACCTTTACTTTTACATTCCACAAGGTGTTTTCATTTTATTATTATTACCTATTCCTTCGGTTCCACAGGTTATTTTTGCACCTTTTTGCACAGCTTTTTTAAAACTTTTCCACCCTTCGTTTATATTTTGCCTTTCCTTCTTTCCTTTATTTATGTTTTTTCAAGTTATCTATGTTGAGTTATTTTTACAGATACTCCAAAAAAGTAGCAAAAGGGAAAGAAACTCAATATTTGATTACATTACAGCAGAAACAAAGGAGAAAGGTATTAAAGTCACTAGAGTCAAAGAAAGTTATGAAATACCCTGCTGGAAGCAGGCCTTAACTATAAAAATGAAAACACTATTGCAAAAGCAAAAATGAAAAGAATACAAAACTAAAAACAAGAAATACAACTAAAATTGGAAATACAGGGCAATTATATTGAATAGTCTGTTGCCATTGTTGAGCTTTTTAATACTTCGCTGATAACATTCTCGTTGTTTGAAGGGGGCGAGGCGACGATCTCCTGCTTCCAGCTCCACGACTTTGGTGATGATTCATCCAGTTGCTAACCTAAGCACGTGGTAGTAACTCTAGCTGCTCGAGTTCCTCTAGTTAGCGACGATTTTCTTGAACATTATCTGGTCTGACGTTATACTTTTAAAATAGCATGCGTTTTCTATTCATATTATCTATTCCATTCTTGAATTTTCCCCTGAATTCGCCAATTTCCAGTAATCTATGGAATGGAAATAATTCAATAGCTACTTAATAGTTTAACTACTAGTTTACCACCCTGACAATAATAATGTTAAATACTCAGCGTATTTTTAATTAATGGTTAACTTAAGGTGTAAACCGTACATCGAACAATAAGAAAAAAAATGCGATAGTTCCTATTTGGATTTTAGTTTCGTCGTCTTACCGCACGTTGAAATCATTATACAATAATAGATAAGCAGTTGATGCCAATTATGTTTGAATATAGATCGCCAAATTCAAATATAAAATTGCCCTACCCGTATCAAACTGCATTAAAATTGTAAGTACGAATAGGTTTTACATTTACATTTGTAATACGCCACGTCAAACATATCTTGTAAAGTATGATGTGATAACATTACCTGGAGGAATTCTTGCACTGCCGCAACTACTTATTAAAATTGAAATACTTTTTTAATAGCAGTGCAATATTAGAACAAACCTATGCGTATATCCCGCTATTTGAAATATTTTTATAGCCCATAAAAATCGAAAGTGGTAGACAAAATATCCCTCTTCTATCTTTACAGAAATGACAACTGTTTACACACAGCAGTATAATACACACACAATACGATAAAGATCTTGTCTTATAATTTCAACGGAAACCACCCGTGTTACCTGTATGTCAATTAGAAACGCATTTTATTTTATTTAGATGCCTCCGAAAAAGACGAAAAGCTTCAGCGTATTAGCCGGTGCACGTTGCTTTAGCTCAACGTAAAATTTCTTGCATTTAGAAACGATTGTTTTTGCGTGTGTTGAAACGCCCGACACCTGCCAAAACGATTTATAAAAATGGGGTCCACAGAGACGTTAGACATTTTTTTATTATTATCTCTCCCTTTTATTTTTCTTTCTAGTACCTTTTCGCGTAGTCACGCTAAAATTTGGAGCATATTTTAATAGGAGACACAGTTAACTTAATTATAGAATGCTGTACACATAGGAAACCTATTACAGGCGGTTAAATACTGCAGATGCAAACTAATATTTCAGTCGCTGCCGCAAATAATTCTTTTTATTTTATACTTTGACTAAATATAAATTGGCGAAGAAATTATATATATTTTGGGGTTATTATTCTGTCAGCACCAGTTTCTTACAATTGGCACCAATTGCAATTTTCGTTAAACCTGGATAAAACGCAAAACTCCCTGATCTAAAGGATATTCATAAACTCTATTTATATTTGCTGCAAATTATGCGAGGGATATCCGATAATAAATGTGAAAAAATATTTAATGCATTCCACAAAATCTGCATATTTTTATTTATCTCTCGACATAATCTCAGCAAACGTTGGACATTCCAGCGTGATATTAGTCTGAACATTCCTTCACGGTACTGCTACTTGTCAAGTTGATTGAAGTAAACCACAACAGTATATTGTAATTAATCCTGATCCACAAAGCGCTTTCTCCTAAAAGATTTCTCTAAAAATCCAAATAAATGAAAATCGATGGGGGCTAAATCTGGACTATACGGAGGATATTGTAGGACTTTCCAATACTGTTGTCTCGGCCATAGTTTGATTTGATTTGGCGTGGAGACTTTTCGGCATTGTTCGAAAGTTAATGGTTATTCGCGGTTCGAAGAATTCACGGAGCAGTAGGTCTTTACGCCATGGCTTTGCCAGTAGATCGTTGAGATTTAGTTTCCTTTTTCATTTGGGAAGATAGATGTTTCCATATTATGGACGGTTGTTTCGTGTGTGAGGTGAACTCATAATCTCGTAAACTTGGGTTTCTTAACCGGTAATGATACTTTTAATGAAGGAATCCTCTTCCCGTTAGTAGTGGGTGATACGTTGATGACAAGCACCCATTCCGTTTGTTTCGGTTCATCGGGGAGCAAATTCTACACGCAGCGATGATTTCATGAGCACAACAAAACGTTCCTCAAGAATCTACCACTACAACCATTCACGTGTCGTGTCATACACATGATGGCACCAATCTTGCCCGTACGCAGTTTGTACACTCTGTACCTTTATTATCGGACACTACTTGTACATAATTTATTAGTTTTACCTTTTTCATACAAATCCTTCGATATCGCTTAAATATAAATAATATAGTAATAAAGTATAAGGTTATAGATTTATATATGGGCATTTTACACCAAAAATATTGAAAGACATTTTCCAGAAGAGTATTAATCTCCACAAATACCTTCTTCAATCAAAATCGGTTCTTGGAGGATTACTAAGAGTTTCGGTTAAAAATCCAATAATAAAAGATGGCAAATTGGATGTTGTTTCTCTGAAATTTGCATCCTTTTGTATAAAGAATGATGCACTACTCCGAATTAGGCAACTCAACTTACGTTCTAGGAGAGTTATGTTACCTTCTGCATCTTGTATAACACACTGACAAGGACACCCGCAAACCGGACTTCCAAAAAAAAAAAAATTAAATTAAAGGTTTATGGATTTCTAAAGGGATCCAATGTAAAAAATATTCCTATAGATCGAATCGCCCGTATATGGAGTAGAGAGTGCTCTAAATAAAATAATATGCCTTTATATTTGTGGCAATGTTTAAAAATTATTTCAGATTGAAATTGAAAAAGAAAGTGAAAACAAGTTTTTAATTATTTGAGAATGGCTGAAAGGCAGCATGTTCGCCGTTTCAAAAATGATTACTATTAATAAGGGAATTACTCTTGCCCCATAATTTTTGAAACGGCGATTACGCTGTCTTTTAGTTCCTTTGAAGCAATTGACTTATCGTATCTTTTTAACTTTTTCTCAATATCTTAAAAAGTTCCTTTAGAGTACTCTCAGCCCCTATCTACCTAATATATGCAATGTTCTTACATTGGACCTCACTACTAATCCACATAATTTCAAATTTTTCTCAGAAGTTCAGGTTACCGGTGTTGTCTTGGTGTATAGTATGCATTTGCTATTGTTTCTGTAAATATTGCACACCTTATAATTAAAACGATTGAGAGCACAATTTTGCTGCGACAATAACCAAAGTTTATTTAATTTATTATAAACTGAATAACCAAAGGCGTATTTAAAATCGAACGTATTAGCTAATAGTTGCAATAAATTTTGGATGAACTCAACGACAGTAAAATTGAGGTCGTAAATGCCTATTTCTTTTTAATATGCTATCACCAACTTTCCCACTAAAAATCCTATGAGTAAGCCAAAAATAAGTTTTGACTTCAAGAAATGAAAAAAACTGTGCAACAATCAATCTTCTTATACCTATCGAAGATTTTAATCTGTGCATTATTCGTACTAATATCGTAGGAATATGTTTACTTTATTTATAGTTCTATTTATATTAATATTTTAAGGAAAACAGAAACATTACAAAGGTAGCAATCAATACCAAAACATTTGTGGGGCAATCGATAAAAGTGGAATAATAACAAACTTAATCAAAAAGAAAGTGTTATTATATTATGCTAAATATTTAAATCAATAGTGAAAAAGCACAGTATACTACATTTAACGCTAACTTTTATGATATATATGTAACACCTAGGTCCAAATGTGAATAGTTTTAATAAATAGATTTATTAGATCTGAAGAAAAACTGTCTACCTCATGACGACGTTCTTTGTAATAGTTTCTCCCTTTCGTGGGAAGAAATCGCAAAATATATCTTTAAAAATGTATCAATTAAAATTTAGTTAAGTTAAAACTTAAGATTTAAAGTTTTCAAGTCGTTAACAGTCTCTGTATCTGTAATATAAATATATTTTAAACAGTAGCCCAATGCTTCAACCTAATTTTACACATATGTACATACATTGTCGTAACAGTATTCTATAATAATAGTAATTATAAGAAAAAATTGCACGCATATAAGATTTAGCTGGCAATTATTAATAAATCAAGCTTGCCCACCTGCAGTATTATCGTGACAAGAGACGATATATTACAGCTTTCGTACTCCTTGAGTATGCGTGTATGAATGTCTCGGAAGTAACACCTGAAGCACCAGTTTAAAATATTTCCAGATCATTTGTTTAGCCAGATACTGCTGTATTGGACTGAAATCAATTTGCTCTTGATAAACAGCAGATGTGTGATTAAACTAATTAACATTTTACATTGAATTAAAATTTTTTAATTAATTGTAAAAATATTACATTCGTGATATTTTCTTGAAACTAAAAACGCTACCTTAATACTGTTTAAGTATAATATACAGGATTTGTTTTGTGGATTTCCGTAAAATGGAAAAGAAGGTCTTAACGTTAACTAAGCATAAATTCTAAAACCTGAACACATTCGCTAGCGACAACCCGTCAGTCCATCATATTCAGACTTGCATGCGATGGCGTGAAGTCGACAGCGTACCTGTTAATCTAGACATGACTTTCTTATTGTTAGTTAATGATACATTAGGTACTAATTAATAATCATATACTCCTTTAAGGAATCAAAATAGCTGCAAAAATGCGCAATTAGTACATTATGACCGAATTTCGTAATTGAACTCTCATATGTATGAACATCTAACACCTGGGCTTATATAGAGCTTCTACAGAAATGAAAACTACTTCACACGGTCGCACTGATGAGCGGTATGACCGCAAAACGCGCGTCTGCGAATAGTGAAAGTAGTTTTCTAATTAAGCACTCTTTGAAGGAAATTCAGGAGTCCAAATTAAGGACCGCAATATATTTCCTTCAAATACTTTTGGTCTTTCTCATTCGGACATTTCTACCAGGCTGTTTGTTTCTTTAATTACATTGAAATATATATACATTTTTATTACAGGACAAGCAGGAGTCAATCAATTAGGCGGTGTTTTCGTAAATGGTAGACCGTTACCGGACTGCGTAAGACGGAGGATTGTAGAGCTGGCTCTACTGGGCGTTCGTCCTTGCGACATCTCCAGACAGCTACTAGTCTCTCATGGATGCGTTTCCAAAATCTTAACCCGCTTTTACGAAACCGGTTCTATTCGACCCGGTTCCATCGGTGGATCTAAGACAAAAGTGAGTTATGTATCATTTACGTTCAATTTCGCTTTTAAACGTAGCGTAGTTCAAACGTGTTGCAATATCAATTGGATGCTACAGAAACTGCTTCGTAGTAAAAATATCAATAAGTTAATTTGTTCCATTAAATATCGTTGAAGATTGCGACCACCCCTACCATTGAAGTACGACAAATTTAATTAATGAATTAAGTTGATTGTGGTATATAATTTACGAGTGTAACTTATTGTTAAGTACATTATACACCAGATTAATTAATATTCCTTGACATTACTGATTCAAATAGTCATAATTTCAAAACCGTGTACATTTTGATGTTTGTTCAAGCTAAATATAATTTCTGTTTCCTACTAACATAAATTGAAAGGAATCGCATTAATACATTAGCTTCTCACGCTTCAAATCAAGTCGTACGTAACCTTAATTGATATGCTCTTCCTTAAATACATAGCAAACAAAAATGGTTGTTCATAAAAAGTTCTGTATGGGCGTAGTAAATCATAAATGTGTTCATAATACACAAATGTTAATAATATTGTCATTTGCATGTGTTGATGCAAATACTCTTAGCAACTTAAATACAGACAAGGCAGAATTTGCGGTGCTTATAATCCTACATAAAAAATACAATTACGTTAAACGCGGAAACTAATTAGAGAATTCATGCTTTTTAAATTAGGGTCCATTGCAAAATGTTCTTCCAAGTTGTGTTACTTCTTGATTAATCGAATTTAGATGGAATGCAGACTGGACTCCGAAATAGAAGGTGCTATGATTATTGGAACTTGAATTACAAAAATTGACCTCTATTTAAATTTACTGACTAACTAATACTAAAGCCTTTTTACCCTTTTAAGTGTAAAACGGTGACGTTGAGCTGTCGACCGGTTATTCTATTTCTCCTTCCAGGACTCCTTCCACCGTTTTCTATCTTGTGTTCTTCCACGAATTTCACTCCATTTTATACTTCGTTTTACAGCCGCTGTCTTCACTCCTTTTGTCCAGGGTTTTCTTGGTGTCCCTCTCCTTCTTTTCCTCGGTACTCGTGTCTCGTACATATTGGTTTTTTGCATTCATAAAATATGTCCTATTTATCTCAACTGACTCTCGTCTACTGCGACTTGAGTCGCTTTAACTTTCAAGCTTTCCCTAATAGTGTCATTTCTGATTCTGTTCAGCCTCATCTTACCTTCGATCTTTCTCAGAAACCTCATTTGATACCACCATGACAAATGCCAACAGCCAATGACAAGATTTTTTCAAATTACATTTAGATATATATATATATATATATATATATATATATATATATATATATATTGTCAATTCGTCAGAATGAAAGCCTAAGAAATATAATTCTCAAATGGTTACATGAAGAAAGAATGATGCAATTTTCAACCAAGACAGAAAAGTCACATAATTTTCATCTTTTCAGCTTCTACTTTCTCTCCAATTCATCTATCATACAATATTAAGAACACTGCTTAACATAAAAGGATGCTGAAAAATATATCCCATTTTTTTTTCGATTTATTAATAGAATGCACTATTTTTCTTCAAATGTTGGATATTGGCTCTACATATGTATGTTTTCAAGGAGAAGAAGAGAGAGCCAAAAAGAAACCTTGTGTCCTTGAACTTTCCTGTATTAATTTTAAACAGATCTAGATTTCCTTAAAATAATTGCATCCGGGAGACGCTGCTCATCTTGTTTTGACATCCGTTCTGCTTGAATCACTTCTTTTATAAATCACAACATGGTCTATTTGATTACCTTTAAAACAATTTTGTGATACCCATATAGTCATGTGCATATTTGTATTTCTACTTGCTAAAGTAATTAGTCCTTTGTTGGTATAGATGGTGCTAACATTGTTCTTTGGTTGCTTTTTTCTTTAGTTATTCACTTCCACGCCAACACCAGGAACCCAGAAAAATCCACTAACGATAACTATTAAAATCAAGAAATCTTCTATAGGCTCTTGAACGTTTGTTACCGTTCTTGTACCGCTAGTACTCATATTTTTTTATCTTTTTCAGTAAATATCTTCGTACTTCCAGTGTTATAATTATTCTCATGTTTCATATTTTTAATAAAATTCAGTTTCCGTTCTATCCAATGCGTTTAACGAGGTTTCATCAGCCATTGTAAATATTTTTACATGGTAAGATTGGAAAGCATTTTCACCTTTCTTACACGCTAAATAAAGTTACCATTATCAAGGCTAAGCCAATGGTAATCCTAAATATATCTACGAAAGCTCTGCTCTTATAACAAATTAGATCAATTACCAAGTGCAACAAATTTATCGATAGGCAATCTAAAATAAAGTTACGAAATAAATATTACTATCAAAAAAGTAAGTATTCAAAATATTCAGAAACAATATTTGCAGTTATAAAAATAGAACATAATCGTTAGTAATCTTTATTGATGGGAAAGCTTACAAAAGCTAAATCCCTTGTCAGCTTTTCAAAAGTGCATTAGCAAAATACCAAATTTAGCGTAGTAATAAAAAATATTCCCATGGATATATCAAAAATTGTCAAATAAAAAAGGAAAACACTTGTAGTGAAAATGTAGTCATGTGAACTGCAACGTCTGGACACAGTCACTCTACGCCTATCTGCTGTGGAACACTCACACCTATAATCACTGCAAAGCAAACTCATTATCAAGTGTGTTCATATATGCACACGTACTGAATTAACGCTTCTACGCAAACATAGTGACGTTCCATTCGTGTCCTACGTGTTTTGTTTACTTGATCTAAGCGGTCAACTTATTAATACCATTACAAGATAATGAGGCTGTTATGGAACGACGTGAGCATGTTAATTACCTTCTCCTCATTGTAGTCATCGTTATTGTAGTTATTATGAAATTTTTGGAGGGCTAAACGAAGTTACAAAGATATCATGGTGCTTCACAGAAGCTTTATTATCGTAAAACCTAATATATTTGTATTTTACAACAGGTACAGGTTTGATGGGAATTTTGAACTGTGTGAACGAATCACATACACACAAAATTGAAGCATTTTTCATAACCATAGTAGACAAAATTAATTATTGATAGAATTCGTGTTCGAAAAATATTAGACAGGGATTGATGACAAATGTGTTTTATACACTGCTTTCCCATTGAAAAGATAGATTTACATATTCAGTTTCGTTTACATTCAATTATATCGTATCAATCCAAATATTAAATATACATATATATATATATATATATATATATATAATAACTTATAATAATTGTCTAATTCTAATTTCTATTATAATTCACTTTTAAAATCATCAAAATTAGAACAAATCCATAGGAATTGGTCTATCCATCAGGTCATTCCAACAGGAAAGCATAATGAGCTAGTGCTCTATACCATTAGAACAAAATGGATTCATTAGGAAATAAATATCTTAATTTGGATGTAAAACTACTAAAGCTAGAGCAATCCAAATTTGTCGAAAGCTACCCTCATATTTTATAATTATTATTATATTTTACTTCGACGTATAAGTGGAGGAACCTCTAACCGACAAACGTTACCAGTAGCTTCATAAAAACACTCGAATTTGTTATTAGCTACAGTTTTTATAGGAAGCTATTATGGCAGCAATAGGAACAAAGTCTATGAAATCTGGTCTGGAGCACTATTCATGTATCTAAACATAGAATTTTCGACGTGCCTGCAGTAAATTTCCTAATGCTGTGCAGATTGTTCTTTAAAGCGTGAATTGCCCACCACCCAATTACAATATTAGGTGATTTGCCTACTGAAGACGTGAAGAAAATTTCATGTTTACAAACATTACCAAAAGAAAAATGACAATAATAAATGTAATTTAAATATTTTTTATTTCCACACTATTTCTGCTTATACCGAGTACGTCATTTCAAATTTAGCTATGAAATTTTATAAACAATACGATAAAGACGGCGCAAATAAGAAAGTATACGTAGAACCTGTACTGCCTAGGAGGGCTTAAAGTGTTTGATTGAAAGCGGTAGAAACTCTTAACTAGCGAAAAGTAATAAATAATTTCGAGACGTTTGCTCAACTAGCCTAATAGTTTAGTAATTTTAAGTAATATTGCATTATTCAACGTGAATTCTTTTTCCTTTTTTGTTGTTACAAAGCCTATAATAAGATCCGCGTCGCACAAGTTACAGCCAAGTGAGCAATTATTTCCAAATTATTTCTTTGCACGAAGGCGGTTTCTCAATCAGACAAGTCGCAATCGCTTAAACAAAAGTCATAGCACGATATTTTGAGTTCGTTGAAGGTGGCTTTGAAGGTGACAAAGAAGAAAAACTGAATACCAGGATCCCTCCCTAAAATCACAGGCTAGTAGTGATCGTTTTTCGAGCAGCAGGTCCATTGCTGACGAATGTTTCACGTGGTTTATTTGGTTTACGCTTCTTCTAACCACATTCGGTGCTTCCCCTTATCTTTAGGCCACCTTTAGGTCTGGTGCGGAGAAGGACTTGAGTGGAATATGAAGTGGCATCCTTTCATCTTTAGTGATGAATCGGGATCCTATTTGGCAACGCATTATGGCCGTATGAAGGCTAGATGAAGACGTTAAGAACGGTACAACTGTCATTTTTCAGTCGAAAGGCATGTATACCGCACTGTGGGAATGCTCGTATGGGCCTCTATTGCCCATGGCAGTATTACTCGTTTGGCTTTAATTTCACGTAATGTAATGGCCCGAGCAGGGAGCGAAGCCCAAGGAGGCAGTGCAATCCCATATTATCTCATTCCTTCAAGCGCTTGCAAATCGTATGTTTCAACAAGACAGTATTCACCTCCAAATTACAAGGACTGCATATAACTCTTGACAAAAACCCCGTCAACCATTTGCCAAGATTTCCGAATCTTTCCTCCTATAGAAAATATGTGCGACATTATAGGTAGAAGGCCAGGAAATTTTCCTAATACACCGTTTATTTTGGAAACTCTTTAACATGAAATACAAGCTGCCTGGGAAGCAATAAACGAGGATAACATCGATGTATTTTAGATAATTATTACTTCATGTCATTCTTTCTAAATTTCAATCGCTTATTACTCCAAGTTATAGGTTGCTCCTAAATGTAATCAGAGAATTCCAACGCCTTCTGGGCAGTGCAGTCTCTACATTTGCTCGTATATTAATAAAAATATATGCATTGTAGGGTATTATTTTAAATTCAAAGAAATGCAAGTCATAAGATGTAACACGACTTGCAAATTGCATCGTTCCTTTTTTTTTTCTTCTAATGATCATTGTTGCTATTAAACATCATCACAGTAACAACTGAAATGTCAAACCTACTAAATGTGAATATGTACATTTCCTCCTAAATAATTGAAACAGTACAATACCGTTTCGTTTTATGAGAAAATAATGTGTGTGCAATTGTTTGGAAAATGTATCAGCAACATGATCTAGACGAGTTAATCATGTTTGTCTTGTAATTTAGTCGACGTTTCCGCCCATAAAATATGCATGATACTTAGCATGTGAAGGGAATAAAACGATTAGTTTCGCGTTAATTTCTGGTTTTACTGTTTATTCAGTTACATGCATGCCATCTAACTACGGTTGTCTGTGACAATATGGATAGATAAATTGCAACGATACGCATTTTTAAAATGTCGATCAACTATACAGGTTGCAAAAATTTTGGACATTTAAAAAATATTCAAACAGTGCATGCACACCTGCAATTATATTGGACAAATTCAGTTCCGTAAATATGCATGTATTGATAATTATCCGTTTGTTTGCGATCATTTTCAAAAATTGCCTAGAATATTTGCAAAAGAGAATAAATTTATATTATGTCTATATATAAAAAATAAAATATAAGGTAGCTTATTTATTATTATTAGCAGATGAAATTGTACCTATATGTAGTCGTTGTTGAGGTACCGTTAGGCTTCGCCAATTAATGAAAGTTCTTTGCTTGGACTGATGATCGACTCGCCGCTTAATTGGAAGAGCCACGTTGACAGTGTTGTTTCTGTGCTTTCTGCTTATTGCTATTCGCTAAAGGCCATATCGTGTAGTGTTAGTGTATCGACGGCACTTACAGTTAGTAAGAACTTTTCGCAAATTCTGATTAGCAACACGTCCTATACTAAAGAAAATAGCTCCCTAACGAATTTTATCGACAATAACAATATCAGGTTGACTAACAATAAAATTGACGATTCTCAGTCGCTATCGACTTATCCGTTGAACATTTATTTATACATATAATATTTATATAAAAAGCTGGATTATACAAAAATGTGTATTGCGAAGTAAGTAGCTTGATTTATGCGGCCAGTGCTGTTCTGATTTCCGGAGGAGAAACGGTCAAGCAGAAGAGCTAAATTTAAAGATATTGACACAGAAGGCTAAATCCATGGAGCGAGTTATAAAGAGCCTATCAAAGCTGCAAAATAATAAACTCGGGATGTCTAGAGAAGGGAATGAAACAAGTCAATAGAGCAGCCATCAGATCAGGCTTTTGAAACAACAAATATGGAATAATAATGTAAAGTAAGCTGTAAAACAAGAATTTATAAAAGTTGTATTACACAAATGATGACATATGGTACGGAAACGAGGACTAAAGCATTTAAATCAAAGCTACCACCGTCTAATGAGACGGAAACTCGAAGAATGATCACAGGTCACACAGTCTGAGGCAAGCACAGAAATACTGAAACAATAAACCAAAACGAAACAAAGGACAAAATAAGGAAGACAGTATAAGCAACATGTGACACGAATAAAGATATGATCGAATGGACAGGATTGTAAGAACTAACAAACTTTACTAATAATGTTATATATACTGCAAATACTAGATTACCGATAGTTTCACAGTCTTTGCCAGTCCTCCCCCTCTTTCCTTTCCGGCCCCGAAGTGAATGCTTGAACACGCATATCTTCCATTCGAACCTAGGCCTGGGACAATAAGCCTTAACCCTTTTACCTCATTTGGAGAAACCGATGCAATTGCACCGTTATGAGAATGATGAGTGGGGATTTTTTAAACTTTATCAATAAAACAGCAACTCTTTATTATAAGAACTTGATGGTTGTCCAGGCACTTATTATCTTCTCGCAACTGTAGGCTGTGTGAATAGTAAATAAATACGACCTAACAAGCCTTATCATTGAGGATAAACACGATCATTTTGTAGATCCGTCACGATGTGTAAACTTGGTGAACTTAGAGATTTATGTATTACGCTTACATTAAGGGATGAGAAATACTGGCCAAGGCTATATCATGCCACGCCTAATTGTGATACTTTGGTCTCAAGTTTTATGACATTTACTCTTTGACTGAACTCCATGTATGAAGAAAATGCCACAATGTTCAAAAAGTCGCAAGCTCCCTTTTGACCATATATGTACCTTGTACCTCCTTTGTGTGTTGCTCTTATTTTGCTTGCGTTCAAGTTGGACATTTTTCCTATTAGTGGAATGTGTCTTATATTGAACCATTTGTATAAATTCGTTGATATTTTTATAAATGATAAATTTTCCACATTAATTGTAGTAAATTTATCGTATTTAGTCACCGATGATTTGATGCTTTCCTGCGAATATTTACAACCAGCAACAATTGTAAACTTCAATTTAACATGCTCATGGTATTTCAATTTGGTATAGAGAGAATGCGCTTAAACATCGGTAAACTTCAAACTATTTCTTTTTCTTCAAAGAAATACAAAGTTTATGTCAACCATCTATACACCTACTGGATAAAATACATCAGTTCCTTTGAGATACCAGCTTCATGTTATTTTTTTATTTCGATACCGCCAAACTTAAAATATTGTCATATGATAAAATTGAACGTTTCGGACATAGATTTCAATATTAAATTTGTGACCTCTTGATTAACTGACCAAAACTATCATTCATTTAACGTTAACAGGAACACTTTCGCCGATCATTTGGGGCCTATACTCCCTTAAACTCTAACTCAGCTAGTTGAATTTAGTACCTATAGGGGCAAGTGACGAACAGTCTGCAATTATTTTTGTAGGACTGTTGCACATCCGACATACATATGTAAATCTTTGATTTCAGTGCTTGTCTAAATATATCTATTGTATGGCTATTAGAAATATTTTGGTTACCGGCTAAACGTACCTGTCACTGACCCATGGGGGCGAGAACCATCTACGTCAGGAAGATTGACCAAAATTGTTTATTTAGAGTAAATAAAGTTTTGCCGTCAATTACTTCTTGATCTTGAGCTTCGACTTTTCTTTCGTTTACATATATAATTGTGACCAGTTTCAATGATACATGTTAGTTGAAGGCTATATAAATTTTGGAAATATCGATCTACTCTTACTTCTCATAAAGTTGATAAATGCTTGGAACCTCTACCACGCATATTTTTCAGTAACTATAGGCATTGAAGTTCACATATCAGATCGTGGATTCTGAACTTTATTAGAAGCAATGCAGTTAGTGCATCAAACTCTTGTAAATTGTTATTAAAATTTTTATAGGTCCCAATAGGTACGCCAAAACCAAAATAATATAGTTGCTTGCATGCATATGATATCATAAACTTTATTGTTACTGCACCGTAGCGACGTCTTCCCAATTGGATCAATATACCACAGTCTTATATCCACATAATAACAGATGTTATAGAAGTACTTTCTGCGATGTACAGCAAATGCGAGATTATCAAACCATCATTACGAGAGAAAGAAATTATAATAAATTCGTCTCAAAATTCCGTTCCCAACCAATTTCCTTCAAGTGTGATCAAATAGGGACGAGAATCGTGAAGCATATCATAATATGGCAGTTGAAAACGAACAAAAGGGCATCATGCGTGACACGCCAACATTAATTCGGTGTTTGTAGTGACACAACCCTCGTCGTATCAGTCGCTTCATCTCCGAAAGTATCCCGCTAACCGCCACCGATGTCCATGGTCTAATTGTCGTAGCTTAGGTATGTCCGAACTGTAGCTACTGTCACTTCGAGAATGATAAGTAAGCCATAAAGTATACGTCTACACGAAATATGAACGAACCTACTGTCGCCATTTTGTAATGTCTCTGAAACTAAATTAGTTACTCTCATGAAATTTTCTATTAAGTTTCCCTATTAAAGCACGCGTATATCAGCGATCAGCGAATTGTGATGTAGATGACAGCATAACTAACAATGCCAATTATTTAGAACAAATGATTTTACAAATACAGCAAATGCGATCGTCCAAAACTGGTACATGAATCGATAAAGAAGTGGATTATAAACTGATTCATTTCTTCTGAAACGCGAGGGAGAGTATAAATAATAACCAGTTACGTTGCTTCCAATGAATCAGATTTAATACGTAGTATTCAGCAAGTAAGTGAAATTGGGATTTGTATCGGATAGATGTCTTGAAATATTGGTTTTATATACATATGTATCAGCCAATAAAAAATTTTTTTGAAGAGCTGATAAAGCAAAAATAATTTCATTTGTCCAAGTACTCTCAATCAAGATCCGATATATTTATCTTTTAGACCGCAGAATATTAATTGATGACGTAATTTGACGCCTTCACTGTTCCTATCCAGCTCTTAAGTTCAGAAACAGAAAGATATCCAAGTTCTCGGAGTATGCCACATGAAAACTCATTTTGAAACCTAACCTGAACAATTCAATAGAGAAGGCTGGTTTCCGGATAAATTAACATTTCCTTGTACGTACTTCGTTCAGTTCTCCTTCGAAACTGGTCATAACTTTCCCCGCCGACAAGAAAGCCTTTCTTATCTAAATATGACACGCAGCACTACTGTACACTACTGCAACTTTAATCGAGAAATGCAGTTAAAAACTTAATTTATGTGTTTCAGCAAGTTGCAACACCTACAGTGGTAAAGAAGATATTGAAGTTCAAGCAAGAAAACCCAGGAATGTTCGCATGGGAAATTCGGGAGCAACTAATTTCACAAAGGATCTGCGAACCTCACAACATTCCTTCTGTTAGTTCCGTAAATCGAATTCTAAGAAACAGCGGTGCTTGGCCGGATCCACCTGAACTTATTCACCACAGGAGCTCACATGCTGGTACGTATATTTACATAGCAAGCATCAATTTTCCTTTAATTCAGGCACACCCGGCCCACAAGCCACATGCGGCCCTCGAGTAGGATTTGTGCGGCCCGTCATTGAATTTTTCCGTTGCATATTAGCACGGGTCGTCAAACTTGCTTCATAAGAATACCATAAAATGTATATTTTTCAAGATTACTCGCAGCACTTCTAGCGGCCGCACAGAAAAAGGTAGCCCATTCCTGCTTTAATTTATCAGTAGTTGAATTTGAAGAAAGGTAACACAATACTGGTTTTAGCCACGATACCATGAAAGGTAGAACAACAATGACTTTATTCATTTAAAAATTATCATTGTAAAAACGAAGCAATCCTAGCTGCTAAGATTTGAACTAAATGTACTGTAGTGATGAAGTTAATAATTCTAAAAATATATGAGCTGAAGGGAGCTTTTGATCTAGTTCACTCGATTGTCATGGACTTAATTTTCTTGTACAGTTGCAAATAGTTTTTCTCCCCGAGGAAATCATCTCTAACGCTTTCAAATGGACTGAATTGGAAGTTTTCATCCAATTTTACTTCTACAATAGCCGTACGCTTGATGAAAATAGGTTGCGTCCGTATTTTAAAATATGCCGTGAAATTTTCACGCTTAAGCGAATAGAATTACAGCATTCTGAAAAACAATGATAAGTTAGCTTCCAGATTCCATACAAACTAGACTTGTTTCGGCCACCCTCCAAAAAGTTTAATTTAGAATTCGCCCTGATTCTTCAGTAAATTTACCCTTGTACATAACTCAAGTCTTAATATAATCAAAATATTTTAAATTATGCAAGTATTTCATTTAGTAAATTGCATTTGAATTGTTGTAACAGGCAAACGTAGCTGTGAACTACGCATAAAATCCAGAAACCTTCCAAAATCCTCGAAAATTTAGAATACACCTCTCCTCCAATTAAAATCACAGAAAATAAATAATTCTCACTTGATTCTTTTGTTCTACAATTATACTGGTCAACACCTATTTTGCTGCAGGACTTTTCTTACCTGTTCTTAACTAATTTTGGTGCGCTGAATCTAAAAATAGCAAATTTGAAAATTATTAAGCATACCTTCAACTATTTGTTCGTAATTTCCAGACTTATAATTACCAAGAGAATGTTGCATAAGTTTAACAAAAGAAGATCCTGTATTGGATTCTATTTCAGTCATTGATTCTGTGAAGTGGGGGTCTTTTATAAGTTGCCTTATCTGAGGTCCATCAAATATTCCTGCTTTTAATTTTTCATTACTGATTGCAGGGAATAGATTTGCCAAGTATTGAAAACAAAGACCATTTTAATCTAAGGCTTTAACAAATTGTTTTATTAATCCTAGTTTCATGTGAAAGGGAGGTAAAATTATTTTTTCTCGTTTTAGTAATACTTCATTAATAACATTGGCTTTTCCCACTCCTAGAGCGTCTCTCTTAGTCCAATTTCCTTTTATCCAATGTTGATCTTTTGCTCAGGTGTCCCAAAGACACAAGAAAAAGGACATTTTGTATATCCACATTGCTGTCCTAAACGGAATTTTACCATTTTTAGATCAACACATATCATCCACCCATTTGTGTAATAGTTAATTTGTTTCGGAAGTAGAGATATTGTTTTATAATCCTCTTTCATCTTTGTGGAATGTCCAATTGGAAGAGTTCCATATTTGTTTCCATTGTGTTGAAGGACACACTTTAGACTTCTTTTGGAACTACCTATAAAAAGTCGCCAATCACTTGATGTGTACCCATTTTTTAACAGTCCTTTTATGTCGTTGCAAAATACCAAGTTATCTTCCTGAGAATAAAATAGCAGAAGATCTTTTTCTCTGTTACGGTAATACGTAATTTTTGTTTCCGGAAAAAGAAGGTTTTTTCGGTAATCCTAGAAGCAAGCACTCTCACTCAGCAAACTCCTTTGAAAGGTTTAAATCTCTAATAAAGCCATTTAATTCTTCCTGGGTAAACCTTTCTGAACATGTTGAATCTCCTTCAAACTCACTATTGTCATGTTCACAAGAAGACATTTCATCATCATCCTCTGGTAATATATGTAGGTTACTAAATATTGGAACTGGTATTTCTTCTGCATATAGAATAGGTCTTTTCGCTGAATCCAACTTGGAATTGTCCACTTATGTCGATTATTCCGATTAGTACCCTTTATATTTACTAGACAAAAGTAACAATCGTCAAAATAGTTTCTTGGTTCCCTCCATACCATTGGAATCCCAAATCTCAAACACTTTCTTTGTCCTTTTGTCCGCTGGCGCAGGTTCTCAACTGATTTCCAGGCAACATGTGGCGCCCTAGTTTTATCTTGATCTCCTAGATGAACATCAAGATATGTCATGTATGTCATTATTGGAAAGTAAGCCTTAATTATCAATTATACCGCTATTTTCATAAATCCTTTATGACGTACTTCTTGAAAACTGTTTATTGCATATATACATTAAAGCCAGTATTCTTGGAAACCATTGGGGTAATTAGGGGAATTTAAGATGGTAAGTAATAATTTCTTACCTAGAAAGAGTAGGGTAGTAAAAAACAATTGTAATAAGCAACTTGAATTAAAAAGAAGGTCTATTCAGTCTTATTGTAGCAATATGAATGAAAATATATGAAATATTTATTTTTTGTCTGTCTCAACAACTAGAGCTGATACAAGAAACAGAAGGATGTTTTAGAATCTGAGTTCTCGAAATATTTAAAATCACCTTTTTTTGATGCAGCCAAAAAGTTTTTGTCGGCCTGTGTTATCTATTTTGGAACAGATAATTAACGATATCTATTTATTTTCCCAGATTCTATAATACGTGGCGACATCTATCCGAAAATGTCCCAAAGTCACGCTAGTCTGTACTTCCCAGCGTTACCTGAAGCGTACCCCAATTGTCGACTAGCAGCACTGCAACACCAATTACATGTATCGACTAATACATCCAATTCTACAATCGATCCATCTAACAGCGGCTGGTCAAATTTAATCATTCCTTGTAAACCAGTGATTACCGCAACAGGTTGCTACGACCATACGGCAGAAAACGAAATCGATATCGTTACATCGGAAGAAGAAAACTTGCGAATAACTGAAGAAAATAAACCGGAAGTTAAGAAGAAAAATCCTTATTCCATAGAAGAACTTTTGAAGAAACCCAGTAAACGACCCAAACCAGTACAAACACCAACTATTGGAGTGCACCAACCTTTCGGGATTATTTTAAATAATTCGGATACATATAGACAAGACGTTAGTGGTAATTATATACCCGACGATGACCCTAAAATGTAAATAGACTAATACCTATCTATTTCATATAGGGTATTCAACAGTATTTGAAGTAGCTCGGTTAGCTAATGTTAAGTGTATTGGTAGACATGCTTTCCTGATATAGATACATTTACATACATACGTATCTTGGATTGGAAAATTCATATAATTGTAATATATATATTGATTAAAGATACATTCGGGAAATAACCACTAATGTGATAAACTTTTTACAACTTAAAATAAGTATTTCTAGGAAACAAAATATGCACGTAGATCTCCCGATAATGATCGGAAAGACCATTGTGTAGTGTAAATGACACTTACACGCATCAATACTGGTCTTATCACAAATCCATAATTCGAGGCGTATGTTTCGTTGCCAACGTGGCATCAGTGTACAACTCTAAATTCTCCCTCTACCCAACCGATTTGAAAATAAAATTATCTCGCACATACACACACGATGCTGACCTTTGCCTTAGATTGTCTAGAGCCACGGTAGTGAGAGCGAGAACGAATGAGGAATAGTTATACCGAGATAGGGGGTAGGATATGCTACAGTACTACAGTACAGTCCTCGTTTGTTCTCACTCCCACTACCATGATTCTAAACTCAATATCTGCATTGGCCGCTGGTGTATACAAATTGTATACGGACTATTATAATTCATAGGTTTATGACTTTTCCCATTCCTCTCATTGTTTTCCCTATTTTCTGCGACATCTTCTAATGCTTTCTTCCACCATTTTCTTGATTTGTGTTTTTATTTCTACCCCCGATTCAATGTTGCATTTCTCTCTTGTCCTTTGTTTTTAACATCCAAGCAACTTTAGATATATGTCACGAAGATGTATACATGAAGCAAACACACGTTTATTTGACGTAGTATAGATGGAGATGGCAATAGAGCAAATTTTGTTGTAACAGGGCAAAGTTAGTAAGTATCAAGCAGATCGTTCCTGCTTTCTCAAATATGAAGATCAATTCTTTGGGTTAAGTTTCCTTGTTTTAGATATATGTAAGCCACCTCCACGATTAACCCAAATTAATATTGCAGAACATAAAACAGTTTGTTCCCGTTATTTAGTAAATCATTATGATATGTTTTTTTTTCTTATCCTTCTTGGATATATTTGATTTTTCTAAAACTTTCTTTCTGTGGTACGGCACAGTTGCTTAACTTTTCTTCTTTGATTATTATATTTACTTGGAATTCCTTCGCCTCTATCTTATAATATTTTTATCGTCCTTTCGAACCTTTTTTCACATTTCTCGTCCAACCATTTCTTCCTTTTGGTTTCGATTTCTTTTACTTATGTTACTTTTTCTTTGTAGCGTCTGTTATTGATTCTTCTTTTATTTTAATTCTTATTGCAAGTTTCCTGCTTGAGTTTTTCCTTCCAATATTTTAATTGAACTGCCTTAGCTGGAAATGATCTGCATTAATATCTGCACTTCGTAGGCTTTTATTTTTACTATTAGTTTAAAATATTTGTTTTTGACAATGAAAAATTAAATTATTTCAGTCCTTGTTTTCCACGTTATCCTTCATTAGCATCCAGCAAAAGGGTGGGAAATTGACATTTCTGAATCAAATAAAATTAACAGACTGTACGAAACTTTGATATATGCAAGAATTTCATATCTTAACTAATACCACCTAACACTTTATCCTTTTAACGTACAGTTATAATGTATTGTACGGTAGTGCACAAATCATTAACACAGCGCAAAGTCAAAAAGCAGTTCCCCCATTGAATGGACAACAATCTTCATTATAGTTCTGTATTCATCTTTTAATAACTGATAGTGCTGTGAGCACTAAATTTCTATGATTTAGTATCACATATGCTACATATATGATAACTAGGGATGATTTGATTTGTTAAAGAACAATTTGCTAGTATCCCAATGTAAAGTAGTGCAGGGTGTAGAATTTAATCCTTGGTTGCGTGCAGTAGAAGACACAAAGATTTTGTATGTGTTTGTAACATCTAAATGTAAAGTATGTATTTCGCAATTAGATTTATCAAAATGAACTGGAAAACCCCAATATATATACAATTTAATATTTTGATATAGTTTTAATTGATACTTGTTGTTTATCTGCTGATATTCACGTATGCGATTAATACATTTACAACAATGTGTCCTATTCAAATTTTCAGGTGAAAATAAGCTAAAGATAAAAGCGTACTAGCGATATTGTCACGATTTTCAGATATGGTTGATGGATATATATTATAACTATACAATTTGAAACCAATCACATTTTGTAGAAAATTCGATGTAGCTAGCATAATATGTAAAAAAATCTAATTAAACAAAGAAGACACATGTTAACTTATATTATTTTTCTATTCGTGCTTCTCAGTTTAATTGTAGTTCAACCGATTTTGAGCTGTTGGTAAGTTTAATTTTTGCCGCAACATGTTTCACGACCATAGCGCTTTAAATAAAATACACTAGTTTCCCTTCTCTTTGGTAAGATATCAGATATCACCAGCGACTTTATATGAAATGTCAAGTTCCAGTTTACCTTAGATGTGTAGAACTTGTTTTCGTTGTTGAATCAACTTTATCATAGAACGCCAAAGTTTAGATTTATACTACACCTAAACTTAACTATCGTTTGATAATCTGATGGATAATTTCGGATTGAACTGACTTTGGCCATCAGTATCTAACCAATGAACAGCTAGAGATTAGGAATGACGATTAAATTTACTTTCCACTCTGTGGCATTAAATAATTCTTGGCTTTTCAAGTTAGTCATACGAATTCTAATTAAACGTCGTGTGTATGTGTGTGGACAGTTGAGGAACATGCTTTGAAAATTCTATTATTACATACATTATCAATCATTTTCCAAATTACAACCCCAATTTCCTTGATTGGAAAAAACGGCAAGCTATACAAAAAAAAAATGGTAATATATTTTACTTTCCATCTTTTAGGTAATGGCATAAGAAACACTGCTGCCACGTACTATAAAAGCTATAATATTATTGTACGATAAGTCTCATAATTTATTTTTATTTATCACTGTATATGTTAGGGTATAAGTTCATAGTTTTATAGTTATACCAGGCGCTGTACAAAATTAAGTGTAAGGACGCTAGCATTGAAAATAAAGATTATTAAAAACAAACTGTATCGCCGTTATTTTTAAAATAGCAAAACCAGTAAAAATTAATCTAAAATCATTGTAGATATTAGAATGAAACTTTATTTAATTGAAAATCACAAATGATTATAAGAATTACATTATAAAAGCTACATGTTCATGTATAATATTTAATGCAGCTTCATTTTTTCCCAGCTTTCTCAGTATCTGAAATCAAAAGAAAAGATTATTAGCAAAACGACACCTAGTCACATTAAAAGCAATAGCAATTAATTGGTTTTTACATTCAAGAACTTATTATATAGAAAATAGAAACTTTGATAATTTAGCTGTTGGCTAGGCGATTAGCACAAATTAATTAATATATAAAGTATTATCAAACAGATGATATAAAATAATTTCTCAAAGATAGAAACTTCGACAAAGGACTAGTTACTACAGAAATCAATAAAATTTACATTTGTAAGGAATTTAGGATATGTGGTAATACTTTTAATACTATTAGCAGAAATATAATTACATCAGCAAAAGTTTGAAGTAAAGGTAGTTATTTTATTTTAGAAATCACTTAAATTGTCAATCAAAAGAAACAAGAATAATAGTTTCTGTTTAACAATAAGAAAACAAAATCAGATTTTTGTGTTATCTTTCTGTAAAGATAATCTATTATATAATTTTGGGGATACATTTTGCGAACGAAATTATGCACATATGTTCAAATTATATTTGCCGCGTCTGGGTTAAAATTTACAATTTTGTACATTGGGCAAAATTGTATACCTACTAATTTTATTCGTTAGTCATACACACATTATATTCCCTTGGCGTAAACCAATGAAATACTGCTTTATCACTAGAAAAAACGGTTAACTCTCCATTACAGAAATTGCGAAAATGACCAACTGCCTAGTACAAACACAAAAATATGACGAACAGTACATTCATTTCTCATATAGGAAAATTAATATTAAAATGATCTTACTTTGAGACCCTTGACGGCTGCTTTCATAAGATGGATTATTGGGATTCAACTGGTTTGAATGATTGTCCCAAGAAGCTTTATAGGCCGGGTTATTTGGATTGGCCTGATTGGAGTGATGATCCCTATCTTGTTTGTCCATTGTTGTTGGAGAATTGGTTGTTGTTGAGAGGTTTCTTCAAAATCACTTCTATAACGAATGACTTTATGGTATGTATTACGGTATTTATATGAATACCTCCCCACTTATTTTGTCAAGAAACATTCATCATTTGGTTATCTCAACTATGTATTTTACATGCACGGCGATTCGCTTTATGTAATCCAATTGGGTTTATACATGCACTCATACATACCTGTATATCTACATATGTATAATCCTTCACAATGAAAAGAATAAATTCAGAAACTTCATATTTATCTTTTCATGAAAACGATCGAAACATCGATTTCCGTATGTATATATATGTATATATATATTTAGTCTACATATTACAGCTTAAGAATTGATTGAAAAACCAAACAGAATTTTTCGTCGTGAATGCACCGTATACCATACAATCTACATTAATTTGGTGTATGGTGTTAATATCGCTCTTTTTCATGTACAATGTACATACTTATAAACCAAAAAGGATATTGAGAAATGCTTCTTCTAGCCTCAGACTACAAAAATATGTACAGTCAGTCAAATTAATTTCCGGACAAGGGAGACAAGATACGTTTGTAACATGAATAGTCAGATTTCAGGAAATACCAAATATGTTTCAGAAAGTACATTACCACTGCTTTGACATTATACATATATTATGAATACAAAACAAAAATCAGAAGTGTCCTTACAAACTACTTTTTACATAAGCACAAAGAGATGTTACTCAAAAAATATTCGGACACGCACAATCATTGTACAATGTAATTGTTAACCATATATTTGCTGAATGAGTAGGTAGGTAGGATATCCTTTATGCTACTCTCAGACCACGGCGCATCGAATTAAGTTTTTAATGAAATTCTAGTCTTACAACTTCCCATTCCTCTTTTAAGCTTTCCTTCAATTTCGATCTATTCAAAATTATGTGTTTTCTGAATTGTACATCCATTTGGCACCAAAAAAGCTCAATAGAATTGAGGTCCGGTGGTTAAACAGGGGTTTTGATAACTTTCGGACCATTATATAGCAACCATAATCGTACATCTTACGTAAAATGCTTAAGGTCATTTGCCTAGATAGAACTTGTATGTTTCCAAAACGTTCATTTTACTAGCACGGGTTGGGAAATTTTCTTTTAGTAAGTAATACAATCTATAGTCCATAAGTCCATCGATAAAAGCCAGGTCTTCTACACCAGAGGACGATATACACCCCCGACCATTACCGAATCTCCCCGCGTTTAACAGATGGGCTTAGATTTTCTTCTCAAATTTCTGCCATAATTTTTATTTTAAATGTTTCACAACTAGATTGACATCCTTTTCCTACTTCTTTGTATCGTTCGTACCCCTCCATGTTTTGTGTTTATAAATACTTCATCCATTCCTTCTAATATTTCAATCGTCCACCATTGCATTTTTGTCTCAACCCTGTCTTGATAATACTAGGATTCCTGGCATTCTACTTCGGAACGACATTATACTCAACTCCCGCAAAAATATTGTGAATGTCTCTTTAAGTAACGATCCACGTTCAAAGTGTATAATTTTACATTTCCAGAACAATGGACGCGTGCTATAGGCAATCATATCTTTAAGAAAAGAGATTAATCTACTTTGAAACATTATAGGTTATTCCACCAAATTCTGCAAACGTATTTGAACAGTTTATTTATTCCTGCTTAATGTTTAATATTTGCAAATGTTCATCTTAGCACGGAATTTTATTAAACAAACTCAGTTCATTTGGAATAAGTCCTACTTTCCTTGAGCTTATCGCGTCTTATCTTAAAAATCGACCAAATGATATTCAATATAATAGGATTCTGCTCCTATGAATTTCTCTCTACTTCTGACGTTCCTCAAAGAAGCCAACTTAAGACGACTATTATTTTTATCTTATATAAATGACATTCTTCCGTCAGTACCCAGTACTAAGTAGCGCCTACGATATTAAAAGTTATATTTCGATTTCGTCTCCGCAGGATATTATATTTGTGTAGCAAAATGGATTATATGTCCCATTGATGCTCCAGTAATTGACAAAGAACCAATATTGTCAAATGCTGGATGGTGTCGTAACTCGATGTCATATTTCTGGTCCTGCAACTTGCTTTGCTAATCTTTGCGTATCATTTGACACTAAATCTAAATTCATTTAATAAAATTTATTCGACTGCTTCTAGAAAGTTTGGTTTTATCATGATATACCCAAACTTTCATCATTTTATTTTCCGATTGTTGTCAGTATTTTGGAGTATGCATCTATTGTTTGGTCTCCCTACTACTTATATCATCAGCCATTCATTAATCGTAAATTTCTCAAGTTTTTATCTTTTAGACTTTATGCCACTTATTTTCATAGAGGTGCCAACCACAATAAGTTGCTAGTGAGGCATAATCTACAATCACTGTCTTCTCGTCAAAACTCTAAAAAGAATCTTAACCTGAAGTAGTCAAGAGTTTCATAACGAAGCAATAATTCTTGCTAGGAGTATATTAATCAATCTGAAAAATATCACTTTATCAACAAATAGCTACATACTAATTAAACAGTACATCCGGTTAATGACAACGATCACAATAGTTAATACATATTTCTCTTTCCCCTATATTAAAAGAACCGATTTTAGTGTAGTACATTTTATTAAATCTACTGTAAACCATCATTCCAATGATAATACATCATTCAATCTATACCTGGCATTATTAATTTCTTATATGTTGATTTTCTGATATTTTCTTCTTATATGCGCCGTAGTCTCCGTCCGGATACTTTTCAACCCTTGTGTCATACGTTCGTGCATATATACATACATTAGGTATTATACGTATGCAGGTGTATGAATGTTAGCTTTAGGTAGGTACTAAAAGAGACAAAATAATTTTTGTTGCGGCTGATGAGGTTGGAAGTCAAGACACAAATTCCAAGTTACACAATAATAATTTTTAGTTTTGATCAAGAATTTAAAATGTCATTAATTTAAAGTGACCAAGTTATGTACTATATCCATATTAGAGATTAATACCATTAGCGATGTTAGTTCCCCTGCCTGGGCCCCTTGACTTTTTGACATAACATACGATAATAGATACAAGTATGTAAACCCCCGAGTTTTCAAGTCACAGTACGAATCTATGTTACGTATGTATAACATGCAGTCGGTGAGTCGGTCACGAAACTCTTAGTGCATCCCATAAAGTGCTGGCTTGTAAGGCAATAACAAGTTTTGTTTTTTTGCTTAAATAATTTATTTAAATTATGTACATGACTCATAAGCTACAACTGCATGCACAAAACATTTTTCCATACTACAGCTCTTGTAAACTCAAATAAATTGTTATCAGCAATGTCGCAAAAGTAATCGTACTTCACGTAAAAACGTTGCTGTATTGGTAGAAATAATATTTGAATACTTAGCTGGACGCCTTTAATTCATAACAATAATAATTTATTTTTTTAATAAAAACGATCGGAAGATACATAATTCTTAAAAGTGAGCTAATTTGGTGCATTCTGACCTATTATGATGTGTACTATTCATCTCAAAACTATCCGACTCTTTGATATTCCACAAGTTGTAATCTACAAGTGTATTTGACATTAAAATAAAAATTCAGAAACACTTAAATATCCTTCCTATACTCACGCATACGGTCTGTGAGACCGATTTATATAGTATAGTATACGTCTTTCATTTTGACGTGAGAATAGGAAGGATATAAAGTATTCGGTCATCGGATTTATCAAAATGAACTGGAAAATCCCAATACGTACGCAATTTAATCTAGTCTACACATTTGCTATCATTTGGTATTAATACCTTTTGTTAATCTGCTGTTACTCACATAGGCAATGTGTGTGGTCCATATTTTACGAATTCGGAAATTTAATCTCCTGGAATTGATTAAATAATAATCCTAGGTAAACATAAGTAAGAAAAAATTAGGACAAGATATGTCCGCAGGACAGCCCATATACGAATAAATGGAATTATTAACATACATATGTATGTATGAAGTAGACATCCAACGTGCATGATCGAACGCATCCGGATGATAAAAAATTGTTAATGGATTGTTCTTCGATGAAAAGTTTAGAAAGCAATAAAAACTCTTTATAATCTTCACCGCGTTGTTTCATTGTTAAACATAAATCTATGAAATGTTCAGTCTTTGCTTCAACCGGCTCTAGGATGTGCCTAATTTTTCTGCAATCCTGTCTTCTGTTTATTTTGATCTATTTTGGGCCAAAATTCGTACGTTTGGACGATATGAAGAGAACATTTTTATATCAAACACACTTTTCAAAACAACTTGAACTATATGGTGCCTACATGAAAAGTACAACGTATCTCTTTCTAACATTTGTTGCAAAATTACTTTACTTTCCAAATTCCACTTGATTAGCGTCTTACACTGCAACGGTCTGTTCTTTTTCTGTTGCATTCGACAAAGCGAGAATTCCAAGCAATTGCTTAATATCTCGACTAGCAACCAAGACAGCAATGCATCGATGTTTTCCACTTCAGTTAAAAATATGTAAAAGTTCTCCATCCTAATGGACTTCTGATGCCAGCAACCTATAATTTCCAATTGCCGTTTTTGATGTTAAAGATCGCTCTTCACGCATGCGTTGCCTAGATCGTCGTAATGTGAATCTGCTTATGGATAAAGATGCAGTCATATCCTAATGCTTATGCTACGGCTGTCAAAATATGGACTCCATATATGTCACTAACTTTGCATGCATCAAATGCATGCAAATGCAATTTGCGTTGCTACTGGACTCGCCATTACTCTCTGATAAAGAATAGGTAAGTAACTGTGTTTCCATTGATCTGGGTTCTTCGTTCTTCTCTTCAAAAACAGCAGGATACTAACCGATCTCATGAGTATAGCCAAATGTTTGTTTCATCAACTTTGAATAATTCCAAAGCATTTGTATCTGATATATCAAATAAGTCGTCACACCTATCTACAAGAATTTGCTCTTTTTCTATCGAACAAGGCCTTTCAGCTAACTTTCGCGGTGCTCTTGGCAATTTATTGCCAACAATTTGCAGAGTATGGTGTCCAATTAAATATACGGAATGATCCGGTTAACAGACATCGCTGGATAACTATTCTATAGAACAACGTACAAGTATACTCAATGTTACCACCATAAAGTACACTTGCAAACTGAAATAAATTATCTTAGATTTGGAAGTTATAATCACTAGAGATGCATGAACAAAACAATATTTTGAGAAAAGTAAATATAAGGGACTTTAATTACCCAATAAATGATTCTGAGAAAGCAGGTAAAAGAGTCTAGGTGGTTGTGATATTTAATTTAATTACTCTATTCTATCTAAAAAAATTCCTATATGCGGCACGGGCAACAGTTATCCAATTCATCCCGAATTTTGACACAGATTATTTATGGCATAATGGTACATTTCTATGCGGTGAAAGACAACATATTTCAAAGAAAATATTTAACCCCTACATCTAAAGATGGACCAGCTAGTCTGTAACCATTTTACTGAGCACTGTTCGAGACTGATACCATTTCTTTCGTAGATTCAGTTTTCATTATTATCGTCAACTTTCTCCATTAATTCACCTCCCGTATATACATTTTCATATTCTGAATTTGTTACTGTCATAAATTTGCTCTTTATAATATTGAATATTTGTCCACTTCCTTAGTACATTTTGTTACATAGTCCATTATTCTTAATCCCTTGCCTACTAATTCGTTTATTAATTAGTGTGGTATCTTATGCATATCTAATGTTATTATAAATGTACCTTCAATACGTTTTGAACTATATCCTCAGACTAATGATTAAATAGTAGAGGGAAGGTACATAGGTATTCTTGTTTCATTTCTCGTTCTCTCCCGATTTCCTCTGAAAATTTATTCTTTATTTCTACATTAGTTGTCTGTAGTTTGAGTAAGTAATATTATTCCAACAATGTCTTTATCTATACATTTACTTCGAGGTTGATAAAACAACATTGTAGACACTTGTAGAACCAAACCAACTTGTAGAAACCAAAACATATGGCTGATTAATATTTGTTTATTTTTAAATTACCACATAAAAAACAAAAGAGTTACCCCTCGTTTCCATTGCATTTCTAAAGTCAAGCTCACTAATAACGACCATTAGGTTAATTCAAACTATTACCATTACCTAGGAATGATTCCGGTATTGTAAAGTGTGTTATGGATTCACTAAGACGTCTACTTGTTATCTACAATCTTGTGCTTGGTACCATTTTTCAGTAAGGCAAAGAGTAGTCAATATTCTATTGCTTATAAAGCCGTATGATGTGTAATGTTTGGTGGGCGGATGGCGCAAAACTACTCTGCCGTCCAGGCTTGCGTCATCCCACAAACCATTCACTCACTAGTAATTCTAGATAACAAGCAAGTGAATCACCGATTATGTTAAAGGGAAGAGCACTACTAATATATATATCTATTCTATTTCCGACTATGTGCCAGTTCCACTTGACTTCTCGTATTTTCTTCCTTTAAATTGATTTTATATGAAAAGCTACTTTTATTTTTAAATGACCTACTACATAGTAGGAAATGTAATAATAATTTAATCAATTAGCATCCTTCTGTAACCAAATAAAAGCTTTCAAGACAAGTTACTAGCACAACCATATGAGGTGATTATCTTCTATACTAAATTACGATTTACTTATTGTTAGTTGATTTAAAGAAAACTATGAATCGTTTAAAAATAATCCGAAAGCTGGTCGCCCAAAGATATTGTAGGTACATGAAAAATGATAAAGGTTACCAATGTAATCAGTAGAATGTTAACAAACGAATTGGGAGTTTCAAACGTCGTAATTGATACGATCATTTGTTCTACATTCGTTTGCCGAGAAACAAAAGCAAACAGTCATTTACCATTTCCCTTACATCAGCAAAACTGGTGTTGAGACCCCAAAAATTTAGTATATACACAAATCGCCGTTCAAGATCATGGTCCTCTATTCTGGAGTTTCCAAAAATCCTTACTAGCTAACAGCCACGATATTCATGCATCTGAGTAAAATATGTATTTTCTCCTTGCATAAGAGGAACCCCATTAATTTTTGATCGGAAAGGTATTTACATACATACATATGTACATCGCTTGATCGTTCAACCTGTTCATCCGATCTGGTTTCTAACAATAATTATGTTCCAGAAATTTTAAATTACAAGGAAGACCATTCGATTATAGAAGGCTTGAGATCGGTTATTAATCGTTTTCAAGTTTATTAGTTGAATGAGAAAGTTCGTATGCATTTTGTTTCAGTTATTTCTTTCTAAAGCAAAACTTCAGTTTATTTAAGTTCAGACGTATTATGATTGGTCGTGGCATCTGCTACAGCCATTAATTGTATGTATATATGTATATATATACATAAGTACATACAATTATTGTGTAAGATTGCGTACATATACAAGCAAATTAACTAGAGATAGCCCTGTCACTTAAAGTTACTCATAAAATTTCCCAAATTGAACTGATTTAATTGATAAGGTAAGGTAGATTGTTTCACAAAGCGATAATAGGTATGTATGTAAGTATAAATACAGGATAAAAATTCTAACAATTCGACCTATAATTTTTTAATTACAAACAAGAATGTCGTTACAATCAATTATTTGGAAAGGATTCTGCATTACCTTAAGTTACTGTACTACTTGAACCTTCCTATACTCACGCATACGGTCTGTGAGACCGATTTATATAGTATAGTATACGTCTTTCATTTTGACGTGAGTATAGGAAGGTTAATTAAGTCAGTTTTCAATTTTCTAAATGCATGCTTGAAACTGCTTTCAATTGATGACATCAGTGAAATTCTGTTGATTCATAATCTTATTATAAGTAGATTTTGTTAAAAAGGTGGATCACGTGTTATCATTAAGTAGTGTAAATCGGTGACGCTGCCTCTTCTCCGAATTGTATTATTCAATGATAAGTTGTCGTTGATAAGTTACCATTGAATAACAAACTTCGAAGGAGTGACAGCGTCAGTCCGATTTACACTACTTAATGATAGGTCATCCACCTTTTTACAAACTCTAATTATAAGCAAAATTAACACTAGTTGCATCAGCGGCGATGTTGTCTCCGATGTTGTCATCCGCTGCGAAGATATGATTGGTTTATATGTTCCTTGTAATGGCGCTATCAAAAATTGGAATTACCATTTAAAAGAAAAAGAGGTATCTCCGACAATAATAACGTCACAAAATGTTTTTATAAAAATTTGAGCATTTAAAGAGTAAGGTTGACGTGCCTGTTGGTTTTTTATCACTATTTACGGATTTTATTGATTTTGTTCCAACCTATACGTCCATACTGTATATGTGTGATGTTTAAACTAGTAATGTATTTTCTAAAATATATTTAAGCTATTTCTTAAAACCTGACTATCTTGTCAAAAACGTATCTTGAACTTGTTTGGATTTTTAATTTGACTGACTGATGTATGTACATACATACATATGTACATATATTTAGAGTTGTCTAATTGCAAATTATTGTGGTCAAGATAAGAACTACATAACTACATACAGTAACTCACATAAATATTGATACCCCAAGTATTATTGGATGGTAGATGTGATTTTCCCCCGTTTCTGTTGAAGAATTCTCTTTATATTTATTAACTGCTTTTTTTATAACAAAAACAACGTTTACAGTAAAAATGAAGAAAGTACACAAAACCTTTATTTACAAAAATATAACATTTTTAATCATACTACTAAGTTAAAATTCTGTCTCTCAAAAGTATTCATACCTATTGTATTTTAACTATTTAATAAGTAAATATTGGGCACTTAATATTTGGTTGGTCTTCGTTAGCCGTCGTGGCATGCTTTGCCCCAATAGTTTAGTAATACTAGAGTCAAGATTATTCCATATCTCCAGTATTTGAGAGAGATTCTCTTTATTTTGTATATCGAACTTTTGCAGCTTTTAATTTCAGGCCACAGGTCTTCTATGGGGCTAGTGTTTGGACTTCGTAGTGTGGTATTACTAAATAATGGGGGTGTTAAAAGTGATGCAATGCTTAACCATATATGCGGAATTTTTCGGATCATTGACTTGTTGGAAATAGAAGTTGTGATGAAGACGTAATTTGGTTGCGTTTTCAAGGATATTTTCTTGTGAAATTTTCAAATACTTAAATTTATCCATTATTCCGTCTATAAAAACTAAATTACCCACACCACTAGCCGACATGTAGCCCCACAACAAAATTGGGCCGCCTCCATGCTTTACTGTTGCTCTCAGGTTTCTTAAGTGGAGCTCTGTATTTCATTGTCGCCACACATTACCTCTACCATCGGACCGAAAAATATTGAATTTACTCCTATCCGAGAATATAACGTGTTCCCAATAAAATTTAGATACTCTTAACTTTGCAAAATTTAGTCGTGTCTGTCGGTTCTGCTTATTAATCTATAGTTTATTTCTAGCTACTCAACCATAGAATCCGTGATTTCTTAACTTTCTTGTTTGTGCACTAAAGTGTTTACTATAGTTACTACTAATGATTTGTCTCAATTTTGGGCACTAAGATGTGGGTTTTTGTTAACTTCACGAACTGATTCGTTTTCTTCTATAGGTGTAAAAATTTTCGATGGACCAATCCGAGGTTTAGTAGCAACAATATTTTGAGTTCTGTATTTATTAATAATTGATTGTACAGTAGCTTTAGATCGTTTAACTAATTTAGCTATTTCCATGTAAGATCTTTTTCACTTTTCCATTTTATCACCAATTCACGTTCATGAACACTTGTTTCCTCATTTCTTCGCCCCATTTCGCCAATAAGTACTGATGTACCGAACTTTTCACATACAAAAATAATAGTTTGAGCTGGGGTCTTCCCCGAGTTAACTCGCATAAAGTAAGATATAGATGACGTATGAATACTTTTGTGGAGTCACAACTTCAGTTAATATTTTCAAAAAACTTTTGGTACGTAAAATATATCTGTATTTTTAACTTTGCTGTCAAAAATCTTTTTATAGCAAAGAAAACAGTATATATAATTTTGAAGAGAATTCTTCAAGTGTTGAAAGGGTAGATACCATTTGACATGCAATATAAGTGAGGTATGAAACTTATGTGAGTAACTGTATGTATGTACATATGTACCTACATATTTTATTGGAAGTCATACTAAACCACGAACATTCTTCCTTTCCTTCACACGATCTGACTTTTACGGATTCGCAAGAGCGAAAACAGAAATGCACCAATAGTACTTCAAAAGGTAACAAAAACTTAAAGTAGCATAACCCTGATAGCCAATGTAAACCAAACACGACTGCTTTTTACGCATGCAAAACACCGAAAACTCTATTCTTAATCGAAGTGCACCAAAAATAATTCAAAAAGTAACAAGAAGTTGAAATAGAATAACCTGTATAGTAAATATAAACCAAACATGACTACGCATTCATTTCAAGAAATCCTTTCTAAGCGAAATTAAAAAATTTTCAAACTAAACGATTATAACAGTGTGTACCATAAATGTATACGTTACACATCCGTACATAGATATGTACTTTTATATTTGTCAAAAAGATATCCAATTAAACTAAATAGCTTTATAGTACAAATTTATGTATTTTGCTGATATGGAAATTCAAGGTGAAGAGACTCGCCCAAATCGTTTGGCTGTTCTGGGAATCCCCTTATTGTATGGTGGGCAAAGAAACAAAATACGCATTGTATTAGAGCGCAAGGGGATTCCTCAACAACCGTTCAATATAGCAAGTAACACATGAATCTACATGTAATCTAAATATGTATGTAATATGTATGCAAATAATAGATATGTACGAGTACATATCTACGTATGTATGTATAGGTATATTATGAATGTACATACGTTACGTATATAGCTCAGTAGCAATTACTACAAACATATTTTATGTGTAGATAATAGATAGACATGTTATTCTTATTTACTGTGATATTCCCTACAATCTTGTGTAAACTAATAAGCAATGTGGTGAATCTCAGAATACCTACATATGTACATACATTTATGAAATTCTGTACGATTTTTAATTTGGAAAATATGTAACTTGGCACTCTTTCTTTTTTGAAATCTGAAACTAAAATAATACTTACTTATTTTATCTTAGAGCTTTGACTGTTAATTGTTATTAAATATGAATTCGTTTTAAAGTTGGAGTACCAAAATTCGCAGTCAATTTCTTTGGTTACCTTTTATAATTAATTAAATGTATATATATATATATATTTCGTGACCTTTTATACTTATCTTATATGATAGAGATCTACCACTAATAGGTCAATAAAACAAGGCTGGTTTGAGCGATAGTTATATTTTCAGAACGTTTACAAACGTTTTCGGAATACCTTCGTCAGTGAAAATATAACTAGATAAATATATAAACAAACTTTTGTTTTTTATTTGGGACTATCAACAAAATAACTAGTGACTAGGATTTCTTGATATAGAGGATGTATAACCAACTTTTTATTAATATATAAATTATAAAAACTAAATTAATGTGTAAACATGCATGCAAATTAAGTAAAACCTTATATCAAAAAATCTTTGTCGAAACCTTAACAATTCTGTTCAAGGACTAGGGAAAACCAAATTCAAAAACCTAGCCAAAGGTTTCCTTCTTAAGAAATGCAAATGTCATTTTAACAAATTGCTATATACATTACTTAAATTTTGAATATCGGTCCTGAAATTAATAGTTTTAGTGTCTTTCTGTATATTTATCATTTCATATATTAGTCTTTTTTATAATTATTCTCTGTTTTTAATATAATTGTGTTTTCAAAATCAAAGTAATGTCCAAGATCTTTGTAATGTTTTGTTACAGCGGTCATTGCACCAAAATCATTATTTAAAGAATACTTATGGCTATACAACCTTTTCTTTAAATATTGTTTCGTCTGACCGATGTAACAACCATCACAGTCTTTACAGTTTATTTTATAAACTACATTACTCTGATTTTGTTTAATTATTTTGGATTTAGTATTAGTAAATAGAGATCTATTACTATAATTTGGAATGAAAGTAATGTTTATGTTGTTTTTATTAAATTCTTTTTTATTTTTCGCTTAAACCTTTTTTATAAGGAATAGCGCTATAACATTTATTGTTATTAATTTTAATTCCTCTATTATATAATTTGTTAATTCTATTTTTTATTATTTTTCATAAAAACTATTTGGATAATTATTTTTATCTAAGATTTCTTTAACTTTTGTTTAAATTCTTTTCCTAAATTCAGGATTAGCTAATCTAACCGCTTGATCAACTAAACCGGTAACTACATTAATTTTATGTAATTTGATGTTTCTGAAAAATAATTTAAATGTCTTCCTGTATTGGTAGACTTTATATGCCAATTTGTTTTCACAATGCCGTTATTATGCATGACTGTCACGTTCAGGAAATTCAATGAGTTATTAGATTCTCTCTCATATGTAAATTTTAATCTATTATGATAACTATTAAATGAATCTAATATCTCATCAATATTATCCTTTCTTACGGAACAAAAACAGTCATCCACATAACGTCTGTAAAAACTTACACTAGAATTTAGTTTTGCCAGAGTTTTGTTTGGCAAAACTAAATTCTAGTGTAAGTTTTACAGACGTTATGTGGATGACTGTTTTTGTTCCGTAAGAAAGGATAATATTGATGAGATATTAGATTCATTTAATAGTTATCATAATAGATTAAAATTTACATATGAGAGAGAATCTAATAACTCATTGAATTTCCTGAACGTGACAGTCATGCATAATAACGGCATTGTGAAACAAATTGGCATATAAATCTACCAATACAGGAAGACATTTAAATTATTTTTCAGAAACATCAAATTATAAAATTAATGTAGTTACCGGTTTAGTTGATCAAGCGGTTAGATTAGCTAATCCTGAATTTAGGGAAAAGAATTTAAACAAAGTTAAAGAAAATCTTAGATAAAAAATAATTATCCAAATAATTTTTATGAAAAATAATAAAAAATAGAATTAACAAATTATATAATAGAGGAATTAAAATTAATAACAATAAATGTTATAGCGCTATATTCCTTATAAAAAAGGTTTAAGCGAAAAAATAAAAAAGAATTTAATAAAAACAACATAAACATTACTTTCATTCCAAATTATAGTAATAGATCTCTATTTACTAATACTAAATCCAAAATAATTAAACAAAATCAGAGTAATGTAGTTTATAAAATAAACTGTAAAACTGTGATGTTGTTACATCGGTCAGACGAAACAATATTTAAAGAAAAGGTTGTATAGCCATAAGTATTCTTTCCAAATAATGATTTTGGTGCAATGACCGCTGTAACAAAACATTACAAAGATCTTGGACATTACTTGATTTTGAAAACACAATTATATTAAAAACAGAGAATAATTATAAAAGACTAATATATGAAATGATAAATATACAGAAAGACACTAAAACTATTAATTTCAGGACCGATATTCAAAATTTAAGTAATGTATATAGCAATTTGTTAAAATGACATTTGCATTTTAAGAAGGAAACCTTGGCTAGGTTTTTGAATTTTGGTTTTCCCTAGTCCTTGAACAGAATTGTTAAGGTTTCGACAAAGATTTTTTGATATAGGTTTTACTTAATTTGCATGTATGTTTACACATTAATTTAGTTTTTATAATTTATATATTAATAAAAGTTGGTTATACATCCTCTATATCAAGAAATCCTAGTCACTAGTTATTTTGTTGATAGTCCCAAATAAAAACAAGAAGTTTGTTTATATATTTATCTAGTTATATTTTCACTGCGAAGGTATTCCGAAAACGTTTGTAAACGTTCTGAAAAATATAACTATCGCTCAAACCAGCCTTCCTATTGACCTATTAGTGGTAGATCTCTATCATATAAGATTTTATAATTAATGTACGAAATGTAACTATATGTATTCTTCTAACATTTTTTTTTATTAAAAGCATACAATGAAGTGGATAAATCTAGTAATTACTAAACAACGTCTCCCAAATAAACCAGCCACCTTTAAGGACACACATCTACAACTACAGTAGCAAAAGAAATTATCATCCCAAAAAGTTGTTTGTCAAGATAATATATAACATAAATAGTACCTTAACTTTCATTACAAAATAAAAGAATCTTGCAGACAATACGGAGGAAGGTTTTCGTATTGAATTCGGAGATGGTAAATAGATACATACATATATCCTCAATCGGTTTTACTGAAGAAAGTCGAGTACTAGATATATGTATGTAGAAATGTGCGAGATGCAACAACGATATAGCGAATAATTAGTGTGGTGCAACAACATACTGATAAAACTGACTGAAATTAATAACATTTAATATTTTCGAAAAGCTTGTGGAAATTATATTGGGAAACTCTAGAATTTTTGCGTCCTTGTCCCGGTAAAACGCTAACTGATTTAAATTTCTAGTTTTCTGCACTTTCTGTGTACTTTGTATTAGAATGTTCCGGTAGTTGAATTTATCCGACGTGTCTTCAATAAAATGAATTTTCTCGACACTCAGTAGGTAGCATACTGTCCCACATCTACAAATCTCCTTTATTCTTAAGTAGTAAAGTTTCTAGTTTGTAGATGTTGATTAGGTACTCTCCAAACACTCTCCTTTCTATCTAACTCATACAGGTGACTTTTGTTTCGTCTATACCCGATCTTCCAAACAGAAAATTCTTTCTGTTAATATTTTTATAAAATTTGTATTCTTAATTTGTTTCACTAACGTAGGATATTCCTGTAGTACTTCGTGATAGTTTCTTTTTAAAAGATTTCTGGAATACATTCAGAGTATACTTTTTGTTGACATTCTTCTAACTCTTGCTACTTTTTGGCAAATTTCCAATGAGATTTTCCATCTTTATGTTGAGAAATGATTATTTGTCGTATTTTCAAGAAACATTAGCAGACTCATTTTGCGAATAGTGTTATAGTTAGAGTTTATTAAAAGGTGGATGACGCTGTCACTCCTCCAAATTTTATTATGAATAATAAAATTCGGAGAAATGATAGCGTTAGTCCGATTTGCACTACTTAATGATAACACGTCATCCACCTTTTGAACAAACTCTAGTTATAATAGTAGTTAATATTGGAGCTTAGGGCAGCCGGGAGTATGTTTCAGCGGTGGGAATTGGATGACTATGGTCACTAACCCACTGTTGGAGAACCAACAGTCGAAATTGTCAATGTCATTAATGTAAAATACATAGTTCATTCATTCCAGGAATTGGTAGAGACTTTAAGGATACGTGATGTACATAAGCTTTAAGTGGTTACTTGTTCTTTGCCACATATATTCGTGTAATATGACACTTTTTCTATTTCCTATTGATAAGTTGGAGCTGATTCAATGTAATTTAACACTGTTATAGTTATCTCACCACTTACCTTTTCAACACATTCAATAATTGTTTATAATAAGTTTCAGCTAATCTTCCCATTACTATCGTCTAGGACAGAATGTTTACTTTGTTTTTCTTGAACCTAATTTAAGATATTCCTGCCCTTTGACTTCGCGAAAGACTTGGCGATAAGAAAAGTTATATGTAATACTCGAACAGGGAAGTCAGAATAGTAAGTTAGTTACCTCTATTCAAATTACTCACACAATCAGACAAAACAATCGGGTACGGGCAAATAAGCAACACTTAAACGGTTAAAATATATGTATAGTTTTATAATGGGTTTTAAAAAATTAGGTAATGAAAGTGTAGAGTCACAAAGTCGTTTATTTTTACAAACTCCGCACAAGTATACCTGCATCACCACATACACTACTTTAACCTTCCTATACTCACGTCAAAATGAAAGACGTATACTATACTATATAAATCGGTCTCACAGACCGTATGCGTGAGTATAGAAAGGTTAAATACCAAACCCTAAATAATTGGAGAACTTCCTTGATTACGTGTCAATTCAACATGTATGGAATATCATTAGAATAAGATTGACATATTTGAATCAACCAAACCAATAATAATAGTAGTAATTAGTGATTTCCTAATTTTTAATAGGTTTAATAATGTTGTTGGTAACTTAAGGTAGTCATATGGTAATAAGATCAATGCAATAAATAATAAGCTTCATTTCTGAGGGTTGCGTTTTTCATGTCATTCAGTATAAACAGTTGGATGTTTTATTGTATATGGTGTTATTAGATTGTTTTTATTAAACTATTTCTCCCACATTAACAAAATTGTTTCTCTTTGAAATTCGTTTAAAAAATGAAAATAGAGTACTTCATGTTTTGCCAAACTAGTAATAATAACATACCGTAAACTTTATGTACAATATTTCAACTCGCATAATAAGTATTTAGATTTTTATGGTATGTCTATATACTTACATATTTAATCTACATAACGCTCGGGTATTTCCCCTTCTTCCTAGGCATACGCATGTTAGCGCTGTCTTTCGCACCAATAGAAGAGGGATTCCCCTAACAATGCATTACTGTTGAATAAAAGTAAGTTAGCCGGGTCACCTCAGGCTGCGGATATGTAATATATGTACATACATACATATATGTAATATATGTACATACATACATATATGTAATATATGTACATACATACATATATGTAATATATGTACATACATACATATATGCATATACTATGTATATTACGAGGAACTATACTTCTTGAGATGAAATGAAATGAATTTCGAATCTGTCTTGAGAGTTTATATGGGTAATAAAATTATGCAAGAAAAAGTGCTGTAATAAATAGGAATTTTTACCAAATTATACATATGTATGTATGTACAACACATGTAAGTACATATATAGTATACGTATTCGTCGTCTTTTTTTAAATAACACCTCTGTATCTAGTAATGTATGTATTTCCGGTTGAAAATAATATAAGATCCTACTGTCCTTAGAAGTATAATAATTAATAATTTCAAGATAATCCAACTTTAAAACGTGAATTACGAACAGATATGTATAATATGTAGGCACACGTATATATATATACATATATGGATGTATGTATATATATATATATATACATACATACATACATACATACATACATACATACATACATATATACAGTCGGTCACAAAACTCTTCATACACACCATAAATTTCCAGTTTCTACTGTAATAACAACTTTTGTAGAAAGGACATACATTTATTTAAATATATATTATTTACAAACTGCAGCTATATGTACGAAACATTTTTTTATTTCTAAAAGCTTAAAGAATTGTTATCGGGCACATCACATTAGTCACCGTACACGTCCAATATGTGCCAGTTAACCTTCCTATACTCACGCATACGGTCTGTGAGACCGATTTATATAGTATAGTATACGTCTTTCATTTTGACGTGAGTATAGGAAGGTTAACCTTCCTATACTCACGCATACGGTCTGTGAGACCGACTTATATAGAATAGTATACGTCTTTCATTTTGACGTGAGTATAGAAAGGTTAAACAGGTAATTCCCCTATTTCATGGATTATTTTCGGCAGTGCATTAGCTTGCTTTACTTCATCCTATTCGTATCTTGTTTTACAATTTTTGCATCTATACAATCCCCAAAAAAGTGAGTTCAAGGGAGGAAATGCCGGTTGAGATACGCAAACTAGTTGTTGAAAAAGCTCACTGAGCAAAGTGGCAAATACTATTGGAATAGTCCGTTCGATAGTACAATACATAATTAAACGCTACAAGTTAACACAAACAATTGAAACTGAAGCCTCCTACAAGGCGCTCTAGAATATTAAATAAACAGGATATTCAAAGTATTATACAAAAAGTAAGAATAATTCCTTTTACAAGTGTTCCCTAAAATGGCGTAACAGAAAAACTACTAGAAAGGTTGTTTATGCCTAAAATGTCCGCAGAATATTACGAAAGGCGGGTTACAACAGACGAGTTCCGAGAAGCAAACCATTTATTAGTGAGCCGAGTTTCAAAAAAACGCCTGAATTCGCAAATGTACTCGTTAAGAAGGACTTAGATTTCTGGAGCACTTTAGTACTGAAAGTAAATATAATATTTTTGGTTCGGATGGAAGAGGAAAAGTATGGAAAAAGGCCAAGGAAGCGTTCAAATTGCAAAATTTGTTTTTTTTTTGCTGTAAAACATATCCGTTATGATTTGGGGGTGCACGGCGGCCACTGGGGTTGGTAATTTAGTGTTTATTGAAGAAACTAAGAACCAATCAATCATTTATTTAAATCTATTAAAGCGTAATTTGAACGTAAACACAGAAAAATTGCAGTAAGATCATTGGGTATTTCAACAAGATCGAGATCCAAAACATACTTCTGGCGTTGCAAGAGAATGGTTGCTGCCTCAACAATTACATACTCCTCCTGAGTCGCCCGATATGAATCCTATAGAGCACGTGTGGGATTATTTATAGACGAGAATAAGAAAATATTAAAGTAGTACATTCGACGTTTGGTGGTAGTTCTACAATCACAAGGGGTCCAACTATTTAGTTTTTTGGATTTTAATACTTATTAAAATATTATTTCCACAAACAGCATAGTTTTTATGTGAAGTACGATGTTTGGTGCATGCAGTTGTAGTTTATGAACCATGTATATTTAAATAAATCAATAAAAAAACGGGGTTATTGCCTTAAAGATCAGCAATTTACGAACTGTACGACGTGACCGACTGTTTATAATAGATGCTGAAACGTATATCTTGTATTCCTTATTTCATTAGTACTAGCACATACTACATTGGTACTACTATGGTGTTTATAACTTATCACTTTTGTACCATTATTGTTATCAAAACATATATATGTACATATGTACATATGTATTTGAAGGTTACTGCAAGAATCTCAATTTCAAGCAATACAGATAATCAGAACGTCTTCCCCGGTTACTCGAAAATGTGGACTTCCCCTATAAGAGCTAACAAAGTATAAATTTGAACCGTCGGCTGCTATAGGAAGTTAGTTACGTTGTAGGAGTTCGTTTGTACGGCGAATAAACACATAATAAGTTACTAACTGTACTCAGTGTATTCATATATATACACATAGACATCGCTATGAATTCTCAAGAAAAGTGCAATCAAAATAATTATTGCAACCAAAAGAATCCAAATAATGAAATTTACTGGAAAAGTAGAGGATACCCTAGACGGCCGGATAATTGGCAAGGTGAGACACATTTTTACCTATTTGTATACATATATACATATATAGTGCGTTAGTATAACTGGCTTACGTTTAGGCAAATACCATTCCTAAGCGTGGAAGATTATGGTATTAGCAAAATTAAAGCCTACAAAAGCATATTTTGAAAACTAATCAGAATTTGCATTGTTTTGCCCGACATAACCTACACATGAAAATGTGCAATTGTACAATACATATATACACACTAAATGCATATGATACATTTATACAAAGATGGGCCCAAAAGATATCAAGCTTAATCCGCTCTTATTCATCTTTTAAAATTAAGGTCGGTGGTATTTATTTTTTATTTTTAACTTATTATTCATTGTAAATGTGCAGTTCTAATATCTAATTCAAGAAAAATCGATGAACAGCAAATTGCAATTACAGTTTTCACGTTTACTTTTACTTTGAAAGTGATACTTCATGGCTTACATATGTACATACTAAATAATGGTAAGTAGAAATCTTCTTTCTCTCCTTTCTCCGTTCCATAGGGTTGCCAGCAGACTTGGGCGTTACCAATTACTTTCCAATTACCAATTACATTAGTTGTAATGGGTAATTGAAAAATACCAATTTCAAATTACTGGTAATTGTAATTGAATTTTGCCAATTACGAATTTAATTACATTTTGTAATTGGCAATTCCCAATTACCAATTACAACTACAATTAATTGGTAATTGGCTTTACCAATTACCAATTACCGTAATTAGTAATTGGGCAATATCAATTTCCAATTACATGCAATTGGTAATTGGCAAAGTATTTGGAAGTAATTTGCAAAAGTAATTCTAATTACACAAATGGTAATTATATTTTAATTTCTTTCCTTCACATAAAGGAATTTTTAAAAGTGGTTCATTCACTGAAGCATTGAATATATCGAAAGAAAAAAATAGAATAATGTTCTCGGCTCTTCTGTCACTGGTCGCATCCATTATGTGATGGTGAAATAGAGAGGGTATAGAAAAGAGGCGTGAACTTGAAATCAGAGAACCTTGAAATGAATTGAAACGTTATATAATTTTCTGAAAATAAGATATTTAGTTTCAATTGACATTTTTTCTATTTTTTTATATATTGTGTAATGGAAGATTTTTGTAATCATTGTATTTCTTTTAATAAATACTTTAAATGTAATCATTACATTATTTTCATCAATTACTCTAAATTTCAATTACATTTTACCCATTACAGGTTATTAGAAATTGGCAATCGCCAAATACAAATTACATGTAATTGGTAATTGTAGTTTCATCAATTACAAATTACCATAATTGATAATTGGCAGACACCAATTACAAATTACATGTAATTAGTAATTGATTACCAATTACTAATTACACGTAATTAGTAATTGGTCGTGTAATAATTACAAAATGTAATTGGTAATTGGTCGTGTAATAATCACAAAATATAATTGGTAACGCCCAAGTCTGGTTGCCAGAGTGTCCTTTGATCTAGAAGATTGGTGTGGCTTACTATTTCTATTAGTCAGTTATCCCCACTTCAAATAATATGTTTGTTTCGTTCTTTGTTTCGTCTTTTTTAGAAATTTTATGGTGGCTATTTCTTCTAATCTGCCGTTTAATTGTTCTAAATCTGTTCTGTTCAAAATAATTATTTTGTTTTATTTCTATCAGTTCGAGCTTTTATTGTATATATATGTATGTTGTGGTAGATCGTATTACGATGTAACTTACTTTTGCTGTTAAAAAGCTATTCTTTGGTGGTAACATCTCTTGGATATCCTCATATATCTACCTTTATAGCATATTTTTTTACTTCATTATAAGCCTTTTATCACTATAAATGGGAATTTCCAAACACTGGAAATTGATTAGATACAAATCTTTCTCAATGTATTGCTTGTTCAAGTATATGTACCATATTCCCGGCGTATAGTCGGCACATTCTTTACATAGTACCTTTGCCTTCTTCGTTAATGTTATCAGGTTATCATAATATATATATGTATCTGCCTTCGCCGTTGTTAAAAGTTTTGTGTGGCTGCTTCGTAAATTTTGTTGTGGCAGAATGTTAAACAAACTTACAAATAATGGGCGTCTCCAATATTTTTCACCAATGCAGTTGACATGCCAATGAGTTCATTCCCAGCCCCTAATTCTATGTACACATCTTCGTTTCAGCATATTTGTTTTAGGAGTAAATACACCGTTCGCTTACTATATTTTTAACGTCAGCTAATGAAAATCTTTTACTTGCTTAATTAATTCCAATTTTAGCCAATAATAGACAGTGTTGTAGAATATTGTCACTACTCTTCTATTACTAAACCCATTCAAAGCCTTTGCCAAAAATAACGCTTAAACAGCGTGTGCATCTACCCAATTAAATGTTGGAAGACCAACAGTATAAATTCATTAATTATAAAAGTTAGTACCTGTAAATTTAATAAGTTATGCAAGTTTTTGTATCGAAATGTTATAAAACATGCCTAGTTTCAAGAAATGTCGACATTTATTTAAAAAATTAAATAATTCGTATTACAAAAATATTTGTCTGCAAATCAACAATCGAAAGTTATCTTATACGTACCTACATCTTGCAAATTAACAAAATATGTGAATACTTTATGGAATAGCGCTTAGAGTCGATGATAACCTGTCATAATGAACCTACCAGGTTATTTGTAACAAATATATAAATTTTGTTCTGTTCTTGGGTAAAAAAAAACCGCTTTGGTTCAGTTCTACTTGCTGTATCAAATATCGGGATATGTACAGCTAGCTAACTCTTGGAGTGGATGTTTTCATAGTATAAGGGAAATTATAGAGTAGTCATTCATTTCAGGAAATATGCATCACGCCGTTATCTTCTTGAAAGTAAGAACGACCCTCTAACTATTATTTGCACACCCACAGTTTTATCATCGTACCTTTGATTATATAATATAAACTACCTCCACCATACTTGTTGGTCTGCCTTAGATTTTTGGAAATTACTATTTCTCTTCGCTTTCACGGCAATAATTTGTGATTCTACGATTCCCAGACATTGAACTCTATGGGTTTAATGAAATAATATTTTGTAAACAGTAATCTTTTAGTCCTATTTATTTAATTTATGATTGGTGTCAACGTGTGAAAGTCTTTTATTTTCGAAATAATTTTTTTAAAGATTTGGTTCGTTTTTCTAAAATATTGTTCATATTCTTAAACTTGTAAACATTTTAAAATTGGAAGAAGCCAATTATGAATTATTTACAAGATTTTATTCGATGAAACCAGTCATACATCCCCCTGGCATCAAATACAAAGACTATCATGACACAATATACGATATACATACCTACATATTACTGAAATATAAGTTAATTGAACACAACGCCAATAAGGATGCAGTTCTTAAGACAATAATATTTTTCAGAATTATTTTTAGAAGAAAAAAGAAGAAGAAAAAATTGAATAATTTCATCGTAGTCAAGTAAGTGCAAACTAGTGTTTGTCAAGCGTACTTGTACCGTGCGATTGCATAAAGAAATTTTGTGTGCTTTTAAGTATAAAAAGATTGATCATATCACGTTCACGACCACCAATCCTAAGAATATCTCTGTAAACTACTATACAAAATTTCAACCAACAATAAATTCATTCAATTTGTATTAATTATACGGTAAATTCAGAAAATGTGTTTCACAGTTTTTAGACTGCGTCACCAATATTTGACAGTAGCTCTGCGAAATAGAAACATTGTTTATTTTATTATTCTTTTAAAAATTTTTGAAAAATTAAATCCAAGATGTCGTTTAGGTATAAGATAATACCATATCATTTGATCTGCCCTATCTACTCCAGACATGGGCATATTATAATCTATTACCATCTCTAGCTTTATCATCGTTGCTCTTCTCATTTTCATCCCCTCTGTAGTGTGAAAATATCATTACCCGATATTCATTTATTTTCTTTCCTTTTGTTGTTCCAACTTTCTTCTCAAAACCATGCGACGTATATAGGTGGGTCATACATTATACATACTTGTGAAAGCAGTACAATTCGATACCAACTCATCCCTTCAAACGGATGAACTGATATAGATGATAAAGTACTCCCTATTAGTTATAAAAATAGATGGATTGATTTGCACATATGTAGCTATTGAATAAATAAGCTTATTTACATTCACTGCATTTCTCAGTTTAATGGTATGTAATTCTTATTGATTTTGCCAAATTTGAATATTTTTTTCTTTCAAATTTCAACTTTATCCGCTATATTGTTAATAGAAGAAGCTGAAACAAACAAAATAAAAGTGTGGAAAGCACCCACACATGTAAAATAAAAGAAAACAACTTTGAAATATGCGAAAATGAAGTTTTACTGACAGAAATAACATTTTAAAGATTCGCATTTCAAACACATGTAACCATATTCTTTACCTAATTCACCTAAAATTTCAATCATTATCATCATACACACCCGATTGAAATGCCGACTCTTTGAGAAATAGTTTTGCCATTTTGACCGATAATACCAGATGTGATTTTCTTGAAGTATTTTACCTTTACTATGTTGAAACGATTACGTTTATTTCAAACAGGAAATATAGACAAGGTAAGAGTTGATTAAATAATGTGTTCTTAACTGATTGCTTCTGCTTCGAATTTTGCATATTCCAAAGAAATTGTTGAAGTTGTGTTTTTGTAGAAAAATATATATACATATTCTTTTTTAGCAAAACTTTCCACTCCTACCAATCCAGCGAAGACACAATCGCCGTCGAATGATAACGATCAAGTAAATAATGTTATTTAACATTTTGAACTGAATACTCCTAACTTACATTTTATATATTCTAAAGAATACAAGATTGAAAATATTGTGAATTAAGCTTATTATGGGACTATAATAAATATTAGTTAAGAGGAAGTCTTCATTACCGGCAATCCAGAAAAGGATTCCAGGGAGAAGATCAACGTGAATCTAATAATAGTGTCTAAAATTCCGAATGAATTAGGTCTGTCCATACGTTGTTACGCTAGTCTTAATAAATAATTGTGAGATATTGCTTTGCATCTTTTTTAAGCCTTTTTTACACGACGCCCAATCCGTTCAAATGTATTTGTGCTTCGTACAAGGATATTACAACTAGTTTAAGAAAAAATATCTTTCAGATTGTCTCGACTACTTTTAGGTCAGAATAATAGACAAGAACTAAATTTAGCAGATTTATAGCAATTGATGTAAGTCGGCTTTAGCTCTATAATTACAAGATGGGGGATTCAATGAGAAACTAACATTCTTGCATGCGAATCCTCGTATAGAACCTTTTGTGATTCAGTTTCTGAAGTTCATAGGGATGCCTTGATGTTCCAATATGTCACTTGCCGATCCTTCTTGAGCAGCTGGCGTACAGCTTCGTTTTTTTTTCGGGCAACTTGTTTGCTTGATGAACTTGTTCTGGAACTGTCGCTCAAACTTATGTTCCCACGTCAGATTCACAGTACCAACGAGAAATAATCCATTGGTGTGGTGCTTTATTACTAAAAACAAAACCCAACTTGCTGGAACGTGATTGCCGATATATCCTCTTCGATAATTGTAAAAAGATTATTCCACGATGCATTTTTCTACTCAAATCAATTTTCCGGGCCACTTGTGAAGTTTACAAATTCACTGTGACTGAACTACTTCCCGTTTGCATTATAGAGTTGTGGCTTTGGGATACATTGTCAATGATTAAGGCTGAAAGGTACTTATTTTTAAGATCGCTTAAAGTAACTTTTTTAGTCGGTTCGAAAACTATTTCGAAAGCTGTATATTTTAGCTCTAAAAGATGTATGCATAACAATAAAATACTAATTGTTGTAATTTTAAAAACTCAGGCAGGTCTAATCTTTTGTCAATAATAAGTGAAGAACCAGCAGGTTTGCAGGTTTGTAATTTTGAATACAACATATTCGATACGGCAGTTAAGACTTATCAAAGAGCATTTTTGTAAATTCCTTTGTTATCGTTGCTTGCTTGTAGTCCAAAAAAGGCGGTAAATCCATGGTCATTCTTCTATTCCTTAATTGAGGTTAAATTCAACTACAAACAAGGAATTTACAAAAAAAGCTCCTCGATAAGTCGTAGCTATAGTAACGAATAGATATGTTCTATGCAAAATTTCGAATCTGTAAACTTACTGATTCTTCACACTATTAACAAAAAATTAAAGCTGTAGAAGCTCTTAAGATTGTAAAAAGCTGGTGTTTTATCGCTACACACACTACTTTTAAGGGTTAGATATGTAATTTTCAAAATAGTTTTGGAACCAATAACGAAATTTTAAGTTTAACTGATCTTGAAAGAAAGTACCTTACAACCTTAAGGTTTCATTCGTGGCGTCTATATACGACTACATATATTATGTATATACAACACAAATTATTTAAATTTGTTTTTGTAGAAAAAAATGTGAAATTAATGTTTATTATTACTTAAGTTTAAGTTGCTTATTACATCGTAAACTAATATAATAATAATACGCTTATTAATGATAGAGTGCTCCATTGAAAGGGATGTCTTAAGCAAAAAAACACCAAAATTATTATTGTACAAATAAATCTAAATATAAAAGGTCGAACATTTCGAATTATTGAAGCAACAGCAGTAAAAGCTATCCACAATAAAACTATAAAATCCTGTAAAAATTGCTCTCTTTTTTCAACTTGTTGCAGTTGTGCGAGAGCTACTGCAACCAAAATGGCGAAAAATAGATTTCTAAAAGTGAACACACATTTAATAGTTTGAGAAACTTGGAATGCCATTTTTCAGATTAGCCACCCTGCAATTAATAAAATGAAATTAATACAGTAAATAAGAAGTAAGAAAGCACACTTACTTATTCCAAATAAATGATAATAACTTTTAGTAAATGTTCGCTTACAAACATATATAGTAGGTACGTGATAAGCAAATGTATATCAAAATGTTTTTAAGAAAGCCACGAATCGATTCCACTTTATGTTATCGCGGTAGATACTTTATACTAGTTTAATTATTTACTAAACCTCTCGCTGTTTCTGATAAGAAGAAAGATTACACTTTAAAGTTATGGAATAAAATAAATAACCGATATAAATTCAATTTATCAACACCCTTAAAACAGAACCCCTAGAATTTATAAACAACGGGAAGCCACAACGACAAGTAAGTTATAATTCTTATCTCGTTAATTTTATTACTGACAAAATGATGATTACTCAACAACCAATAATAACAGATTAATCTTGTTTGTTTCATTGATCATTGGGTTTAGTTAGAAACCTGTAGGTCGACGGATACTGAAACGCCTAGTGAAAATTTCGGTCACATAGCATTGGTATAGATAGTTTTTGGTATGCTATACATATCTAATAGAAGATATTAATTTAAATTGGTTAGCTATGCATAGAATGCTGAGGTTTGTCAAACTCTAATTAAACAACAGATGTATTTTAGATACAATTCAATGAATTTTCTGCCAAAAACCAGGATAATAATAAATTGTTCAGAAGCTATTTTTGTAATCTTGATGGTTTTAAGATGGTTTTATGAGAAATATGTATATAAAAATCTAGGCACCAATTTACATGGTTTCGGCTATAGTCCTCGTAAGTTAAAACTAGAGCCGTAAAACTGTACTAAACTTAAGCGTATCCACATCCGCTGTTACACTGGTTTATTGGACAAAATTGTTTATATTAGTCGAAAAGAAACGTATTATATTTCCATGATGATTCATTTAAAGGGATTCTTTTTAATTTACATTATGTAATAATTTTATTGATATGTTTGTATGCAAAAAGAAATAGAAGAAGTATCGTGGGTTAATATAAAGTTATACTATAAATACAGAGCTTTACGCAATTTATGCATTAAATTACAACAGTACGAAGTTCATAACAAATAAAACCAAATTTGTAAGAGAAAATACTTTCCTTCTAACACAGGAGAGACGTAATTAATTTTTTTAATCTTAAAGTTTCCTATTAAACATGTTAGGAACCCCTGAATTATTGCTATTTAGACGTATAAACATAAATACTAGCAGTGGCTCGGAATATATCTGTAACAATCTCAATGGAATAAACATTGAAGGCAGTGTTCATTTGAACTTAATTACAATACTGTACAATACATTATCAAGTCATTTTTCCCGTTAAATAATTCGTAATGTTTACTGTTTGGAGAAATAAATGTATATATATTTTATCTATTTTAAGTTTTTACTTCCGTCATTATTTTGCCGTAGGAGTAAAGACAATCTATTAATTTGACTAACTTTCTCAAGTGCTGCCGGAAAAAAAGGAGCATGATTTGCGCTTGTCTGACAGACAAAGATCTATGAACAAAAGTTGATGATGTTGGTAAATACAAAGTGTATATGTATATATCATTCGTGATCTTGTACTTATCTCTCTAGATATCTTCTTTACTACTCACAGACCAATCAAACAACAACAATAACAGAACGTTCTGAACATATAGTTTTTAATTCCAGTGTTGTTGTTTGATTGACTTGTTAGTGGTAGAGAGCTTATCTAAAAGATGTTTAGACAAAGAAATGCAAATGCAAAATTCAGGTCACATGTTTAGCAGGTTCGATGACGTCTATTCTGGAAACATTTCAATGTATCTACGACCGTAACGCAGTGATAACAACAAGCGGTAATTTATGCATCAAATTAAAACAGTAGAAAACTCATAACAAATAAAATAAACTGTAAGAGAAAAACCGCAACTAATGATTAATAAGTTTCGTACGTTTTATAAGCAACATTTAAATGATGCTAAGAATCGAGTAATATCTGAACCCTGTATGTACCTGACTTAGACCAAACCTTTGGTCAATGCGCGCTAACCAACAAATGATATTGTCGATAAATCACTCGATGGTCTGACAACCTATTAACAATAAGTCTACTTATAACTAGCCTGGGCAAACAGCGGTAACAACGTACAATTACGAAATAAGTAACGACAGCATCGCTGACTCCCCACTCTAATCAGTACCAAATTCATGCTGTATGCGAGTAGTTCGGTGTACATGTACATTACCGCTGTTTGCCCAGACTACTTATAACGGACTAATATTTTTCGATTATTTTACTTTTGCCATTGACAGAAGTCTTTGCTAATATATTAAGTGCAAAGAACTTCTCAAAAATGCCTCTCCATCAATTTATGTACTTCATAATGTACCTATTGGTTTATATTCATAACTCGTATAGATTCCTAGAAAACTTCTTTTTATTGGATGGTAACAGTACAATATGCCCATAAGTTAACGGATAAGGCTATTCTACCGATAAATGTATTTTTAACATTTTATAACGTACTTATCGATATTTTGTTACTGACGAAGGTATTAATTGCCCGATGTTATCAGTTATCAGTAGCAGAGTACCTAAATCAATTAAGTTAAATTAAGATCGTCACATGTAAAATTGTTGTTTGTGAAACACATTTTCATATTTCTTTAGATATTAGATAATACACTAAATCCACAATGACATGGGCTTTTGCAGCTACAGTCAATAACAAAACTGTCTCCGGGATTGCACAGTGTCATGCTTGAGCGGACATAAAACAAACAAAAATAACAAAAACAAACAATATTGTACAAAATTAAGGAAAATCCTTATATATATATATGAGGCGCGAATCGAGAGACACATTTACGGCAAGCCATTGATGGTCTCAACGGTTTCATTGCAGGAAGCGTGGACGTAGAAGCAGCGAAAAGCCCTATATTCACACAGAACCGAAAACAATACCTTTTGTTATGTATCGCTCTGCAAACCCACGTGCATTCAAGTATGTTGATAGGGACACCCTTCCCGTTTACTATCGTGGAAACAACAAAACATGGATGATACAAGCATTATTTGAGGATTGGTCCCTCAACTGCTTCATTTCGTCGGTTAAGCAATATTGTTTGGAAAGGAACTTGCCATTTAAAATTATTCTTTTGCTTGACAATGCATCAGGCCATCCTCAACATCTTGATTTACACCCTGAAGGTAGTGTATGTGCCTACAAACACAACCGCTATCCTACAACCAATGGATCAGGGTACAATAGCTGCATTCAAATCGTACTATTTGCGCATAACGTTTTCCAAAGCCGTATAACAGCAGCAGAAAGTAATAAAATAACAATTCGTGATTTCTGGAAGTCATATAATATTTTAGAATGCATAAAGAACCTTCAAACTGGTTGGGATGAAGTGACAGAAAGGTGTTTCCAGGGTGTATGCACAAAATGTCAGAAGTGTTCACGAATAATTTAGATTTTGACGAAAACGAATACACCAATGCCATACATAAAGTAGTGGAACTTACTAACATATTTAATTTAGAAGCTGAAATAGAGGATATTGAAGAATTAGTAGAGTATGTTGAGGGAGAATTAACAAACGAAGATTTAATAGAGCTGGAAGCACAACGGCTTTCGGAAGAGGAACAAATAGAGGAAAGTGTAGAAGAAATACAAAGAAATTTACTGTAAAGAGATTAGCTGATGTGTTCTCCAACGTGAATGCGAAAACTAAAACTAGAAAGTATGGATTCAAATGTTGGACGGTTCACGAAAGTTGAACGGCAAATAAATGAAGATTTACGGTGCTATCACGCAATTTATGACGAAAAACAGAAAGTCACAAAGCAGACTACATTAACGGACATTCTTTTCAAAAGCTACAACTAGGACTCCTGCCCTTGTAAATACTTCAATTTCTTCGCTACCATCTCCCTTACCAGACTGCTCTACAGCTTTTGATAGCTCTGATGATAAATCCGATGACGAACGCTGATGATCCACATTTTGGATTATCATAAATGGTTCTTCTTCTTTTTCACAGAATGAACTTAAATTTTGAATACGTCACTATTTAATTTCTGTATGAATTCTTATGTTCTGTAATATATAAGAGATGCAAATTAAACCAAAACCATAAATTTCCTTTGAACATTTTCTTTATTCAGAAAAAAAACACATTAGGAAGTAGTGCTAAAAGTGCAGTGCAAATGCCGATTTGATAGATCCTTGCTTATCAACCAATTCGCCAGAACGGAACTTCCTCGTTAAGTGAGGAGCACCTGTACCACATTGTTTGTAAGCAAGCGCAGAACACGAAAGTTAGATAGAAGTGTATATATCATCACTACGCACGCGGTCTACTGTGACCTGCGCTGTAACATGCGTGCGTAACTAGCGAAGTTAATCATTCATATGCAAACCGTTGCGGCGTTCGGTTACTTAAGCAATTCCCTATATGGTATGATAACGAACGTATGGCAACTGTAGATGAGCTGTGGAGTAAAATACTACAAATAAGTCTTTCAATAAATTCCAAAATACGAACGAACGAACAGCAAAGTTTTTATAATCGATCACGGTATTGTTCAACACAAGAGGGATGGCTATTTGAACATATCAAAAAAGATTATTGTTATTTCTTTAGTTAATTTGTATTAACCATGTATGCAAAGGGTGAATATTGAATTTTACTGTGTTGTGTGAGTATTTATTGGAATGACACACTCATTTTTTGCTTGGTTTTAATAATATAGAAGATATGAAATATCTAAATTGATAGAATAGCTTTAAATGCAAAGAAGTACATATTTCCGTTCAACTATTGGCGTGCATTGTGCATGTGAGCAACTGATATAATTATATCATGGAGTTATAGGTTGGGTATAAATATGGTTGCATGCAGATGTCATGCTGTCATTAGTCAATATCATAAATTTACATAGTTGTAAACGTAGTGTGTCTATTTACAATTTTGTTGGTATATACCTAGTAAACATTTTTTAAATTTTGCAGACAGTTTAAGTTGGTAGTTCGGGCAATAGTGGACATACTCACCAATTTCTAAGCACAATTGGTTGCTCATCAATCGGTGGTTACTATCCATACTGTATGTTGTACCTACAGATAAAGTAAAATTTTATCTGATGCTCTAAGACCTCACAGAAGCGGAACATATACTTCAAATAAACAAACGTCATATTCATTAGCATTTTTATTTAATATGTAAACCAATTTCCTTTAAATAATTTTAATATTGTTATATGTATACCGTATGCGCCAATTTAGATGTGTATCTCATTTACTTTTTGATTTCCTTTTTATGAAGTTATTTGTCGATTTCGTTTTTAGCAGGAAGCAACACTTTTTAAAGTTGTTCATTATTACGAGAATTTTTGACTGGCAATGACACTTAAAAGGCTACTAATAATGTATAATTTCAAATTGCATGTATAACAAGCATGCTCTTGGCTAAGAACGAAATCGATAAATTTAATACAAAAAAGTCAAAAACTAAACACGATAGAATAAAATGGAAAAGATATTTTTCATCAGCAGAAAATTATGCAAAACATCTCTAATTTCTATATCTGTAATCATAACGAAGATACCAGTGTTGTACGTCGAGATTGGGACACATAGTATAGTGTTAAAAGCAACTTGTAGTTACTTTACGATCATTTGTTTTAGATACCATGGGACTTCTTCCACTATTAGGACGGATTTTAAAGATAATCCTTACCCTTAAAAATCTGTTTTACGGTGCCGTAGTTGCTGGTAGCCTGTATCACTTGAGAGTAGTACCTAAAAATGAATCATTCTTCCAAGATGCCTTTGTCGTGTTTTACATGGTGTTTATGATCGTAGCTTTAGTAATTAGGGCGATTAAACCATATTGGTTAAGATTGCTTGTTTCTGCATGTGCAATTGGAATTTTATATGATAACTACACTTATGAGTGGGGAACTATGTTACTGTTATGTGTATTATTTCTGTATTAATAAATAAACATTGATTCTATCTATAGTAGTTTATATTACTTTATACTACTTTCCTTCCTTCAAATTCGTTTCATCATTTGACAATAACAAGAAAAGTGGTAAACAATTACAAAGACTAGTATCTAAAGAGATCACGAAATACAGGTCTGCTAGAGAAACGGGCGATTTTAAATTGCGTGATATCGCGGCTGCTTAGTAATTGCGGACAAGAAACCACCACCATTTCGTTTACAATTCCATAACATTTAGTCCATTTAGGTTTATCTATGATTTAGTCGTCATGGAGAAGTAGACAAGGGAGCAACGTACTATCGCAATCAAAGCATCACAAGAATGGTGATAGATTCGTAAAAGCGCATTTATTACATGTCCTGAAGGTACTGCATTGTTGCGGTGAATTTCGAACTCTTGTCTAAGCAATCATGCTTAGACAAGAGTTCGAGCTCACCGCAACAATGCAGTATCTTCAGGACATGTAATAAAAACATGGGTCAGGAATTTTGAGGTAACAAGTTCTGTATTATCGACAAAGTCTCCTGGACGGAGAAAAGCAGTACGCGCACCAGAAAATATTGATGCTGTTAGAGAAGCCAATCTGCGCAGTCTACGACGCGAATTCGACTCTGGAAAGTTTAATATTATCGTCGAGTGCATTTGGGAGTTACGCTTCCTCAATTCGAGCTACCGACCACGTTGTGCGTTTGCTTGTTTCTCTATTGGAGGTAAGTTTTTCGTTTCGTTAATTACGATGCCGTCATTTTCTCTTTCACGTTGTTGTAGGGTGCTAGTGTAACCTAGTATATGCTAGTTTGAGCTTAGATTATTTGAGAACATCTAAGAACATTAAAAACATCTAAGAATTATCGCAGAAGTTAGGAGGACGTTGGTCTCGATTCACTTAGTACCGACCCTTAGCTTTATATCGCCGACTTAGTCTTAAATTTGCTGTGTCCCGCTGGATTCCCGACATTTCAACACCGAGTGCGAGGAACGCGCCATCTTTGACAGCTTCCGTCTCGGCAGCGACTACAACGTCGTGCGAGTGTTGACAACCGGAACCACATCACGCTAAGTCAATGTCTTTATTTTATCTTTGCCTCTTTGAGCCTTTGGGAAAAATTTGCTAGAATTATTTAATTAATATAGATTTAGTAGGTCGGGCATTTGTTTTCAATGAAAAGGGGTTTTTTACTTTTACTATCTTATCCTTAACAATTTAGTTAGATATTTGTTGAACTAAACATTCAATTCTTTTTAGTAATTTAAGGGAGATCACATTTAATTGTCACTTGCACATATTTTTCTAATTACTTTCTGTTACAGCTGTACTGTGTTTGTGAAGCCAACGGTTACCGAGAGCTTTGTAAGCAGTATATAAGTGCGATACCTAGCAAACGTATTTGAATGTCATTGGGACCCTATACACCCCAAGAGTGCTGTCAGTGACAAATAAAGTGCTGTTCAACGTCATTGTCTCGCTTCAATTAGTTCAATAGTGTTTGCGAGTATCTTTGCTGGTTGCTTCACAACCGAATAAAAGAATCACTATGTACGATAGACGATTCGGATAACCTCGTTTCACTTACCAACAAAGCTGGAGGGTCTCACTCTGACTGCAGAAACTTAGATGCGATTCAGTTTTATAATAGGAGAGTGGCGCCTTGTTACTAATAAATTCTCGCACTTGAACCTACGCCGCGTCCATCTTTATTACCAACTAAGTGGGTTATTCGAATTGCAACGACTAACTCCTGTATCGGTCACGTTTCCGACTTTTTTATTATCATTTTTTCTCTTTTACCACTATCCCGTACCAAGAATTTTGAAGCCAGTAACAGATGCAAGTAATGTATGTATTAAGTGATACTGATACAGTTAACAGAGTACCATTTTACGTCAATCTCAAAAAAATGGGGAATTTCTTTGGCGCTCGGGAACACCCGATCTTGCTGCTCGTGACTATTTCTTCTGGAAGTATGTGGAGAGTAAGGTAATCGGCCCGCAGAAGATATTCTATCACTTAAACGAAAAATTCAGTAAGAGATAACACAAATTTCCATTCAAATGCCGTACAAAGTAATGGAAAAATTCCGATAGAGATTGGAAGAATGTGTACATACATAGGAATAGTGATTAATTTACAGACATCATATCGAAGATGTCGATGTAATACCTCGTAGGTGCCAAAGTGACATTTTTCAGGAAACACATTTTTGTAAATAAATTAAGAGAACGAAGTAGAATTCTGACGTTTATTATTTTTGTATGCATAAAATAGTTTGATGGTGATCAGTTACAAAACGGCCATCAAAGTGTATTTTGGAAATTTATGGTAGTTACGAGGTATTGCATTGAGAAAGGTAGCAAAACGTTGACGATACAAGGAGTTGTATGGCGTAAATAAGTATTAGCATGTTACGGTGTAAAAAATAACTTTTATTGTACGTTAGACAATTTTTAACAAACAAACTAGAACTGTTATTGCACGTAGACAATTATACACAAACATAAGACCTACTGCAGTTATTCGGTAAATTATTGTAGAAGCTTCAAAAATTTTGATTAATTTTCGGCTTTATATCTTGAAGATGCAAAACATTTATTTTGTGAGTGGTAATTTTCTATCAAATAATGATGGGGTTACTTCAATTTTGGTTGGGTAAATGTTTTGGTCTGCGAGGCAGTGGCGAAAATTCTTGATCAAGGTCTCGTTTGTAGCTGATGTTACCTCCCTCATATTTAAAGGCAATAATTTCTGTGACTGTTGGATCTGTAGTTTGTTTACCAGGTCTGATGAAATCAAACTAGATTGGTATTAAAATTTTGGAGAAGCTGTATGTTGGGCATATAACGTCGTAAGGTTTCGAGTTGCGACGAGCGTGCTTTGTTACTTGAAAATAATCATTAGGAATTTGCATAGTGCGATTCTTAAGTCTTTTCCAATGGTCGCATGAACACTGTCGCACTCTATTTGGGTAAATATGGACAAGTTTTTACCGCTTATAAATCCATAGTCATGATGTAACAATTTCCTTTTCTTGCTTCCTCTTTGTCGTAATCTTCTTCGATTTGAGCCCTGCCCTTCCTGTTTCTATGAATTTCCCCCATGTCTTCGCTTAAGTTTCCTGCTTCAAATTCCCTGCACGTATCGCAGCGATCTTTCTGGGATCTTTTCTGGGTATTCCAATATTTAATTTCTAAGTGTCTTTCTGGTAATTATTTTCTTTTGATTTTCTTTCGAATACTCAACAAATTTCTCATACAGGTTCGCATAACTTTTGAAATCTTGTTCGAAAAACAAATTTTTTGTATCCCTACGACAATAGTGGCTTGGTAGTTCAGGTAATTGTTCTAAAAATGCTTGTATGAATTCATCAGTATACTCACCTATATGAGGTATTGCACGGAATTCGTGAATTACATGCTTTGGTTGAGCCACTGGCAGCCTCATATGTATTCTCAGTAGTGTCAACATGTGTTTGTTAACGGCACTTGGAATAAGCCCATTTTCTCTAATATTGTAGATACGAGGTATTGCATTGACCTCGTCGATATGCAACACACATACGCGCCTTAACTTACCTGTAGGAATTTAAGTCTAGATGTTTCAAGACATAATAAATTACCTACTAAAAGTTACCTAGAAATTACAAAAAAAAGTTTCTTGTTATCCAGTTTATATTTGTTTAATGATACTATTCATATTAAAAAGCAATGTCCTTGATACACTATGATCGAAGGACTAGTACTACATTATCAAAACCGCCGACACCTGCTAGTGATGACTCATAATAATAATAATAATATTCTTTATTGTCCAACAAATTACAAATTCAATTACATTACAATCAATGAAACAACAATGAGTCATGGTTAATATCACAGTCGGTCGAAATTATATTCTAATTGTAGCACATCTAGTATATAGGCGAAGAGCCAATGTTCGTTCTACATCGTAGTAAATCATTATCGTTCAGATATGACTGTTGAATTCAAAACAATGAAGCGTACTAAAGAACACGCCCTTGCGAAACTTGGAATGTTATGATTTTAGCAATAGGCAGCTGGGATAATCTATAAGAAATTGAGATTATTTACACGTAAACGCTTTAACCGTAAGGTAGGTTAGTTCGCAAATTATATTTTATTTTCTACTGTTTTTATAAGTCCTTCCTGATGCGAATTAGTAGATATCTTACTTGATTACATTTGTGTAGAAATGCAGAAGATAATTAACAGAACTATTCACAGATGAAGCTAATTATTAATATGTACAATAGATATCATTGGATGATAGAGAATCCCCATGCAAAGTGGCGTACTCATTATCAACAACGATTTTCAATTGTGATGCGTGATAATACATAACTTTATTATTGGACAATTTGTGTTTCCAAATCGTCTGGATGGACAAATTTATTTATATTTCCTACAAAATGAGTTACCACCATTACTCGAACAAATACCGCTCAATATTCGACAGCAGATGTAATTTATGCACGATGGAGCTCCTCCACATTTCCGTGAAAAGGTTCGCCGTCATTTAAATCATACTTACGGCAATCGCTGGATAGACCGTGGAGGATCGTGGCTTGATGGTTGAGTAAAGAATTCCGCATAGAATATGGATCTCATAAAGTTATTGTCGACTTCTTGTTTACTAAGAAAACTATTAAAGGTCATCTTTGACACCTAGACACCGTTATAAGCTTTAAGAACAAGCCCGTTTTTCCCTTTTTGTAGCTTCTAATAGTGTTTACGTTTTATTTTCTTTTCTTAATGAATTATTCCTATTATTTAATTATAAGAGGAACCTTATACCATTAAGGATTGGCGTTATCATCCTGGTAAAAGGATCGATTCTATTCTTCTATTTCTTTCCTTAATTTTTTAGCGAACTTTGATTATCCGAACCACCCCGACAGTGTTAATGTTAGTTTGGATAATCGACGCTTTACTGTATTTACCAAAATAGTTTCATTCTTGGTGTAGTATAACAAGCATGGATGCTTAAAATCTGAAGTGAAGAAAAAGTGATATTCCTGCCACGGTGTATACAGATTGGATCATTCTTTTCTTTTGACTATTACTTAGAATGTTTCAAAGATAAAAACAACTGATTAATTCTACATCTTTAATATCTCGTCAAACACAATTAATTGACATTTGTTATTGCGCTTTAACATTTGCTTTCAAAATACATATAGATATCTTTTCCACATTATTGTTTGTTCCTTTAGAGAAAGATATACCTCATTCATTTTATTTTTTTCATTACTTTACGAATTTTCATCAATACGAATCAGTACAGCAAACTAATGCCCATTGTTTTATCTATTTCTAGAAAATACAATAAAGTCGTTGTTAACGATAGTCACTTACTACCTTTTAATGTAGAGATATATAATAAAGTGTAGGTTTCAAATGTTTTCGTGACGTTGGGGAAAAGATACAACAAATGAAGTATTCCTTCCTCTAATCTAAATTGAACAAACACTAACTCTTTTATGTACTTCCCAAAACGTATCAATCATCATATCAAAAAAGTAACAGAAAAAATTATCATGCTCTCACAGTAAATGGACATTATTTAATAAAAATTAAATAATTTATTAAATACTAAAACTAATCAAGCATCGTCCAACTATGTACATAATAAAATATCTAATAGTCATCAACATTATTCACGAATTTAAAAAATATCCTGGTACGTCCAAATTTTATACATAATGTGACTGTACACTATACAAAAGACACTTAAACCTACTGAGATATTAATTAAACCAATCGAGTTAATTTTTGATCGCTGACTTTAAAGCATTACGCCGGATGTGCTCGGCGAATTAGCTATACTAGGAGGAAAGGTACCTTGCGTCCAATGTATTAAATCATGTTCTGGCATGTGGGAGGCTTGGAAGTGATCTTTTAACAACATATGTGAGAAATTCAAATGGCGCTGGTATGCTTCATTTTCTCTAGTTGGGTCCCCACATAGTTGGTAGAGATCTAAGGATGACAGGTTAAAATTATATGAAGCATAATAGAAAATTTACCTTTTAAAATTGCAGACGCCCATAACTGTACGTGAACATCGGGAATCTTGCTGGCCAATTGCATAGCAGGAGTTACCATATTCATACTTTCTCTACTGTTACCTAACGAAAGAAAAATGTGGCCGAGTAACACTAATGAACAGGAAGTTAATCGGTTTAGATCTTCTGCATTTGCCATTTTTAAAGTCTCACGAAGATATCTCCTAAAGAAATTATAAAAAAGGTGTGATAATTTATACATATACATATATAGCAAGTTATTTTTTTAATAACGTATGAGCAACTAAAAACGTACAACTCGATTTAACATCAAACTTTGCAAATAGTATTTACAGAAATATAAATATTGAAAATATCCACGTTGGGTAGCTTGATGTGACCACTCTCTTTCATATGCCACCTATAAAATTTTTTCAAATTGTCAATTAACTCGGAAAATAAAATTATTACAATAATCGGTATCAATCGGTAAGATCCATTGTGCGTAATAGTCCGCTTACCTGTAATATTATATGCCATTAGTGGCTTAACCAAAGATGATTTCATTTGAACAATATAGATTATTGGGTAGTCATTTTGGCAGAGACGGGAAACTATATCAAAACTTTAAACGCAAATGATATTAGTATTTTGCAATATAATAGAAAACCGTTTGCTCTAGATTTCTTGATGAATCTATAGTTTTAAAAATTCGGAACTTGAATTTTTAATCCACGTCGAAAAACCCGGTATTTTTTAACATATAAGTGTTCGTAATTTTTACTGTCACTCGTAGAACGATATACTGTACTGACGAGCCCTAACAAGGACGAAACTAATTAGTCTGCAGTTGCGTTTTGCGATTGACATAGTCAAAATTTCCTACAGGATTATTGGTATATGCAAATTGTTCTTACTTTGTAAGCTTGTACACGGTTACTTGTTAACTGCCGATTAACGAACCTAATTTTATTATTAGGTCGTTTATAGAGAGTCCTCTACATTTTATTTTATTATTATCCTACAATTTTGTAATTGTAAATTTACCTAAGTGTCCGAACTAATATGGACGGTAGTGTTTATACATATGCACATACTGTCTCACTATTTCTATACTTACTTAGCTTCGTTATATCGTCCTTGGAAAAAGGCTTGTAGTCCCTGTACGTAATACGCTGCCGCTCTTAAACTATGAGAATGAGATGGTAGATTTTCAGGATTAATTCTATCTAATAACGCATTAAAGTCTGCTTCTCTCCTTCCTCTTAAATATACGATCGCTAAATTTAAATTAGCAAAACTCCATAACTCTCGTTCATGAGATGTCTACAAAAGTTTCAAAAAAATTAAAATAAATTAATGCACATTCATCATTCATTACTTTTAAAACAGTATGTGAAACCAGAATAATTATATTAATAGTTCAATTAAGGATGCATCGCTTTACCATTTCTTTAAGGAATTTATGTCGTTAACTGTTAACTACCTACAAATTGATCTGATCTAAATTCAAAGCGTTGCACTTCAATTTTTACTGTTATCGTTTCAACCATAGCAGATCTCCAATAGGTAACTCTCTAAATATTCTCCGCATTTTCTTTTGTGTTTTTCAAACATTTCATGGCGACGTCTTACACACAATTTTACGTGGCACCCATTCATTAATATTAATTATAAACATATGTATTGTAACAAAGGAGATTTATTTTAAAGAAATATTAATTTTTGATTTATGACGAATCTCAATCACGCAGTTAATACACCGAACAAAAAGAAACAAGTTTACTATTATTTTATCACGAGTTGTTCTTTCGTCGAATCTGGCGCCACTTGATGGTACTATATGACACCCCAATTTAAAAACATTAATCTAGTGTCTTAATTCGCCAATTACACACATAATACCTACTGTTAAAGCAGCAGTAAACTGTGCTTCAGCTGCCTCCATACAATTCATGCTCATAGAGTATAATCCTAGAAGAGTATGTAACTGCGGACCGTGAGTTTCAAGCAATCTAGGATGCTGTCGGCACAACGCGGTCGCAGTTGATATTTCCTGTAGCGCTTGTGTTTTGTTTCCCATCACTAACCTGCACATTATTATGTGTTCCAGTAACATCAATTGAAATACTGACAAAATTGGCTTGTTATCTACAACTGCAAAAATATATGAATAAGGTGAAGTTTATACAGCGAGTCAAATATAGGAACGCGCTTCAAGGTTAGGGATGCACTGGCAAAATGTAAGTTTCCAACTTACTTAAATTACAGATTAGAAAGGAATTTCATTACAGTCATATAGTGGGAAAGAAAATAAACTACTCATAATGTTAGTCATGCTCAAAATTTTGTGATTTTCATTTCATTTCTCTTTTGCATTCCTCTGTCGTTTCTACTTATTTGGCAAGTTTTTGTTTAATTAATATCAATATAGGTAAAATATAGTGAATAATCTTGTGTCATCATTTTTTATATTCAAAAAATTTCAATCATAAATATTAACCTACTTTTCAATTTTTCTATCTGCATTAAAGCTTTATCTGTGTACTTTTGGGCTTTCTCCATATAACCCGCTTGCATACTATGCATAACAGTAACCAAATATACAAGTACATAAAGATGTTCTTTGGGCATCCACAGAAACATATCTCCATTAGTAGGACCTGAAAATAAAACTTGCAAATGCAATTCATGTTTTACAGTTCATAAATACCATCATCTGTTGCCATAATCGTTTGAATACTTTGTTGCAACTGCTTCAAACACGGTTTGACACTCTTTACCTGTCCAGCCATTAGAAAGTGACAAACCTAGGAAGTGATAGTCAATAATAGCAAGGAACTTCTTGAAGAATCTTACCTGCAGTACTAAATAATAAACTTTTAAATATTCTTTTTGATACACACCACCAGTCCAGGTTTCTATCAAATGTCCTGCTTGATTTAATACTGGTTGCACTTCCTGCAGTTTTTTATCTATTAACAATAACTAAAAATATTTTAATTAGAAGTATTAATAACGTCCTACCTTTCAACGTACCATCCCTTTGCTTAGTAGGAATAATACTCTTGTATAGTATGCATTGGAAATGTGTGCATAATCGACTCCGACTCCTAACAAACTGCTAGCTAACTGGTAGTCTTTCTCAGTTGCGTGAATTTGCTAAAAATTATCTGGTGAATAATACAATTTAGTTAAGGTTACTAAAGCCTTACTGCCAATTGGAAAATAAGACGACAATGCCAATATACATTATGCTGTGATAATTCGATAGCTTTCCGTAATATTGGCTTTGAAAGGGTCATTTGTTTCTGTTGCTCGTAGAGCTCCGCCAAGACACTGGCTGCTTCAAACTTTACATCATCGAACGAATTTATTATTTGGGACAACATCCACTGGAATTCAATAAAAGAGGTTTCAATAATAGAAATGTGATATCCATAGATACTTACCGCTTGTTCTAAATGTGTTTTGGCCAGGTCAGTATTTTTAGTATGTGTAAGTAGAATATTGCCTAATTGTAAATGAGTGCGCGCTTCCACTCTTGGCGGTGGTTTGAAATTAAATACTGCTTGTAAACACTGTATACATAATTTTATCATTGGAGGGCTCGACGTCCTGAAATGTTCCGCTAATCCTAATAGAGATAAATACCAAGCATCTTGAGACGACGCCATTTTCGTTTATAAAATTAAAAATACCACAAGCAGATAAAACACTATCGATAATAGTGGTGAATGACCGCCATGACCGGTTCCTTTTTGCGGGAGAACTGGATTTGGAATGCAGCGCCACTTTTTCAATAATCATCAACTAGTTTCAGCTTATTTCAAAACGGTGCCACCAGATGATGCTTATCCAACTTCAGCAACTTCAGAAAATAATTGAAGTCATAGATACACTGGGCAAATATGCGGCAATAGCCAATGACGTGGCGAGCCCATAAAGTTTATACATAAAATAAAAGGTAAGAAATAAATTATAAAAGCCTTCCGTTATCTGTCCATATGTTTCCACAGCTGTGTAAGTACGACGTTCAGAAAAATGCTTTTTAATGCCGAAAACGACTATTCTATATTCTACTGATGTTATATTTGCATATTTAAAATAATCTTTCAATCAATTTAATGCATCTTCACAAATTTGTCTTAATATAAGAAAATCGAAGTTGTAGTCGGGGGCCGGACTCGTATCACTCTTTTTCTTAATAATACACGTTTTATTCAAAACTAACTAAACTTTTTATTCAACGTTCTACATCACTATTACCATAGCATTCTCCCTCTATTCCACTCTACTCTCCCGCCAATCCGCATCGGTTGGTTAACCCGACGTGCGCTTTTTGAAAAAATTGACCACACAGTCTTTCTTTAAAACACTCAAATTTTCGTACTACACTCCAATGTTTTTCGCCTTTTACTGCGCATAACTGTGGGTGAACATCATCCACAATTTGAACAGAATTCACTAACGACATTTAAACACTTTGTAAGTTTGTAAATCTCCTTCAACCTGACTATCTTGGAATATTTCCTGGCTTTTCTTGATTCTGCAGCTTTTAAAACTATACCTTCTTTATCCAATCAAAATATTTGTTGTAGTAAAACACAACCGGCAACCATATTCCCCAACATGTAACAACTGGTTGTGGTGGTTCAGATATATCGGGACACAATTTGTGAAATAGTCGGGTACGTTTAGGGGACTTTAGAAACGCTCCCTTTGTAATAGCAATTAATGCATTTACTATATATTGGATAACATGTGGAAATTGTTTGTGCCACAAGATTTAGAGCATGAATTTCACACGTTACATGCAAGAAGTTACCACTGTGCGGCCCAAAGAAAACATGATTGCGGCACTATCAGTCATAAACATTAAAAGTTGCTTAGTGGAAACGTCAAATTTGTTCAATGAGTTCAACACGACCTTTAAAATCCCATCAGCAGTACAATTTATCACCCTTCGCGACATATCTAACTGCAACATTTTTAAAGCAAACAAACGTACAATTACGAAATAAGTTACGACAGCCTACATAGACACAGAACTACTCGTATACAGCATCGATTTAGTACTGAGACTGTGAACGCGTGAAATAAATAATCGCCGACTCCCCTTTCTCTTATCTACTATTCTACACTGACTGTTGCCGTTGCTTGCCCAGGCTATCATAGATAGAGCACATAGAGTTTACCAACACTTTCAGTGTTCTAGTAAAAACTAGATTTAATAGCGGCAGTTTAGAACCTTGGCTAATATTATACAGGTCCTGTAGACACCTAATTACCAAATTAGGCAACCCAAATAACAACAGTTAGTACTAACCAATGTTGAGGTAAAGCCATTGAAATAGATATAGTAGGGTATGTGAGTACATATATCAAAATATGAAGAAGCACGAATATGTAAGACGGTGGTTCACTAGACAGACTTTTCTTTTAAGAAATAAAACAAGTTCATAATAATATATTATTTAATAATTAAAATACTGGTTTAAAAAATAATCATTTAATTTGGTTTTTCCATCTCGTTAAAATGTCGGCCACCTGCTTTAATTTCTCGTCTTTCTTAATAAAACAATACCTAACATAATTTTCGGCTAAATATTTATTTGATTGGTTATAGAATGCAGTTGTGGGAATACCCTGAACACCAACGTTCTTGATCATCCATTTTGTGAATCGATAATCTTTGTAATCGTCATTTTCCGTAGATAAATCTGCGATTTCTTCTAAGGGGGACCAATCAGCAAGAATAAAATAACCTCCTGCTGGCAATACTGGTTTCATACCAACCGAACTTAATAAGCTTATAATGAAATCCCTTTTAATTTGTAATTCTCGCGTAAATACTTTGAAGTAACAATCATCCCGTTCAAACCTACTCAATTCGTTTTCGATAATAATAGCAATTGCCTCTTGAATTGGTGTGGAACATATATAGACGCAATTTTGATGAACGACTTGTAAATTTCTTATTAAACTTCTTGGACCATAAGCCCAGCCAATTCTCCAACCTGTTACGCTAAACGTTTTCCCTGCAGATCCTATTGTTATAGTTCTCTCCCACATTCCAGGTAAACCAGATATTCTGATATGTTTATGTGGCTCATATACTATCCATTCATATACTTCGTCGGATATACACACCACGTTCCATTTTTTACATAGTTGTGCAATTGATTCGAGTTCTTCTTGAGTAAATACCTTGCCCAATGGGTTATTGGGAGTGTTAATTATTATTAATTTAGTTTTTTCGTTAAACGTATTTTCTAATTGAGCAGGATCTAAAACCCAATCGTTAGCACTTATCGTCTCGGATTTGGTGGACAATTTCAAAGGAATAAATTTTGGTACACCTCCAGCAAGTTCAACCATAGGCACGTAACAATCGAAAAAAGGTTCGATAAGAATGACCTCATCACCAGCATCGACGTGGCCTATAATGGTTGAAAATAATACCTCCTGGGCGCCGCATCCTATTAGTATTTCTGTCTGTGGACATATATTCTTACCAACAAGTGGAGAGTATAATTTTGATAAAGCAGCAACTAACCTTGGATGTCCAAAGCCTGCGGTATATTGATGTATAAGTAAATTTTTGCTAGTACTAACCATTCTTAATGCGTTAATAATATGATCAGGAGGTGCAAAATCGGGACACCCATGGCCTAAATCTAACGGGTTGTAATCCAATGCCATTTGTGCGTATTCTACCCATACGTTTCTACTGTTGTCAATATATCGAGAAGGTAAAGCAAATTTATCCATGGCGTTTAATATTCATAAACAAACCTATTGCTATTGGAGTTTGAACTGTAATGTTGCATCTGACCGCTGAATTCCTCTTTCAACGCTGTAAACACAATTTTAAGATAACATTTAATTTATACAACAGATAACACATTTTATTTTTAAACTTCAATGATCACTTGACATTGTAGTTTTAGACAATTTTAAGTAAACAAAATATACAACAGGTCGTAAAAACATTTTAACTTCTTTCATTGTAACACTTTGAGTGAGCCAAGTGACTTTAGCCAGATTATTTTGATAACATATCAATATTTCGGATGTAATGTGTTAAAGCAGGGGACATTCGCTTTTATAATTTTTACTATATTCCTGTTCCCACCTTTATAAATGTAGCAAAATTGAAATAAAAGAATAAAATAAGTCACATTTTTCCTCAATTTTCAAATTCACACTCAGAGTCAATTCACGTTTATGCAATTTATTTGAAGAAAAAACAAACAAATTAAAAGCAATTACCAAAAGCGTGAAAAATTGATTATGAATATACTACCATGAATAAAAATTGGACCCCCAATAAAACAAGGAGGAAATCAAATAAAAGTTGGAAGTATGCTTGCTATACAATGAGCAGTAGGTACGTAATACGACGCAAAATAAGGAAAATGATTGCCACTAACTCTGAACCTTGTTCCAAATGGACTGGAGAGGTGCGGGAAGCTACTTACTAATATGCTAATTCTATTAAAAGACGCTCTGTCGAAGTGTGTCAATTTCTAACTTAGAACGGACTCGTATTATCCCAACAAGGGGGTTTCCAAGGATGATTGAACTTTGAAGGTCTGCCAAGCCCACAGCTCACAATGACACTGTCATACCAAACTGAGATTTCTCTTTAGTAATGTGTTCCAATTATTACAATAAACCTCAATCAGCTGGAATAACGTTTGCAACTAGTAAAAAATCATTATAAAAGTAATTAGTCTGTGTGTGAAACTTATAGGGCTATTTGGCCTTTTTATGGTCGACATAAACGTCTTTTTGAGCATCTTATTCCTCGTGTTATTCAAAAGTTTGAGTTGCAACATACTTTACCTGATACCAAAACACCTCTAAAATAAAAAACTATCACGTGGTGCCGAAAATATTGCTGCTTTTGGAACAATTGCCCGTAAAAGTCTAGTAAAGTTCATGTTTTACATCTTGTGGCACAAACTATTAGACAATACTATCCCGAGGTAGATGTATCAATATCAAGTACGAAGAGAGTTCTCAAATCTCCAAAACGTCTTCGAACATTTCACGCACAGTGGCACGGCATTTATTCGTTCTTCTTGTATATCAATTTCCTACACCGGTGTACGTGACACAATGCGTGCATTTTTTATTTATTGATATATATTGTCATTAAGGACTTCGGTACCTAATTCATATCTATCTGAATATATTTCATATTTCTTTGAAAGTTATCGAAATATTTAGTAATTCAGAGTATTTTATATTTAGAACGACACTTACCTCTGTACATCAATCAATGACAACTGAAACTTTATTAGCGTTTTTTAATATCTTTACTATTAGTTGTGTAAATGCGATATTCAGCACCGTTTTCTACGTAAATTCTACGTTATTTGTGATAAATAAGAAAAAAAAAAAAACTGTTAAAAAAGGGGGTAGGGGACGACTTGTCGCCCATTATTTAATTTTTCTGAAAATAATTTGTGCCATCCTTGAGACAATGTAGTATACTTCAAATTATATTGTACAAAAAGAAAGATATCTGTGATAGAATTTCGAGAAACTTACAAGAATTCAAAAATCGTGCAAATTTTTGGAGGGCGCTGTACCCCTAAATCTGGGGATTTGGTCGCTTAAAAAAGTACTCTTTCAGTCTGTACAGTTTCATCGAAATCAAAATTTCTATTGCTGGTGTTCCCTTGTTAGTTATAAAAAATTGTTAATTGTAGATCAAACAAAGTCCTTTGAAATGGTATATTACGATCAGACTTGTGACAAAATAATCGCTGTTTAATAAAATTAATAAAACGGTGGGAACTTATTCCCCAATCCAATCCAATCCAATGTCGAGGTATTAACTGGAAGCATAAAAATAATTTATAAGAACGAAGGGCTATACACCTACGCCACAAATATTCTCTAGAAAATTCCTAATCCATTTTAATGGAAACTGCTATTAGTACTAAACTCAGGCTCGTTATAAAATGTGAGGATTTTAGGTAAATTTTATAGCTAATACAGATATCTTCCTATGGGAATTTTTATTGTCATTCTCCTATTCAGTGCTAAAATTTGATACATTGGAATGCTTTGTTGAATTACGCCAGAATTTATAAAATGAACAAAATAAACCGTTTATTTCATTTCAAATAAAAACTACAAAAGTACATCTTACGTAAACTATATTATGGAAAAGTATAAATGAGAGTAACGTAGGGCCGGTATATCTGTTTTCATTCAATATAGGAATTTAATACAAAAGTCGAGATAAATTGTCAACAAATTAATAAATAAAATTTATGTACAAATATATTAAAATAAATCCCTACGACGTCCTCCGAGATAAGTGTTCTATATTTTCATAGCAGATTTGATACATATCAGTTTAATACTATTTTATTCGCCTCTTTTTGTTTTGTCGCTCATTTGCTCCTTCATCGTCGTTTTGCATTTCCTCTGGCAACTTAAGTCCTAATTCTTTTGATTTCTTCTCGAATACTTTTAACAGCCTCACTCCACATCTGTAAGTAATTAATGAAGCATGTGTGTTCTGTTCAATAAATAATATTTTAAACCCTATTACATATTTTAATAATAGAATTACACGGCAAATAGCACGCAATCCCATTCCATTCCGATTATTAAAAGAAATAATTATTAGAGCACGTAAGAAAAATTAATTTAATATTAAAAAATTGATCAACAATAAAAAGTATATGATACGTGACAGTTAATTCCCGATATGCACCTTAAACTCCGTTCTCATTTCTGGTAGCAAATCTATAAATACCGGAATTTAACTTGTTTCCTATTGGCGAGTCAACATTGTATTTTTCTTTTAATAATCTTACTAACTTTGCATTTACAATCATATAAATTCGCCCCTTCACGAACCTGTACACATCAGCGTCCGAATCGTTATACGTATTGCAATTTTCAAAAACAAGAACGGCATCCGACATGAACTCTTCATCACAGGCATATTTTCCCATGTTAAGTTTGTATTTTATTGTACCAAAATCCATAGGTTTTGTAATTACATCATAGTAGTCAGGTACCTACGATAAAACTTAAAATATTATACACAAACGGCACTACGACCCAATTGTTCACCTCATTTTTTTGTACTGGCCTAATAAAAGGCCACGCATCTTTGTGTTTCATTATTTCTGCTAAAAGGTCTTGTAACTCAGCATTGTGTAAAGGCAAATCCTCCGCTTCCCTTCGATATCTTCGTGACATTGAGGATATTTCTGTACTGTCATCTGAATCTAGAAAATATGTTGTTGTAAATAACAGATAAATGCTTATTTTATATACAGATTACCTAACAACAATGAGAATGCTTATATAATGTAAAGAACAAAAATTCATGCAAATAGGATGAGATAGTGAAATGAAGGCGTTCATAAAAAATAATTCCTCCATACCTATAAGCGATCACCAAAAATCTTTGTTTCCTTATAATAATAAATAAAGCTCCAACCCATCATGATTGTTAACGCTCTGTCTAACTACCCGTATTTTGTCATGTACAATTACCAAAAACAAAAACCAATAGAAATTTGGAATTTCACTATCATACTAGGTACATGCAAATGAGGTAATCGATAACTATTACTACATACATAATACTACAATAAACCTACGAAATTATATAGCTGGACCAGTAATGATTGTGATATGTCCGAAAAATTACAATACTAACGCACTCGATTAATATAATTGGAGTTGCTGGTCTCGCTATACTAGTATTTATTTCGACCTGAACAAAAGCGTGTACACAAAGCAAAAACCTATTCAAGATGTTTATTAGAGAAACTACAACGCACCATCACTAGATAATCCACCACGTAACGACTTCACAAAGCCGTGGATTTTGAGTCTTGCTCTGGTGGCACAGCGGCGCTGGTTTTGCAGAACTCCAGTCCGCTGCGCCCTCGAAATCGTATCATCTAGGCATACAATAAAGTTTAAACTGAAGTCACTTGATTGCATGTCACTTTGAAATGAAATTATGCGAACTGAAATGTATTTTAATCATTTGCATCTACAATGCTTCTAAAAAGTTTCGTAATTCATCGTACATATTTTTGCGTCTGTAATTTTAATTTCCTTTTGATCATTCCAGTCCACATAGAGCAATAGGCATAAACAAGTTAGGAAGGTATATTTCATAGTTAAACATGCATCGGATCAATTAATACATATTCCATCAGCTGGTTTTATAAAGACAGTGGTGATAGATATTAATACCCGCTTCTTCTCTAAGTATTTTATATTACCCAATGACAATAACTGCGGTATCTTTCATTATGACTCTATACTACTTCTACTGGTATAAAATCGTATAAAATAATCCATTAAATCATATATTTCTGAAAATAGAGACAATCTCGCTTTACGGTAGATTCATAAACAGAAAATGTTTTAAAGAACTTTGTAAGTACAGTAGCGCGTCGACTATCCGAACGTTCTATTATTCGAACTTGCTTCATGGAAAAAGAAATCCAATCATAGGAAATGTCGGTTCTGGCCGAGCATCGTTAGCACTCAATGCTTTTACAGAGTATTTCTTGAGAGTGGTATTCCGCAAAGACAGGCTTAGTTTTTGGAATTTTATTTACGGAAATCATTAAAAACAGAAAAAAAAATTAAACTGAGGTGCTGAGGCGATTCACGTACGAAAAGCTTAATTACACTTAGAAAGTGAATCGTTAGTTGTGTCAATACTTCTTTATTAAGAATTATGTCTGTGTTACGTGCTGATTAGATTTTTCACTGAACCCTTTTTTCATTTATAGGGTCGATTATCAACCAAGTCCCTTAGTTTTATCATTCATTGTGAAATGTACATTGAATTTGTGGTCACATATTTTAAGTAAAGCTTGCAAAATATCGACAAAAAGGAAACGAATAGTGCTTTCATTAAAAGATAAAATGGAAATTATTACGCGGCTAACGAAAGGTGATAAGGGTCGGGCAGTAGCTACCAAGTTCGGTGTTGGTAAATCAACGATATCGGGAATAAAAATAATTCTGATTCAACCAGTAGGTATGCACTTAACCTTGAGTGAGAAGGGCAGTTCAATCGTAAAACTATGAAAAACCTAAATCCGAATTGTTGGAAGATGCTGCATTCACTTAGATTTTGCAAAAACGGGCTTCTGGACAGCCCATATTGTGTGACTTGTGTGCTTGGTGGTGACTCGTCATTCGTCGCAAGTTCTGGATGGCTGAAAAATGTCAAATTACGACATGGGATTCGGCAAATTAAGATTTATGGTGAAGAATTAGCCCTAGCAGCAGTATCTTTTTCGGAGAATTTAAAGATATTTCTTGAACAGAATGAATATAACATGGATTTTGGCTGCAACGCAGACGAAATTGGCCTCTGTTGAAAAACTTTATCATCTAAGTCGTTGATATCTCGAAGAGAATTCGCAGGTCCAGGCTACAAGATCAGCAAGGAGAATGTACAGTCATGGCGTGTGCTAATACAACTGGAACTGCCAGAGTTCCATGGCTCCACGTTGTTTTAAAAATGTGAAAGTTTCATTAATATACGCCTGCCAAATCATTGCGTGGATGAACAACGATTTGTTTACGAAATGATTTAAACACAATTTCATCCCTGAAGTAAAAAATTCAGCAGCATTGCGGCAAAAAGGCTGGATAAATCTGAATCTTGGAATAGGGTCAATGATGTGTTTGACGTAAAGTTTTGCCCCCTAATGTAACTTCTTTAATTCAACCTATAGACCAGAGAGTCATCGAAACATTGAAAAAACTACACCGATAACAGTTCAGTCGTCTGGTTTTAGAGGATAAAAATGACGAAGGAACAATTTGGTATACAACTTGCGTTTTGTGTCGTTTATTTATCCCACTATGTACTATAGTTAAATATAGATGTTCGTTTTTTGTAAAACCATGGTTGAGTATTTCACACCCTTTTTTTCTTTCATTTCTTTAGTGAATTTTGATTATGCGAACCACCTCTGGCAAAATTAATTCGGATAATCGACGCTACACTGTAGTTTATTTATACGTTTGAAATGTATAAATGAACTGATTTATAAAAAAGAAAAAGTGCGAAGACGTAGAAAAAATTGACAACTCAAACATAACATGTAAGTACCAGGGACGTTCCGAATGCTCTAACAATTTGGATCTAGTTCAATTGAACTTTATGAACTAAAAAGTGATTATATTTTTGCCCAAATTAATACGAACCAGAGAAATGATTTAATAATGAATTCATTCGCGGTGATTCGTTATATATTCATTTACACTACGTGAAGGGACGAAAATCAAGTAACTTGCAGAAGTACCCAAATTATTTAGACAATTGGTTATTAATTTCTACACATATTCAATAGGTGACAAGTCTATCACATTATTCTCTCGCAAGAACCTTATAGTAACCCATATTATATGAGGATCGGCGTCTATCATCCTGGAAAAAGGGTTGAGTCTATTCTCGTATAAAGGAAGTGCAACAGACTACTGCATTTCTAAAAACTTAGTTCTTCAGTAACGGTATCAACAAATGTGATTTGGGCAGACAAAACACGGCTATCGACCAAAAGTATCGATTTTCAGTTTTTAGTTGATTCTCATAGAAGAAAGTACTCCAGACAATTAATTCAAATATTTTGTTACCTCTTATTTTCATAAATGTTTACGCTGCGTAACTTTAAATGCATTTTTCTCGGCAACATGTGTTCAGGCGATAACCGTGTTTCGTCTGTCCAACTCACAAATAATAAATATGTACATATCTAGGAATATCGCACAACCAATCTTAAAAATAAGGGAAATAATTGTATAATTTGCCTATTTAAAAAAAAAAAAGTGATACTATTCGGATTACAAAACTATTATGACATTGTGAAGGAGTCCCCACTCAGTGCATTTATCAATCATTAAGAATCACCGCATGCATTACGTTTATGATATATGTATGTACAATTAGGATTAAGATAATAAGGTACTCACTCAAGCTACAGTTAGGAAATAATGGATACAAGAATGCTTTTCCTTGATGAGGAACTCTTACAATATAAAAGTCAGGTAGATATTGTAAACAAGAAACAGAAATAGTACTAAAGTTCTGTAACCATTTTCGACAAAAGAATATTGTGCTTACATTTGTTTGAAGTCAAAAACTAGGAAAAAGTAACAATTACTAACTTTAGTAAGTATGCTAGATGATTTAATCTGCAAGTACTGAATAAAATGCTTTCATAATCGAAGATTATTGAATCAACAAATGTTGAATAGTTCTGCATTTTATTCTGACGATTGCTTAACGACGAGAAACTAATGTTCTCTTCACTACGGAACAATATGCAATTGCCTTATTTTTGTCAATTTAGTTTAACTGTATCAACAACGCCTTCATATCTAAAGAAAACTGCATATTATTAAAAAAATATTATCCACTATTCGTTTGTTTTGTTTCAGGTCATGTCTTTATATTTTTATAAATTCCTGTACACTATAACAAAAATTCTATTGTTTGTTATAATTTTGAAAATAATTTAGTATCTACTCCATGACTATAGCCAGAATTTTGGTATAAAAGATCGACGTCGAATCGACATCTTAGAAGTTTCGAACAACTGGAAAGCCTGTAATTGCAAATAATAGAAAGTCTCAAAAAATAAAAAGCTTCTAGTCCAATGTCACCGGTGTCCAAATAATGAACATAATTTGCATTCAATTCTATTTATATTGCGAAGAAGCATCTTGAACTCTTTCTTCGTCAGACAGGACGAAGGAGTTACTTTTGTATCCGGACGCTGCTATTTGCTATAACGCATATATCTGTCTTTCCCTAAAACAACCGCTAAGCCAATGCTTGCGACAAATAAAGACACGCGCAATGTTTTATTTAGTCTAAGTACAAAATTAAAGTACTGTACATAAATGATTTGTAAATGCAGATCAGCACAATTCATTTACTTCTCATTTTATTTGCTAAAAACTTAATTTTATGTCGTAACCAATATTTATACATCATAAGTATCATAACACAAATGAATCATCTAAGTTTTGTTGCTAATAAATACAATCAATAATAAAGGTTACCATTCGCTTTCTTCTCCCTGCATCCAGTACACAACCAAACACCTCGAGGTCTTCTTCGGAGAGGGGGATGTACGCATTCGATATGATAAATATTGGGGCACTTGTCGCAAGAAAGTAGTTCACCGCCAGATCCGCAAGTTACACAAATTTCCAATTTGCCATCGACACTGAATTAAAATAAGAAACAAATAACAATGTTAGTAACCGTAAGAGTTAATTGAATGATATGAATAAAAATGAGCTTGTAAATTATATTCAATAATTTGGAGAAAATACTCCAAGTGATATCAATAAAATAATAGAAGCAGACACTCCCCTCAAGAAAGTACTCTTATGTAGAATTTGTTGTGAGTACATTTTGATTTTTGATATGAATAAAAATTCGTTAATGCTCCACGGAGTGAGAATATACTCCAAAAATTTGGAGGCTGATGGCACTTATCTATAATTTTCATGTACAAATCTTATCATATATCATTTTTCTTAAATTATCGGATTGCTGCTGTTGAGGCGAGTGTTCATGAAAATCCAAATTTACCAATTCCACGCCGTTTTCAATAATTGAAACTGTCTGTGACCTTAATCTTTACAAGATTCAGCGATGAAGCTCATTTCTGGCTCAATGACCATGTGAATAAACAAAATTGCCGTATATCGAGTGATGAAAACCCATATGTAATGCACCAGACCTAATTCATACAGACAAAGTGAGTGTGTGGTGTGCTTTACAAGGCAAATGTATCACCGGTTCTCATTTCTTTTAAAATAAGGCCGAAACATATGTTAGAGCGAATGATGCTCGTTAAGGATCAATGGTAGATGAAGTTTTGTTTCCAAATTTGTATAATATTGATCTAAACCAGATGTGGTTTCAATAGGGTGATACTATGTGTTACAGTCATCGAAACCATCAACTTATTGAAACTGAAATTCAAAGATTAATTAATTCCCCGAAATGTCTCAATCAATTTGCCATTACGTTCGTGCGATCACAGCTGTAGCCAACTAAACCAGCACCAATTGACCAACTCAAAGCCAATATCATTCGCGGAATAACGACAGATTCGAGCCTAACACATATTTATAAAATTAGTTTGAATACGATTTTCACCCATGAACAATATGTAAGAGATAAAAAAATCTGCAAACTTACACTTCAGAATCTTCTACTCCACTTTCGTGATCTTTTTCGCTCGCCTTATCGACTTCCATGTGAGTTTCCTCTTCCTCATCATCTACGTCTTCATCCCTGAATATTCTTCGTTTTTTCTTCAATATCGGTTCGGGATTAAGAAGTTTTAATTCTTTTTCTTTCTCTTTGAGGCACTTAGAGCAGAACCATTCACCTTGGGGAATGTTCTCTAACTTTGGTTTAAGGCAATACATATGGTATCCATAATTACAACTGTCACAAAGTAACATATTTTCTGAATCTGTTTGTCGCCTGCATACGCGACATCGCGCTAGAAGTGCAGATCGAGACCACATAATACAACCATCCAAAGTTCCGTAATGCAAAAACTTGGCTGTAGCTCGTCGAAGCTAACAATGATTGTTCCCAGTATTTCAGTACATCTTTCGGTACCCTAATATCTTCCTTTTTGGTATCACAGTGACCTAAAAATAAATTACGTATAACTAAGATTCTCAAGAGTAATTTCTGTAAGTTTAATCTAGTGAATAATTTAGCATTTTAACACTATAATACATCAATAAACACCTATCACACAATTGTTTATGTTTTGGGAACAAGTGTTTAAACTTGAAGAAGCGAGTGTGGTGAGGAATTTATTGATTTGATCTAATACCAGAAACAACAAGTGCTTTAACATATACAAAAAAGAAATTTTACGTAATTAAATTTGCTTACCTAATGGTTTCTTTAAGTATTTACTATCTACGGAATGTGCTACTTGTGCTAAAGCTGTAGAGAGACATTCAATGATTTCTCTTTGTTTCTCTAGTAAAGTGGGGTCTTCATATACATTATATATGTCCGTACAATGTTTTAAGGTAAACCCTGGGTCTCTGTAATAGGTAATTTTACTATCAGGTGTACTTTCTCGACTTTGCCTATCATCTACAAATTGAAACATTGTTAATCTTATAAATTTTATTATTTAAATACTTTCTACCTTCCAGATCATCTTTTATCTTCCCGTTTTCAATCGAACTGACTATTACTCTGTCGAAAGTTCTAAAATCGCATTCCGCCAAACACCTCCTCCATTCGCTGCGATCTTTAACTTTGAGACATCCAAGATTTCCTGCAGATACTTTTTCTTCCATTTCTAATAAATTCTCAACCAAAGTTCCTCGAAGAATCTGTGCAGGATCGGTGGAAATGGGATAACCGAAATTGGCGTCATCGTATCTATTTTTCCATTTCCTTACAGGTCTAGTTTTTGTAGGATCATCCATATCCGGATTTAGCAAATAATCGGGAGTATTTACTATTACTTTTACTAAACTACTCTGATTAGTTTGCAGAAATTGATGTAACTCAGATTCTCTAATTCCACGTTTATTCAGGGCATTTATTAGCTCGATTAGTTGCTCTTCAGTTTGAATGAATTTCCACGAATAATTATTTCGCTTGTCGGAATGTACCTCACAACTATCGGGATCCGCAGAGCACATAAAGAGCTCTCGACTTAATTTAATTTCATCCTCAGGTGAGCTTTTAACACCATTTACAGTGACTGGTGACTTTTTAGGATGATTTTCCTTATCACTGGTATTCATTTCATCTGACGTCTCTTTTAGATGTTGGATAATATCTTTCTTATTAGCTCCAACTAGTTTATCTTCATGGTGAATGAGTTCGCTCATACAAGTACCACAGTTTACTTCACAAGGATCTACGAAGATTCCTGGCACAGAATCTAATTTAACATACCTTCTGTAACCACGATCATATCTACAACGAAGTGTGAAAATGTACTAAGAAATAAATATAACACAAAGTAATTAATAATACATGTTTAAAATAGAAAAGATTCTATAATTTCACTATTTCCACAGAATTACATTTGCATTAAATGAACTTTGAGTTTGGTCTTCTGCTACTACTTCCATAAAATGAATTTTTGCACAATATTTAAAAGTAACTTATAGCACTATAATTTTTGGTGCACAATATATTGGTGTTTATCTAAAATACAGAAAGTTACTTTACTATGTCTTGAGGGTTACTTTTCCAATTTTCTCTACAATCCGGTGTATTTTGAACATATAACGTACATTTTTAAATATATTTTGTTGATTGCTTACCCCAAAAAAACTTGATGTTCGCTTGTACTCCTCATTAACTTCTCTATCTTTTTCTCATACTCGGCCTGATGTTTTGAACTGTCCCTTTGAATCTTCTCCAACTCTAATGTTGTAATTCGATTTTCTGAATCCATTTCAGTTTTCAGTTTAGATTTAACAGATATTACTTCGGCGCAACGTCTTCTCTCAGCGAATTGTGCCGTTTTTAAATCCAATTTGTTTTGTCTGACAGTTTCCAAGCGTTCTTCAACGACATCTCTCACATCAGCATATGTTAAAAGTTGATCAATTAAACAGGTGATTATTTTCAGCTTATCATCTGTGCTCAATTGCACAACACTGTACATGCCTAACGCATGCAAAATTTCAGGATCACTCTGTCTTAGATAAAGGCCAGGATCATCTTCACTGGTGTATCCTCCACGTTGTTGAAACCGCCACCTAGCCCCCACTTCATTCACTCTTGCACCAGAAGATAGAAGATGTAATCGTAATATCTCAGAAACTGTCAGCGAATACATTGGCAATTTACTTAAAGGAACTCCGTGATATTTTTTGGCAATTTCGAAGACCACGTTGCAAACTTAATGCAATCCTCTATACTAGGTTTCTCAGGCACATTTTTTATTTCTGTAATATGAATATTAACGAAAAAATCAATTACGCACTCACCGATATCATTTACCGTTCCGCACATAATCGGTGTACGTTTTTGTCTGTGTTGCTTCTTCTTCTTGTAAGGCAAATATAGCATTCAGAAACATTTGTATCATATCTATAAGTGGTCCAGCCACTTCTTTCTCAGTTAAAGCTCTCTCCATCATATCTATTGAAAATCCACCAGGGAAAAAGTCTTTTGTTGATAATATTTTTGAAAAACTATTTACAAATTCCAGAATCATAAATACATCACCAAGATAACGTTCTGGTATACTCGTCTTTACCATCGCTAATGATGGTAGTTTCTAAAAAAAGGGAAATTATTCAAATCCTTGATGTATTTTATTTGGACATAATTGCTGTAGTGTACTAGATCACATCCATAACCTTCTCAGCCCACAATCAATGAATAAATCTACAACATGTGTTTCACTGAAAATGAGGAAAACATTCCCAACCATATTTTATAGAATGAATTGTGTGATAAAAAAATTACTGATGCGAACTATGTAGTATCATAGCATATAATAAATCATAAAACTCTTGTAAAATTAGTATATATCCATAAACAAAGCTTAAAGTACGATATTATAGTGTTAGTAGAGGGATACAGTTCTTTCTAATTAGTAAGGGCGAAGAATCAGAAATTACCACCATTTTATTTTACATTAGACTTTTTCTGTAAACTTCGCCCCGGAAATATAACTTCAAACCTACGATTTGCCTTCACATTTGCATATAAAATGGGTGCCAATTTTTTGAGATTGTAGGTAACAGAATGTATCCAAACAAAGTCGATAAATGGAGACAGTACTAAACCAAGTCAGACTAATATTTGTTTCATATAATATCTCCGATCATTATTGTGTAGATTTGAACATGTTAAACTAGTTCTACTGTTACAGCAACGATTTCGCTGTAACCGCTCAGATTTCTGTTTACAACAATGTTCAATGATCCGTTTTTGGTTGCACTTTCTGGGCAGCCCATATCTGGGCCCATTTTGTGTGAAAAAGCAGTCATTCGTCGTAAATTTTGGGTAGCTCAAGAATGTCAAATTACGACAATGGGATTCGGAAAATTGAGATTCGTGGTGAAAAAATAAGTGCTGATGCCCCAGCAGTCGTTTCTTTTGCGAGAATTTAAAGAGATTTCTTGAAAAGAATTAGTATAACATGGATTTTGCCTACAATGCAGACGAAGGAAGCCTCTATTAGAAGGCTTTACCATCTAAGTCGTTGATATGTATGTCGTAGAGAATCCGCAGTTCCAGGCTGCAAGATCAGCAAGAGCGTATCACAGTCATGGTGTGTGCTAATGCAATTGGGACACAAAGTTCCACTGCTTTTTCTACGGAAATCGAAAAACCCACGTTGTCTTAAAAATGCGATAGTTCTGTTAATATACACAAGCCAAAAAAAAAAAAAACGCGTGAATGAATAACGAAATGGGTTGAACACAATTTAATTCCTGAAGTAAAATAAAATCAGCAGCATTGTGACACAGCAGGTAAGGCATTACTTCTATTGCCAATGCTCCATCACATCTATCACCTGAATCCTTTGAATAAGGGCAATGATATGTTTGAGGTGGACCAGAGGGTCATCGAAACATTGGAAAACTATACCCAAAGCTGTTTATGTGTCGTCTTGCTTTTAGGGGATAAAAATAACGAAGAAACAATTATTTCTATGTACAAAAAAATCTGCTTAAAAGAGTGCTGTTATATGTTGGTCGAAGCATGGAATGGTTATTGCAGCTCAAAATAATTAGTGATCAAGCTGCCATAAGGAGGAAGTCATCATTGAAGTAGGCCAGTATTATGACTTTTTGACAAATTCATATTAGGTATACAACTTGTATTTTTGTGTCGTTTATTTTTTGCCCACTATGTACTATAGTTAAATAAATATGTTTCTTTTTTGTAAAAAACGTGGTTGATTATTTTACACCTTCCCTTTTTCATTTTTTAATGAATTTTCATTATTCGAACCATCCCTGACATTAGTTCGGATAATCGACGCTCTACGGTAGTTATGAATAAAACAGTCAGGGAACCATTACATGTACATTTGTTTTAAAAAGAGATTTAAGAATCAGGTACAAATGTATCCCTAAAAATGATTTATTTCTTGTGCATTGAAAAAGTGGTTCTCAGATAGAAGAAAATACAATAGTAATAGCAAAATTAAACATTATTTCTTAAAATATAATGACTATTTGGCTATGTCCTTTTCTTAATATAGTTTTCATATCAAGAAAAACAGTCCCACACCATTAACTGTTTTTCTTTGAATAATGTGAACACAGAGCAATATTTTACGGCTATTGACCATTGCAATTGTTGTTATGTAACCTAGTGTTAAGTCATCAGGTCATCGAATATTCATCAATCGAGAAGGTAACCATTCCAAATGCATCCTTGCAAAACCAAGCCTAACTCTTATGCAGTCTGTTTAGTTATAACATTTTAATGCTATAAATACCATCTTTTGTATTGAAAACGCTGCACTGATACTTTGTTGCACACATAAAGATGTGTGATTTTAAAGGTAGATAATTCCCCAATTTGTTTGTTGAAGACACACACAATATTGCTACTATTTAGATGTAGCAATTGTTTTTTCTTTTGTACCAGTGAAATATTTAGGAATGTGTAATGCACGAAATTGTGATATAAAATTGCAATTTTTTGTACCTAGATATTGCTATTTTAATTCACAAATTTGTATCTACATATGAAAGTAAACTACGAGATTGTTTCAGAAATGTCTTAGATAATACACTTAAATCAAGTATATTTACAGCAATTTAGTAAGTGGAACATTGTTGAAAAGCATAATTATAGCAGTAGGTAATACTAAAAAAAAATAAGGAACAAGAATCTAATAATGCACAAAACTAGTTAGTAAAAAACTACATACATTTAACACCTTGAAAATCGGCTTAATCTACTGTGTTATATATATAAAAAAATATACACATATTTAATACCTTTTGATCTTCTAACTCTAAGTCATCTTTGCTTTTATGCCACTCCTTATACATATGGGCAATTTTCATATTTTCCTCCCTCCTTTTCTGTTTTTCAGCCAACTTTTCTTCTGCAGTTTTTATTTTTAATTCTTCCTTAGCCTTCTTAAATTCCATTTGCCGTTTCTGCATTTCATCCAAAAGGCTATTTTTCTGTTCCTTACCTTCAAGTATGTTATTTTTTGATAAATACTTTGCCAGTGTTTCTTGGCGAACCTTCTTTCCATTTACCACAACCTTTGCTTTCTTTGATACCTCAAATTCTGGTAATGGCCCGTCAAATATCTGTTCAAATTTAAACTTATATATCCCAAACTCCTTTAAAACTGATTCGCTAATGCACCATGTGCCTTCTGAATTTTGTTCTGCATACTGTTTTAAAAATAATTTACTTTTCTCTCTTGTATATGAACCTTTCCTTCGCCTTATTTGTGTAAAATCTGCAATCATTTTTTCAATAACGTCATCATCATCATTGTCTAATTGTTCTAAATCATATTTGTATACAAGAGGTGGAGGAAAAAATAGCTTGTCACTATTACTGCCATTAACTCTGGGCAGTTTTTGCAGTTCCTCTATTGTTGGGCATATGACTTGTAAAACATGATATTCCCTCCATTTATTACCAGAAAATGATGCTTCGACGTTTTCACCGACAAAGTACCTTTCTTTAGTATAATTAAAAATATCATCGGCCATATCAGTAAAACTTGAACGCTTAGTTTTGCTGGCGAGGTATAAAACAGGTATTCTTAGTTCTACTGGAAAATCCTTAAGGCTCTTTCTTGCATTCTCTTCACTTTGTATAGCTTCTACATAGGTCAAGTTTGATCTCCCTGTCATAGCACATGTCCATACCATGGAATTACACAGAATTGTTCTTTCAGCAAATTCTCTGCAAAACAAATATATAAACATAACCTACAACTTGCCGCAATAAGAAACGTAAAAACTTAGAATAATTTTAAATACTCTTTGGAGTCTGTGAACCAGACGGACTGATTGTTAAGGACGATGGATGAGAACCGTTAGATTATAGCTGACATCAAGCACAAGAATATGTTTTTCTCGTAGAACCGTAACTTACTCGTAATCACGGAAAATTTCGTTGGTCATCTCGCAATGGAAAACTTCTTCATCATCTTTGAGGCCTTCCGGCACTGGCTTCTTTTCAAGTGCCTTCTTCTTGAGGAGAGGCATTTTTCATAGCACAAGGTATTTGGAGGGAAAATACTGGCTGGATTATACGCACTTTCGAAGAGTTAAATATCTTGTACTAACACAGTATTTATTAAACTAAGAACTACATACGATAAGACCGACAATAATTTTAGTTATGACCACTAATTATGTTTTAACAATTATCATTTGTTCCAGGATCTTAATAACTGATTATTAAATGTATTATCACTCTATCGGCTTCTCAAGCCAATTGACAATGGCGCAGGTGCAAAGGATACAAGTCTGCGCATGTCAAAAGGTAGTTGGCTATTTAAAAATCAGCGGCACTAAACATTTTAACACGTATGTGTTAAGTTGTTACATACGTATTAACTAGGTCCAATATTGCATAATAATTTAATGCCACTTATCTCGTTAAATATTAAATTAAATTCATACAGAGAGATTTTAAATGATTGTCCTGATCCTACACTATTTTCCACAGTCCTTACATCAATACTTGCTTCTATCAATTCTGTGTCTGAAGTTAGCCTTTTAGTAACTTCTGGTGGATTTTCCCATACTATGACAGCCATCACTGTCACTAATCCTAATCCTTCATAGGTGCACCATGTCCTTTTGGGTTGAATATGGATAAGTTTTTACGTTTGTTAGTTTTTTTCCAAAGGCTAAACGTGTGTGCCGGTTTTTATTCCGTTACATACTTACAATAACTGCAAAATTGCAGATTCTATAGTAGTAATATTTAGAGTTGCTCAATTTGCGCCAATAGCCAGTGGCGGGCGCATAAAAGTTTACACATAAAATAAATGGTCAGAAATAAATTATAATACGTCTTACAGTCTTAAGACTCATTGGGGAAATCACCAAGTGAATAACATCCGTGAAATATCTGCAACATTAGATATGTTTCCACAGTTGTTTCGGCAAACCGAGTGCGCCCAGTTGTGCGTAAACATGGTGCACTGTTTGCAGAGATTCCGAAGGACCATACCGAAACATTTAGTAATTTTTCTATTGCCTCCACTAATCCGAAGTAATTGTTCTGAATAGTTTTAAAATCCGTTCTAACCCGACTATCTTGAAATTTCGACAGGATTTCCTTGATAGCCGCAGCTTCTTTTGGATCGAATTTTAAAACCACGTTCTTAATACTCCCAAAATATTTATGATAGTGAAACGTGGCCTGTAACCATGTTCCCCAACGTGTAAGAATCGGCTCTTGTGGCTCAGGTATACCGGGACACAGTCTGTGAAATTCGCGGATACCTTTTGGCGATTTGACAAATACTGCTTTTGTATGCGCTATTAAAACATCTACGTCACAATAACATTATATAATTTCTAGTTTTTCATAAGACTGAAAGCATTCGTCTTACAGGTAACATATAACAAGTTAGCACATGTTTTTTTAAGAGACCGACTTACAGAAAACATGTTTGCGGCACCATCGCTCATATAAGCATTAACAGTTGGTTTGTTGAAAGCTCTAACTTTTCCAATATATTTAACAGTAACTTTGAAATTACTTCAGCAGTACATTGTTGTACTCGTTTGGAAGCTAATAGAATTTCAGGTGGCGACTGATGTGGTTCCCTTGTAGGTACCATTACATTCAGCACAGAATGTTTTCTACGATCTGTTGTTTCGTCCACAGATAACCACAGCTTTTATCTTTCACCTTCGATTTAATTCTTTTCTCAACATGTTTACGGGTAGATGGCACAATTCTTTGTAATGATGCCCGACTTGATAATTTCCAGTTCGAATATTTATTCGAAAAGAAGATTTATGCTTCGTTGTCTGGTAAATTAAACGATAGATTACATAAAATAAAGGTAACACATAAATTGAATTCAAATTTTTCATTGTGTCGTATGCAACCTTGTTTGAAGCCATAGCGCTGAAGGTCAACAGCAGCCTAAGTGTCGATGTATAGAAAAGCAGTTTGCTTATTAAGTGGAAGGGTCCTCTTTGACTTAAAAGGGTGCAGTAACATATTATGAACAACGCAAAATCGGATTTAGATGTGACTTGTTTTTTTAAGAACAGATCTGGTCGAATTACACGCTACAATTAAGGCTTCAGGGTAGTACGGTGTTGGTTTTGCGGATGTTTTGATCGGGAGCCATATTCGCGTAAATTTAATGGCTACCCATTTAGAATCGTTTATTTTCAATCCCCATCGAAACATCCAGCTCAGGAAACTATCATTGGCACGTTGTAGGCGTCTGCTAATGGCGTTCGCAGGTTGTGTAGATAACGGTGTAATCAGTAACCTCGGCAAACAGCGGTAATTACGAAATAAGTTACGACAGTCTACATATACACAGAACTACTTGCATACAGCATCGATTTAGTACTGATCATAACTTATTTCGTAATTGTACACTGTTTGCCCAGGTATGATTCATCAGTAGAGTTACTCTATTTGTGTCAATAGTACTACAACTATCTGAAACGACTGTACTACATGTTCTCAGTTTCAATGTATAATATTCGTATAACGCCAGACTATCAAAAGCACTTGCAAGATCGAAAAAGATGGTTCCTACAGAATCTTTCCCTCTCTCTGCGTGTGTGTGGAACTTTGATTCTTAACCTAGTCAGATTGAATGTTAAACCCTTCAATCTCATTGGGAAACTGCGGCAATCAATCGCCCAGTTTTGTGGTGATGGTTGGATAAATTAAAAGGAGGAATAAATGGCATCTTTCAAAAATTTTTATTTACAAAACAAAATCATTTTACGGTCATCGGAGAACCTGGACATTACTTCAGCGGATGCTAAAGAAATTTCCCGGACGAGGAATCTTCACGCGAGAAAGAGGTCGATGTTGGGAATCGACGATCATCTCAACATAAGCGTTGTCGTTGGCGTGGGTTCCCTCCCAAATGACCTTCAGTCTTTCAAGAAGTTCCAGGTAGAGTTAGAATATTTAGGTGATAGATAGACTCTCAATGGGCGCATTTCTGTTGACAATCCAGTACCTACTTCAATTCGTCAATGAATTTTCATCAGGTAGCCCATATTTCTATGCTGCTGTAGGCACCTAGAAAGGTAATCCTTGTTCCAGTATACATCATGGTTTGTCAAGGAATCTTTATAAGCTCAAAACACTGATAACTATTACTACATATTATAAACTACTGTACATATTTAATGTATACTAAAACCAAGAACTTCGTTTCTTTTTATTTGCTTTTTGGTTGTTAATTTTGAAATACCTGTAATTAGAAAACTACGCTGATGCGTTTCGCGGTTATACCGCTCATCAGTGCGACTTTGTGAGAAGTAGTTTTCATTTCCATATAAGCACTATATGTGCTAGTAGGTTTGATGTTTGTATATATGAGAATTCAATTAAGAAATTCTTCTTGCGGCTATTTAATTCTACTAATACATACTTAAAGGAACTACAATCTAATTTGGAATCGTTGAAGAAATTGGAACACATTATTCTTCAAATAACAACTGGATTATTCATTCAACCAATCATTTAAATAGACACACACTTTTGGATTTACTAATCCTGATTCGGCACATCGAGCTTCAATAGGACATATTCCACAAGTGCTTTTAACAACACCTGGTGATTGTAAAAAATTGTTTATAGCTCGATACAGATGTAAACCTTTAGAATTCAAACTTCTTTCGGCTTTATTATCGAGTACTAATGTGTATAGAATACTTTCCAGATCTTCAACAGATAAAGACACTTTACTGATTCCCAGGTCAGAAATAAATTTGTGAACATCACTTGCAGTGACATAGCTACGATTTTTTATAAGCAATGGCCCACCACCTGATTTCATCGCGTCTTCTGATTTTTCTACAAGATACCGATGACATTGCTGATTTAACACATCAACAAATTCAGATTCAAAATCTTGATCTTGGTACCACGCTCCACCAGTTACAGAGTTATCGGGTTCGAGATCATATAACATGTATACCTTCTTTTGCCGGCCTAGAATGTTTCAGTAAAATAGAATATAGCCATAGAAAAATATAGTAAAATAACATACAGCAACAGATTTAACAGCCTTTATAAACTTCTTAGTTTCTAAACTTTTTAAGACTTTATTTAGCTGGGTCATATTTAAATTAGATTTGAATCTTATGTCTCTAATCCAAATGCCTTTATTTCCTGCTTCTTCTATGATTTTATATACAACCCGTTCTTCATTGTCTGCCCCTTTATTAATAGTTTTCTTCAAGGGATCTTTATATTTGTATAATAATTGGTTCTTATCTTCAAATAATTCAAGTGTTCTGTAAACTATTACTTGAGAACAATACAGAATATTAATAAATTGTGAAGTATTCATACCCATTTTTAGTAGTTTATTTATTGACTTTATCCATATCTCGAGGGGTGTATCTGGAATATAATTTTTTATATCATTATTGGTTATTCCCTCAGGTTTACTTTTAGCAAATTCTATTATGGTATTTTCTATAGATTCTCCACTGCTTTCGCCACTTTCCATAGCTTTCCTTTTATTGCAGAAGAGTAAAAATTATGACTCAAAGACAGCAATTATTTGCGGTTATGTACAGAAAACTGATATAACATAACCTTAAATTGAATGACTATGGAAGACGACACAGAATATTCTAAAAATAAAAATTTGGATTCATCTTTAGCATGGAAGAAAATAGAACGCCATAATAAAAAGGTGACTATAGAAGAATATTCAATTAACACTTTAAGTAGCGTAATATTAGATAGGTTTCCGAGAAGGTATATCAGATGGAAAAGACGAGAATTTCCAAAAAGGCTTTGATGAAGGGTATAAGCAAGGCTTTCGTAATGGTTTTCTGATGGGAAAGTATAAAGGAGCACTGAAGTGAGAATTACCTTGTTACTAAGACAAAGACTTATTATTAAAATTGTTATTAATTACGCTTCTTTACAGGCTAGAAAATCTACAAGATCGTGAAACTATAAATGATGAACAATTACAACATTCACAAAGAGGTTTGTGTTGTCTATGTAAGGATAGTGGTTTATTACATAAAACTATGGATGAAATAGAAACGGTGCAACAGAAGACCATGAACGACTTTTCTGAAGTTTTTCGTTCAAAGTATTGTAATGTAGTTTTAAAATAAGAACTCTTAGTGTTATTTTTATATTTTAGCAAATAAAAAAGTAATATGACAATGAATTAGCTACAAGCACAATTTATTACAATGATCTAGAAAAGAGAATATAACATGATTACAAGTAAAGTCCCTCAGGTGTTCCTTCTTTTTGCGATATAGAACGCTTTCCTTTGATTTCTTGAAATCTTCATTCATCACTTTCATTCTGCGTTCCCTCAAAGCCATTAAGCCGGCCTCCGTACAAATAGCCTTTAAAAGATACAATTATTGAAAAGGCAAAGGTAAATATTTTATGTATATACCTTAATATCTGCCCCTGATAAATCATCTTTTGCCATAATCAATTCTTGCAGATTCACGTCCTCGGCCAAGGTCATTCTAGACGTATGAATATTGAAAATTCTTTTCTTAGTCTTTTCGTCGGGGAGAGGGAATTCGATTTTCCGATCAATTCGGCCAGGCCTAATCAATGCAGGGTCTAAGGTTTCAATTCTATTTGTTGCCATGATAACCTAATTATGGAAAAATTATTAACATTAACTTTAGTTTTTATATTTTATAAAAACAAAAAATAATTAAAGCTTAAAAACGGCATTACGTATTCTGCAAATAGGATTAGACTCTAGACTAAACCGTATATTGCAGAACATCAATTAGAGAGTTTATACATGAAAAGTAAGTTATGAAGTCTACCTTAACATCACCACGTGAGTCAAAACCATCCAATTGATTTAGGAGTTCTAACATTGTTCTTTGAATTTCCCTCTCACCACCAGAGTTGGAATCATATCTTTTAGTTCCCACTGCATCTATTTCATCTATAAATACTATGGACGGCGCATGCTCCTCGGCAACCCTAAACAGTTCCCTAACTAATTTTGGACCATCTCCCTATCAAAATAAGATGCTGAGTAATATAAAATTTATTATTTTTGGTCAATTTTAAATACCAAATATTTCTGTATAAGTTCAGAGCCTACAACACGTAGAAATGTCGCAGAAGTCTGATTTGCTACAGCTTTAGCCAATAATGTTTTCCCCGTTCCTGGTGGACCATAAAGTATAACTCCTTTAGGTGGTTTAATACCTGCAAAGCACACTCTAGATGAATGAAATAGTTCTATGATTGAAAGGTAACTTACCCATTTCTTCATAATACTCGGGGTGAGTTAGTGGTAGCTCAACAGATTCCTTTATTTCTTGAATTTGTGTGTCTAATCCTCCAATATCTGCATACGTTTCTTGTGGAGCCTTTTCTAATTTCATAACTGTAACCATTGGATCTGTATCGTCGCCTAATACACCAACTACTGCATGCACCTTGTGATTCAATAGAACTGAACACCCTGGTTCTAATTGATCTTTGTCCACAAATGACAATATGCTAACATAATGTTCACTTCCAACAGATGTTGAAACAATCGCGTGGTTATCGTCAATTATTTCTTCTAAAGTTCCCACAGACATTGGGGTACCTGATTAATGAATAGTGAAGTAGATACAAGACTTAGTAAACTGTTGGTATACGATAATTAAATTAATGCACTGAGCCATATTGCAGACTACAAACTACAGTTTAGTACAGAAATAATCAACATGGGGTCGCTCCGTGTTCAAGTGTAAAATCTTAAGTTTCAGGAAGTCATATCACCTTTAGATCTTAAGGAAACATGGATATGGAAGTGCAAGAGAGGAAAACTATAAGAATACCATAATATAAGACAAATAACACAACAAATATAAAGAGAAACAGGGATGAGAATAGACACGAGAGAATGATAATTGGTGAAGATTGGAAAGTAAGGATAGTAAATGATATGTCACGGATAAGGATAAGGTAGTGAAAAGTGATGGAATATAGACGACGAAGTGGGTACGGAGAGCAACTTGTGATTTATGGAATGAATGTATCATAGAAAAGGCGAAGATGGTACGTTTGCATATGAATCAATACGTAGTTGCGAATAAAGAAGCTAGAGCAGCATAAAAGGTGGGGAATAACTAAAGTCGGATCAAAGAGAGACATGTGGGTGTTATGGTGATATGGAAAATGTCAGTATGGATTATACGTATATAGACGGACAGAAGTTAAATATAAGCAACATGTACGCGAGTTCTAAAAAATAGACCAAAATTGTCAAACAATAGATGGATAGCTTGACGATAAAAGTAAAGAATGAAAGAAAGATACGGGGAAAGGTCTGTAGATTGGGTTTGAGAAATGGGCGAAGTCAAGGAAAAATTTCATGAAATGTTTGAAGGGAAGAAATAAGATTGTGGATGAAGCAATTAGAACATATAAAAAGGATAAAAAGTGGAAGCGTGAGAAAGTTTACAGAACATACAAGGTGGACAGAAAATATTGGGAGATAAAATTAATGAGTAAGTATGTAGAAAAATAATTTCTTGGGATCGAAGTCGGACAATGAAATCCTGAATTGGGTTAAATACATATGCAATGAGATAAGGTGCCATAAGGGAAGGATGGTAAACTAGTAATAGATCAATCAACATATTAAAACACTAAATAGTTTAGGATGTCATCTAACAAAGACTTCACGACAATTTGCTTATTTAACTAAACGACAAACCTACATACCACCAGTGCTCGAGTTATATGTGCCCCCAAAAGGTAAAGGCACAAGTGACAATTTAATCAATGAGCTTAAGTTTTTTAAACTGTAACAGTTTTGGGATTCCATCTAAGTTGGGATCTCCAAAAGTTATTGGCAAAGGTATCAAAAGAAATTGGTTTACAAATATACAGTTACAAAAGTGCTTATCTTAAATGTGCAGTAGCTGCAAACATCGAAAATTCAGTGTGCGACTCTCGTGCATTTAAGACAAGTTTGGGATGTCATTTAATGAAAATAGCAGAACAATACAAGTGGTAAGTCAGCTATTGGTACGCAAAGGTTTTTGACAAAGATATCAAATGAGGCATTGTAGAGATACCAAAAATTGATTTTTGAATGCATGGTTAAAAAAACATTTGTTATGTATCGCCTGGGCAAATAGCAGTAACAGCTTACAATTACGAAATAAGTTACGACAGCATTGCCGACTCCCCACTCTAATCAGTACAAAATCAATGCTGTATGAGAGTAGTTCTGTGTATATGTAGGCTACCCTAACTTATTTCGTAATTACCGCTGTTTTGTCCAGACTAGTTATGGGACACAAGAATTCGATAAATAAACCTAACGCAATTGAATGGCAATGTACCAACAAACGAGAGATACCTCACAAACATTTTTTTTATATTCAAGCTCAATCAGTTGCACTACCCTGTCATCTTGATGAGAGAGTGCTTTTAATAAACACTAATGCCAGATCTTGTACCTCTTAGATCATCTACTTTAGATCTTTCTTCTTCATTTTTTTCTTCTTGTGGTTTTAATCTTTCTTGATTCCTAATAAATTCCTCTTCCATTAGTAAATAATCTTTAATTCTTTCCATTTTGAGGAGTTTTAAACGACATCTTGTATGAGGTGTTACTGCTGGTAGTTTGAGCGCAGTGTCTGGTCCTTTTGTTTTACGCTTCTTCTTTCCAACTCTCGTGGGAATTGGAGGTTCGTATTTCTTTTTCTTATCTTTCTCCTCCTTTTTGTCATTTCCACCCGCTCCTGATTGACTCTGTCCCTGTAAGGTTAGAATTCCATCATTACGTTAAAATTATTTTTGTATACTTTCAAATAGTTAAACTTATTAATAATCCATTTATAAGACAATGCTCTTACTTACCATAACTTAAACTCTTAATTCCAGTTATAAATGTCAAGTTTTAGCAATTCACATCTAACAACAAAAGTTTCCAGTCATCCACTATACTAGGGAATTTATGCTTTCCCAACAGGACTATTCATTTCTATGTTCATAGGTGTGCCATAAATAAAAAGAGCAATTTTATGACTTTTATAAAGAAAATACTTCATCCATTGTTGATTATACTACATAAATATACATAATGCCCAAATTGCCAAAATTACCTATTAAGATAGATTGAAGTTTATATATACACAGTCTACCAAAAGTATATGTATGGTTACTTCAGATTGGAAAAATTAATTTATTCCTTTATCTATGGCAGTGGTTCCTAAAATAAGGGCGATAATTATATCCATTTGTTGAAACGTAATAAGTAGGATTAGGCGGTCGCCGCTTTTTATCTCCCACTGCCAGACTTCACATGCTGTGAAGGTAGTGGCGTTCTTGGTTGCTAGCAGCACAGGCAACCTGTAGCCTGTAGTCGGATTGCGCAGCACAGGTTTTCAACACCCAACCCTTATTTCTAGCAATAAGCATTATAGACAAACTTTATGCTAGTACGATATTGTCTTGGCTGACCACGATTGGGCTAAGTTTGCAATGGAGATCAGGCTCAAAAGAACTCTCTGAGCACTCAGACTAACCACTAATTCCATCTCCACGTGTTGGGACATAAGTACATGTCAATATCAGCCATAGCTTCAGTAGTCTGACTGTCGCAGCAGCGACTTCAATTTCATCAGCGTTCCTCATCTTTGTTTCTACAAGTATTGCTGCGTTGGAAAATACAGCCAAACTATGGCTAATGTGTGGATGGACTTGTTGCTAGTTCACAAGTTTTAAAAAGCATTGCTCCGTTAGCTATATTATGGCCAACATGTAGATGGTCGGTATGTTTGCCAAATGCATTAGCAATTATGCCCAGCAAAATTTGGCCCAACGTCTGGTGCCGGAATTGAAGTTAGTGTCAAACCACAGCTCCGTATTTGATACACATCCAATGATATCCTCAAGTTCGATCTATATTTTCTATATATAGATAACAAAATTCGCTTTAAAAAGATTGGGAATCAATGACGTAAGTGAAGTCCCATTTCCAAAGTGAAGGGTATTATCGAAAAATTACTACACCTACCAGAACTAACTAAAATTCGCGAGTGACGCTTTCTCTCCTTTGTATTCCTCTGAAGGGGATTACCAGTTGGTGACCGAAATATATCTTTGGAGTTTACCAAAATCGGGGTGGTAAATGTAAGGTTTTATTTAAGTTTGATTTTATTTGAAATTTGTATTTATCAAAGAAACTAATTTCCGAAAGAACATTTGTGGTGTAGACTCGTAGTACGAGGGGGATTCGTAACGTGAGTTCCGTTTGGTTATTAAAAAACACAAATACATAAAGAGGTTTCCATTATATACAACTTAAAGCTACCACTTTCAGCTATTTGTCTACATAGTTGCCATTAAGATTAAGACATCTGTATAGCAAGGAACTAGTGTTTTAATTTCTTCTTTATACAACTCTGCCGCCTGTGAATTAAGTCATACTGCCCCTCGTTCCATAAAGTCTACAAAACAGTCACAATGACGTTTCTCGCAGAAATGTTTGACAGCACTTTAGAGATTTCTTTGTAGGCGGGTTAGAGCGACTCCACTGCATCCACAGTCTTTTCGACCCAACGATGACATAGGCGATCCAAGTCTCATCATCTGTTACGATATGCCTGAGAAAATTTCCACCGTCAACATCGTCGCGTGTCAAAAAGTTAAGAAATCGGATAACAGCACCTAGTTCACAGTCGGTGCAATTTCCAATTGCAGCAGCCATTTTAAACGACCAAAATAGCACTAAAGATCGTCTGAACGATTCTCTCACTAGCACTGCCAGACTCGCATTGAACCAGACTACACCGCAGCGATGAGATCGCGACGATATCCCCACTCCTCTGCTCAATTGGCGGAAACGGAACTTACTTTACAAAGTCTTCGTATAATACAATATAAAAGTGTATAATGTTTAAGACTACTAAACTGTAGCTGATATAGTTTACTCATTTATACGCTACCTTGTTCACGTCATTCATTATTTGTAAGAAATGAAAATTTATTCTTTGCAATTTGAATTTGTCTGGTGATATCGTTCTTGATAACCCGATAGGCTTCTGCAGCATTTCTATCTGCAAGCCTATAAATGAAATACATTCGAGTTAATTTTACGTTGTTAATATTATTATTATATTTACTTCACAAGATATGAAAGTGTTTGCACGCTAGAACAAACGAAGTTAGGACACGTTTATATAAACTATTTTCATAAAATATGACAATGAATCACCTCCTTGAAATTAACATCACTTAATGTATATCTTATGTATAGATTCTCAGAACAAAATCGACAGTAACTTCAATTTTCTCCAACAAAAGTATCGCAGGCAAAACACAATTTTGTTCACTTAATATGTACTTACTTTTTCCAAGGGGTTGATTGTACCAGCGATGCCGAGAAAGCAAGTTACAATCGCAAAAAGAATGAAATCCTTTTGAACTTGAAATATTCTTAAGGTATTGTCTTAACTAATTTTACCAATTAATTCTAGAGATATTTGCCTGTTTAAAGGTAGGCAAAAATTTGAGATCTTTTTTAGAACTTTTAATTTCGAATTATTATTTTTTGAACAAATTTCCAATAAACACGCAAAATTTTGATAATGTACAATTAGAAAACTACTTTCACTATTCGCAGATGCGTTTCGCGGTCATACCGCTCATCAGTGCGACTTTGGGAGTACTTTTCATTTTCGAATAACCACTATATATGCTAGTACGTTGGTTGTTTGTACATGAGAATTCTATTAAGAAATTCCCCAATATGTACTTAATAATACTTAACTTAATACAAATAATGTACAGTTTAAGAACAATTATATTCCCTTAAATTTTACAAAATCGGACAGTTTGGTTAATATAAAACGAAATATAAATAAATAAGCGTAAAACAAGCAAGTTTATTAATACACTGTAGAGTAAGAACAATTAACATAAAATTATTATACTTAGGAATAACTACACCAATTAAATAGCACATTTAGAACTTCTTACGTTGCTTTAGTAAAGCCCTCGTATCCATTCTTTTCACCCGACTGGAATCATATAGCATTCTATTTTTAAAGTCTTTGGAGTTAAAGGAATCAACATCAGTCTTCTTTTTCTTTGATGCGCCCGCTTCTAAAATTTTTTATTGGACACAGATGGGTGTAAACTCGCATCAAATATTTCGCTTTCCCACGAATCGCCCAGATCCATCGTTTTCGTAGGTAATAACTTCTGGGGTATTTTACGTTTAAGTTTTCCTTCTTTTGTGGAAATCCATCCACTTCTCTTTTACTTGCACTTGTTTTAGATGTAATGTGCTGTCTTACAATACCCGAAGAACAAGGAATGTGATCAGTCTTCTTCTTTTTATGCGAATTCTTTTTATTCTTGTTCACGTTAATATTTTCGATTTCTATGTCAAATTCAACATCTGTTATTTCTCTTTTAAGTTTGGAAGCTGAGGGTTTATTGGCTCTTCTTAAGGAAGTATAACGTAAGTTAGCTGCACTACTGCTTTCTTCGTCAGAAATGGAAATCTTTCGTCGTTTTTGCGCTTTATTATCTCTTGATTTTAGGTTACTTTCATCAATAATAGCAGTCTGAATAGCTGCTGGTTTAGTCTTTCTCTTGTTTTTAGAATCAACAAATGCATCTGCAATTTTAATTTTTGGACTGCCTGCGCCCATCGAATTTTCTTTTGTTGGACTTTTCTTAAGTTTCTTTGACTTGTTTTTAGAATAATCAATTTCTAAGTCCTGAATGCTTTCCTTTGTTGTACTATCATCATGTTGATCCTTTTTGGATTTTTTCTTTTTCGGTTTTTCAGAAGGTATGTTTTCGACAACAAAGTCAGTTTCAAGTTTGCTTCTTTTTGGCGATACATGTTGAATTCTTTCTCCACTTAAGCGTTTAGCACCTTTAGAAATTGCTTCGTCCAGATCATCATCTGTTTGTATTTCGAATTCTCGTGAATGTCTCTTATTCATTTTCATTACAGGGGCAAGCTTCTCACTGACACCAACCTCCCCACCGTCTTCGGTATCCTTTTGTTGTTTTTGTAAAGATTTTCGTTTCAATTTCTTTCCCTGTTTAGATAGCTTAATGCTTTCTTCAGAATCAGTAACGAACACGCTATCGACGAGTTGATCACATACATCTTCTTCGACCGATTTGGTTTCTATGGTTTGATCACTTATACGTTTCATTGACTTTTTCAATATATCTTCTGATTTCATTACAATATCGTCATTTATGACAATAGATTCTTCATTTGGCGATTGATCAGCGTAATCTAACGAAACATTTAGTGATATATTTCCTGCATCACTGCTACCTTTTATGCCGGAATAAAACCAATCTACAACCTTAGAAATTCTTTCAGACAGCTCTCCGTCTTGTATATCCTCTAATTTTATATTTTCTTGAATTGATATAGAAGATTTCCTTTTAGATTTTTCTCAAACGCTGTAGAAGACGAGCCATTCAATTCGTTCTGGGTCTTTTGTCCATCTTTACCAAAAAGTGATTCCGAATCACTGTCGCTATCTACGTGTATAACATCATTTCTAGATGGCATCAAATCAATTGGAATGTTTGCGGGATTTTCAGCAACTTGGGGTGTAAGTTCTTCAACTGGGCCTTTGTTTACTGTCTCATCTTCTATTCCAGAAGACTTAAGTTCGGATATAACTTCTGCAGCTTCTTCGTCCCCTTCATTTACTTGTTTATTTGCTTTCTCTTCAGTTATTACTTCTTGCTGATCATCTTCACTTTCGCTTGGGGTAATAATCCGTTTGTGTTTCTTTGATGCTTTGGTTTTATCACTTGATTTTCTAGATTTCGGTGCTTTTACTTCTTCAGACAAAGTGCTTTCCAAGAAGTTTTCTTCGCCAGAAAGAAGTTCATGTTTTTCATCTCCATCATCGATGAAAGAATCATCTCCGTAAGAATCATCGTCGTCTTCAGTGTAAGTATCATCGCTATTGATAGATTCACCTTCACAGATAATATCGTTACTTCCTTCAGATGGTGTGTCTTCTTCCCCTTCCTCAGCCATATCATCAATAAATTCGTTTGCGTCTTGTTCATCTTCACTGTTTGAACTTATTCCCATGGTCTGGTCTTTATCTAACTCAGTTTCCTGTTCTAGTACGCTTTCTTCATTTTGCGAAAATTTCTTATGTTTGATATCTTTTTACTGGGTGACGTACTCTTCTTCTTTTCAGAATGCTTTTCTAGTCCAGATTTTTGACGTTTACCTTTAGTTTCAGTTTCTATATTATAAACGTCACCGGTTTTGAGTTTTTAATTTTCTTCGACGTTTCAAGCACTTGATCGTGTACATCTGTAAGTATCTGTGCAGTAATTTCTTCACTTTGACGTCTGGCTTTTTGTCTTTTCCCTTAGGAGATCTGTGTTCTGCTTTATTGTTAGAATTCCTTTCTGCTTTAATTACTTCACTATCTATGTGAATTTCTCTCGTAAATTCTACATCGGTATTTTCTTTAGTAGAGCATGTAGATTTCAATTCAGATATTTCATTACTGTTATCTGCTTTCTTAAGTGAAATACGCTTCTTTTCAGGCGATTTGGAAATAGTTATTTTAGACTCTGTTGTAACATTTTCTACGGTTACACCATTTTCGTCTCCGCCCTGGGAAGTGTTTATATCAGAATTCATACTCTTGCCTTCGGTGGTGAGAATCTCAGATCGATCGACTTCTTCTTCATTGATAGAGCCCGATGAATTTAGACTTTTAGAGAGTGTACACTTTACGTCTACAACAGAATTTTCTTCCAAAGTTTCTGAAATGGTAGCGACTTCTTTTCCTTCCTTTATTATAGTCTCGTTAGTTTCCTTAGTTTCCAAAATATTTGTACTATCTGAAATAATTGTGGATGTATTATCGATACCCTCTTTAGGGGTAGAATCTTCTTCTTGAATTGCGTGTCTATTATTTTCTTCAGTTTCTGTGAGATTCTCTTTTGTTGCTATCGTAGAGTTTATCTCAACTGGACCATCATTCTGCTCTTCATCACTGATATCTGTATTGGTAATACTAAATACGGGACTTGAATATTCTTCTTCTTTATTTTGGGGATTGTCTGATATGGATTTATCAATACTTTCATCAGTTTCTGGAAGTTTCTCCTGATTTTCTTTACTTTCATCTATAGTTTTTTCAATTTCATTACACTTACTAGTAGCATCCACTTCATTTATACTCTTCAAGTTATTTTCATTAATATTGAGCTCTGTAGCAAATTTATCTGTAACATTTTTATCCATAGTCATATCAACATCGATTGTACTCACAGTAGTTGGTGTAATCTCTGTAATAGCCTTCGATTCATTGCTTTCCTTCTCATCTATTGACGTATCTTTCGATATCTCCGCTTTATCAGACTGTTCTGTGGCTATAACATCTTTACAGCTTACAATTGCTTTTACAGTTTCTACAGAAACGCTATAAGAATCTGTGGATTCACGATTTATTGTATAAGTTGTCGCACATTTTGCCCCATTATCCAGCAATCGTTTCTCAATATTTGGTGTACTTTCCACAAAAGACAGGGACGGATCGTCCACTTCCATTGGTTCCAAGAAACTGGCATCTTTCAGTGTCTGATCAACTTCGTTTGACGATATATTACTTACAGCTACTTTTATCTCATTCAAATTTCCTACTTTTGGAGAATTTTGTTGAACTTGTTTGAAGAGCTCGTTACTTTCCTGATTTTCTTTGTCTGAACTTCCACTCGTATTTAGCCCACCAATTTCCTGTTTATCTTTATTTTCCTCAGTTAAATCTTCCTTACTACTACAGCTTTCAATGTTCTGTAAAGACAAATTTATGCGAAATGATCCGTCTGATCCCAGCGACATATCTAACTGATCAGGAATCAAATTGCTTAAAGATCTATTACAATCTTTTAATAAAGTGGTCGCCTTTGATATTGGTTTGTCATCGACCTTACTCACGTTATCAATTGCTACATTCTCGCTCAAACTTAGTGCTAATTTACTGTCCTTGTCTTTATCTGTGATAAGCTTTTCTGTCTTGTCATTCAAGCTAGCACACGACCTTTCTTTTTAAGAGATTCATCCGATGGTGGGGATGTAACTTCATCCGTTAAGTTTTCCTTTGCGAAATCCTTTGTTTTTGTAGGGGTCGTCAAATTTGTGTCGTCTGTACTTTTGTTAGTGATGGAGACGTCATTTTCTACTTCAAGTTTCTCTATGTCAATATCAACATCAACAGTATCAATTACATTTAAACCTGGGTCTTTAATTTCGGTCGAAACATTAATATGTTGGTCGCGGTTTTCTTTCTTTGTTTTAACGCAACTACCTAAATCTGAATCTGTCGTATTTTCTCCTTTTGCTGTACCCAATAACTTGTCTATATCTTTTACAATCATTTCATCTTCAATAGCTAATTTTGTAGTTGTATCACCTTTTAAATCGCTTGTATTCATAGGTTCTGTTTCAATATTTGATGGCACATTATGGGGTGACATAACTTCGACAACGTTCTTTGATATAACCTCTTCTTCTTGTTGTGTGTCTGAAGATTGGGTTTTCATTTCCACTTTTGTGGATTTCTGAAGGATTTCAACAGCATTCGGGGTTTCGATACTTTGTGGTATGTTGTTTTCAGTAACGGTATCCATCTTTTCTTCATTTATCGGTGATGATTTTGCACCATTAGGCTCCAGAATATTCAAATCAGTCGTTTTATTTGTAATTGCTAATGGAATATTTTCCTTTTCTTCTACTTTTCCACTACTGCTTGCTTCTTCAACTGTTGCTGGATCAAATTTGTCTTTACCATGTTCACTATCGGGTTGAGTATCATCCTCTATTTTCTTTTCGGTCAGATCAGCCCCAGGTTTATCCATGATACCACTTCTTTCGGGACTTGGTAAAGCTGTAAGATCAGCAATTGTTTTACTTTTTCGATTCTCACTATTGGAGATAATTTAAATTTATCTTTACCGTCTTGTTCAGTCTTTTCTGTATATCCTCTCTCACTGGAAGTTGATGCTTTACCTTTTTCATCCGTCTCCGTCGCTTCCTTGATAGATTCCAGATCTTGCTTCTCAGTATCCTTTTGTTAACTTCAGTTTCCTCAATGACATCTAGTTGTGACATTTCAGAAACTGAAGATTTTCTACCCTTGTAACGTTTTTAGACTCCGTAGCAGTTGGTTCCGTCTCTTCGATTTTTTCCAATTGATTTACCTTTTCTGTAATGGAACCACGACGAGTTCTTGGTTTTGCAGGTTCTACATCTTTTACGCTTATCGGAGATTTGCTTTCGGATCTGGTGGATCGAAGTCTACTACTTGGAGGAGCAGGATTATCTATCTTCTCTTCGTCAATGGATTTTGATTGGGAACCTAAAAAGGAGAAACAATTTTCGTTACAGTGTGTAATACATTCCCCAAAAACTAAAAGAAGTCGTTGAACACCTAAGTGATTATGAAGGTGAACGTTTTCATATACAGGGAATATTTGGAAAGTAAGTATCGTTTCTCTCTGAGCGATGGAATGATTAGAAAATGTGTGAGGGAGTTCAATGAAGGACGCATTAACGTACACAACGAGATAAAGAATAGGAGGTATTTCGTTGTGAATAAAGATTTGGTTATACGAGTGGATGGAAAAACCAAAGAAAATATGTTTAAGATGCCATTGAAAATTAGTTGGTTTGACACATATCGCAATCGACGGAAACTGAGTTAAGCATTTTAAACATAATTGTGGTCATACTGGCGTTTATCGAAAGCCAACAAATAGGAGAATGTGACGCGTATACTCAAAGTTGCTATCATTGTGTGACGCGTATACTCAAAGTTAATATCATTGTGCTATGGTTCTGAGAGAAGGAAACTATATTTACTTTTCGGATAGGCGATGTAGATAGCGGGAGTTGGAAGGAAGATCAGGTTGGTAGTGTGAGTTATTTTAAAGAAACAAGTTTATCCGTAAGTACATTGTTTTTTACTGTATCGAGGATACAGTACAGTATGACCTCTGTAGTCCGGACATGTCCTAATACAAACAGCGAGAATTCGTAGGTATAATCCGAACAACGCCTCCTTAATCCGAACTACGAAGTGATTCCCGATCCATAAATGGGGAATCCCCTGCTTTCATGTTTTCTGAGAGTTGGGTCATTTGCTGGATAATCCGAACATTTCGATGATTCAGAATATCCAGTGCAATTATTAGTTCGGACTAAAGAGGTTATACTGTAATGTAAATGTGCTACAGCAATAATGATTACATGTACCTATTACATTTACAACACGAACGTCAACACGCAGGCGATTCATTTGATATGGGCGAATTTTCACAAGACCTTAATGACAAAGAATTTTCAGCACTGGATAAGACTGTCAAATGTCCATTCTTTGGAAATGATCGGCTGTGTGACGCTATCAGCAACGTGCTTTGTGCTTGAACACAACGAGAAATATCTATTTAGACACGCACGCCATTGATAGCGACACAGAGCTGCTCGTTTCTAATATTAGACATTTAAAAGCCTTATCCAGTGCTGAAAATTCTTCGTCATCAAAGTTTGAATTGCCTGTACCTGACTCCTCATTCTCATGAGATTGCCTATCGCTCTCAGAATGCAAACCGCCGTTTTTGTACGACCACCTGCACCTAAAGTTCGATCGATCAATTCCTGACCAGGGTTAGCTTGCCTCAGTGACCTTCTCCACAAACGAGGTTGAGATCTGGAGAGCACAGAAGCCAGTGAATTGTATCACCACGACCAATATATCGATCGGAAAAAATCAAGTTGAGGTCTTCAAGGGCGACTTTCTTTATGTTGAAATAATAATCATGCGGCAAGAGGAAGATCCTTTTGAAGTACGCAGCTATCGCTTGTGACGACGATTTTGAATTATTGTCAGGGTTTATTAAGTTGTCATTGACGATTTCATGTCACATATTCACAGAAAAACGATCTTCTAACGAAGTTGCTACAGTTGCATGTGGATTATCTTTGATCCAAAAGTGACCGTTTCTGATGTTAATATCGCTCCGAGTACAGTAATCTGTGTTTCGAAGTCACTGACAAAATTGAGTCTCAAAATAGATTTTCTCAGATGAAGGTGTTGCACATTCTAACAATGAAAGGAATCTAACTTAAAGTGACACAACGTTCAACCTATTCTTGCCTGTCAAATGCCGGCACGAATATTAATCCATTTTGTATTGGGTGCCGCCTTATGCCTGACCATCAGTAAAATTCCATTTTACATTTTTGCGATTTCTTAAGCTGAATTTGTTTTTCAACAAAAATTTATGTGAGAGGCGTCTTTGTTCTTACAAATGCTAGAAAAACTGTTTTGGTGCTTTGCTTTGCAAATTTATACACTCTTGCATACGTTCAGACCAATTCTCCACTCTGAAGTTGGTATTTGAAACCGTTGTTTTTGAAGCTTTTGACAGCTTCTTCAGGTACTGAAAATCGCTACCGAAACATTTTTTGTTTTACATTCGGGAACAATAAGAAATTTTTTGGCTATAAATCAAGTGAATGAGGCATTAATTCGATGTGTTTCTCCTCCAAATAATCAATTGCTTGACGTGTTGTGTGAGAGTAGGTATTATCATGATGAAGAATGATGCGACGTTTGCATTTGTTCTTCCTGATTTCTTCGATGACTTCTGGCAAACAAATTGTTGTATACCATTCAGCATTAACGAACAGTTAATCGATCCTCTAAAGTATAGATGGGCAACCTCCGGCCCGCGGGCCATATGCGGCCTCGAGTAAGATTTGCCCGGCCCGCTACTGAATTCTTTCGTTGGATATTAGCACGGCCCGTCTAATAATGAATCATAAGGATACCACAAAAATGTATATTTTTCAAGATTACTCGCAGCATAAAACTTCTATAAAACAAGGCTGCTCATGCTTGCTCTAAAGGAATAGTTGCAACATGTCCAGTTTAACCGAAGAAACCACCAATCATTTCCTTGGAAATGCTTCGTGAACGAACAACTTTTCTAGAATTCAGTACATCTTGGAACATACAAACACTGGATTATTGCATAATTTCTGGTTCATACGAATATATTCAAGTTTCGCCATCTGTCACGATGTTATATGCGGATTTTGCAGTTCCTATTTCTTGAGCATTTTCTCACACCAATTAGGACGAGCCTCTTTCTGAGCTTTGGTCAAATTATGCAGAATCCATCTGGAACAGATCTTTTTCACAGACAAATGGTCATGCAGAACTGAATGCATTGCAGTCTTAGCTATGCGTAAGAATGTCTCTATCTTACTGTAAGCTAGATACCGATCTTGTTCAATCTGTTGCGTACAGTAATGATGTTTCTTGAAATAATGACCGAATTTGGTTGACCTTCACGCAATTGATCATTGCCGGACGCACGACGAAATTCTGCAAATCAATTGTAAACAGTCCTCTCTGCTGGTGCTTCACTACTAAAAGTCGAACGAAGCAATTCTGTGTATTGTTGTTGAGTTAGGGCTTGAATAAAATCGTAAAAATTATCTAACAAAAACCTTCACGTGAAATTTACATTTCTTCACAAAATTGTTTTCTTTTTTAAACGTTCATTGTAAACAAACTACTCGACAAATTTGTAAGCCATCACTGTGTTCACAATACTAAAGTTCAAATTTTATGAAAATAGTAATGACCAGAAACCGGATTGTAAGTTTTTTGCATATCGATAATTATCAATGGTAAAATTGAACGTTTTAAGATCGTTAATTTTATTTACCCTAATTCGTATAGATCTTAAAACGTTTAATTGTATCGTTGATAGTTATTGATATGCAGGAAAAATATAATCCGGTCTCTGGTAATGACACATCCTCAATAATGCCACTAAGTGGTGGTTGGTAAAAACGTAAAGGGTACTCCTCGTATATTATGAGCATAAATTCTTCTTACTACAAACATACTACAAACCACAAAAACTTGTATGGCCGTGTAGCTACGTGGCTTGATATTTTGATGATTAAAATTATATCCGTTCAATGTGCTAATGTGGACGTTTCTTGTCCTAATTTTCACACATCATTGTGCATTGATGACAGTAGTTACAATCGCATTAAGTACTGTGTTAAATATCTCATCAGTATGTTTTTAAAAGAAGTTCCTATTTGAATATTGTAAACTCATAACTGGACTAATTAACTAACTAGCTTTAATAAATTGTAATTATATAGATTAACGGGAGGTCTCCAATAATTTATTAAATATTTTATCTTAGTCGTTTCTTAAGGATCAATTTGCACATGATCTAGGCCTCTTTCTTGTACGATGTCGAATAGACTAGTAAGAAATAAATTTAGTTCTATGTATCTTTCACATCTTCACCATCAGTGTTAAATTCTTAAATTACAAATTTTGCGCGATTAGAACTTAGATAGAATGTAATAAGTAAAGATTGCCCAAAAGTGCTAAGGCTATTTTTTATAATATCTTGCCTTTCACAAAGATGTATGGCTTAGAACTATACCAGGTGTGCCAAAAGTTGATACTACTCCTTTAATAGGATGTAAAACTCAACAAAAATAAGTCATTTGGCAAAATATCGTTTATATGAAAGTATTGAAATAACCGACATATAAATGTTTAAAATTTACTATTAACATATTGAGACAGCAGAAGAGCTTGAAGAAGTAATTCGGCAACTAAAATTGGAAAGGCAGCAGGCAGGGAGAAAATCACAGGAGAAATAATAGAAGATGATTATTCCAAATAATTAACAAAGCCTAGAGTGAAGAAAAGGCACCGAAGGATTGGCAAACTGCTCTGGTACTACAAATATTTAAAAAAGCAACCCTAAGGATTGTGACAATTACAGGGGCATCAACCTAATAAGCGTGGTAATGAAGACATATAAACAAATAATAAACATAAGACTCAAACATAAAATGGAAGAACAATTGTCAGAAGAACACAGTGGTTTCAGAATAGGAAGAAGTATCCAAGACCATGTATATTTACAATCAAACAGCTCATACAACAGACATACCCGCAAAAGAAACCAATATATTTGATAAAGCTATGAAAATTATTCAAAGACAAAAGGGTCGGAAACAAAATGAATGGAATTGTAAATTTCAAATATTTATATCTCGGTTATTTTAAAACTACTTGGATATTTTGCTAAATGATTTATTTTGTTGGTTTTTACATTCGGTTAAAAAATAAGTATCATCTTTTGAAACACACCGATTACATTAACTAGGTTAAATGGTTCACAACTATTCAGTAGCAGTAATGGGGAATTGCATATATCAAACATCAACCGCATAGTGCCCCAAATGCTGCACTTTCCGTCTGCATAAATAACGTAGTAACCTTCGAGCGCGCCAAGCGATGTATCCTAATTAACACCTTATTCTTGGTGCAGAAATAAGTAAAAAGCCTAGAAGACGTGTATATCACACATCGATAAAGATGTAGTGTTAAATAAGTACAGTAGTTAATACACATCAATCCTTGTGTAGAAAACATATTACACGGGCAAATATTAAGAATCGTGTACCATACTTTAGTCTTTTGGATCACATCTGGCAATTAGATTTAATTCCTATCAGAATTCTTTACACGTACATCTTCAATGTCTTATTTATCATTAAATGAGAGCTTCTGGCATTATTTATTATTTTTTGGTCTATGTATATATTATTCTATTCTCATGAATGCTTCTAGGATTAGCACCTTTTCACTTTATGGGTAGACTGATAGACGCATAAAAAGTAACTTCAGCTCTTATTAGAAGTTTTCACACGCAAACCTTTAGTCTGCAAAACTAAGAGGAAAAGTGCAAAATTAAAAGTTAGCTAAATAACTTGTAGTCTCAATAGTCTGGACACCCCAAGATTATACTGATAAACTAGGGATGTTGCCAAAGATCTAGGACTATAATTTACAGAATCTCTGCAATTTATAGCAAGTTTTACCTCATTTAAGGTTGAAATCAAACATTCCGTAATCCTTCTTTAAAATTTGGGAACAGATGAAAATTACTAAGAGCCAGATCTGGTAAATAGAGTGGATATGGAAGCAATTATTTCAAGCGTAATCTGTTTAAATCATCTTTCGTACTTCCTGTGGTATGTGGTCTTGCACTGTCCTGTAGTAATAACTTCCCAGGCCGTTTCTTGCAAAATGCCTGCTGCCATGGGCCAGATGAAAGGATATAATATTCTGGATTATTTGCAGTACCTTGGTAGATAATCCATCAAAATAAGCCTCTCGTAATCTCAGAGTATAGTGACTTCAATTTCCAACCGGCGAAACTGCATGTGCTTCAAGCGGAAGCCCTTCTGGTTTGCGCCATCTTTTCAACTGACTTTTTTTTCACGTCCAAACGTTCGTGTAAAATCTCAAGAACTTGTCGTGTACCTATTCCTATATAAACATTAATTTTATGAATAGTTATTCGCCCATCATCCTCCAGTAGATTATCCACGACAACAACGTTTCTTTCATTTACATACCGTCTTTTAGTGACATTCTGCCAGCTTTAAGATGATCGACCTATAAATAGATTGTACTTTTAGATTCTGCAGGCTCTCCAAATACACCTTACAGACGTTGAACGATTTCCAAAGGGTTCCTACCTTCTTTAAATAAAAGAAACTGATAGTTGTGTAATTTAGTCCCACCTTCCATGATTGCAAAATCAGCGGTACGGCTATATCAGTTCTGTAGCTGAAGTCTAAGCAATATTGCACACAATTGAACTAAAGCCAAATTCCTAAAACATTCGAAATATCCCCCGTAAAAGAAATAGATATGTGCATTTCTGGTATCGAAGTCCATTTTCTCGCAGCTAAGCTTTTCTTATGCTATTTGGTAGACCATGAAGATATAAATATATTGAGTTCTTGCAGAACTATTTACCAATTACAGCAACTCTAGCTGTTAAGGTCAATTTGACGACGAAAATTGAAAGCACTAGTTGAAGCAGATCGAGATTGTTGATAAAGTTAAACTGAATTTTGTAACTCTTGACAGGCATTTGCAGAAACTTAGATTTGTTAAAAGGTGGATGACGTGTTATCATTAAGTAGTGTAAATCGGACTGGCGCTGTCACTCCTCCGAATTTTATTATTCATTGATGTTACTTAATGATAACACGTCATCCAGCTTTTTAACAAACTGTAATTATCACCTATCACAACGCTTTTAATGGGTTGTTTATGAAAAGAACATCCGGAAAGGATCAGGGTTCAAATGTGATGTCTCTATTTTAACTAATTCTCATCATAACTGTTGAGATACATCTCAATACAATCTCCTATTAAACAAGTATTGTATTATAAAGTTAAAAGCAAGTAAATCCAGCTATTCCTGTATTAAAGTAAATTTTCCTAATTGCAGAAAAATTTAGTTCTACCTTCATGGTGCTGGATAGGCTAATAGGAAATAGATTTAATTCTTATCAGGGCTTTTAACTTGCACATTCTCAATGTGTTTTGTATTATTAAATGGGGTTCGAATTCATCAATTTAAACTAATTTTATTATGGTGTCCTGAAGAAGCATTGCATTTTTAAGAGATCTACAATATAAAATTCCTATTGCTTCAATAATTCCCTCTAGTTTTCAAAAATAAAGTTGATGCACAAAGGATTGCTTCAAGCATGAGCATATACCATGAATTGACAGAAGCAAGGTGATCTTTTTTATTTTTTGTCCTTATCCTTTAGATAACTCTTCAGATGTACATCTCCAATTTTCTATTAAATGACCGCTTCGTTATAAAAGTATTATTGGCTCAGAAATTGAACCCATAATTACATTGGAATGAATTCTGTAATTTTATTGTGTTGATTAACAGGCTCTCCTCAGTAACTTATGGAATATTCTAGGCTTTTAAAGTGATTTATCTTTATATTTGGTAGACACTTTCTTATTAAATGAAAGGTATTATGGATTAAAACGAATTAGAAGAGGCAGATAGATCCACCTGTTATTATATTGAAGCGAATTTTTCTACAATGTAAAACAGGTTATAATTGCGTTGGTTAATAAGGTATCTTCAATAACATGAAACATTTTCGCCTTTCGAACTACCTTTACAATGGTTTATTGGATGGTGAATTAACTTTAGTGTCTTTGTGATATTGGGTAACCTAATAAGAAATATCGTCAGTTCTGATTAGAATTCTTCAGATATGCGGTTTCACCACCTACTATCTCGTTAAATGAACGGTTCACCCTAAAAGTACTATTATCGCAAGAATTAAAGTGAATAAGAAGAAGCAAATAGAATTCATGTTTTGGCTTTTGCATCTCTATATTTGGTAGATTAATAAGAAATAGATTGAGTTCCTATCAGAACTCCTTAGATGTACATCTTTAGCTTTCATTCTTTCTTATATGCATGATTGATGATAAAAGTATTAGTGTCTCATGATCCTCATAAATTAAAATAAATTGGGAAAAGCAGATATATCCAATTCCATTTATTATTATATTGAAATTAATCCTTCCGTAATTCAAAACCAGTTGTAATTGTCAAATACATGATTAATGGGGTATCTTCAATAACTTACCGCATATTTTAAGCTCTTAAAGCAATGTTTGTAGTTAGTAGCTTGGGTGCATTTACCTTTATAATATAGGTAAATAAGAAACAGATTTGCTGGTACAATAATTCAGTTTCACATTGTTAAAAGTCTGAGAGATAAATAAGTCTTAAAACGTTTAAAATGTATAATTTAAGTAATTTGATTTACTTATTGCTGTATGAAAGTAAATGCTGTGCCATAAAATTTTGAATCGATGAATTAGATATTCTCGACAAGATATGGAATGTCTTCATACCATTAAACCAATATTTGGAATGTTATTTAGGGTGTTTCCCCTTCAAGCAAATATAAAACAAGTCTATCAATACAAGACTGAAAATGTGTTTGTAAGTTTCTATGATTTATCTTTAGGTAACATTACAATTTCTAGTTCTAAACATTTCAGATGATGCACAATATGTTGAAATATCATACACAATTGTTTGGATTTCAATGATTGTATTAGGAATAAATTCATTTTCTTATTTGATCAATCGATTTGGAACAAGCACATTATTTCTTAACATAATTGCATCACTTTATTTATTTTGATGCCAGTTTGTTTGATTGACATGAAAATCTCAATGTACTTCATTGATTTATCTAGAGCTTACATTCAGGATAAAACATAAAGATTCAAAACAGTCAACAGTTATCCATCTAAAGCATTGCCATGCTGAGTTCTATAACTACATATAATAATTTCTACTAAAGCATAGTAACATATTCAAGAGAAGGATATCCAAATTGTTAGATTTATACCTGAATCCAGATGTTCTCTAAAAAGCTTTAGCAAGGACTGAAACTGCCTGGAAAGCTCAAAGGAAAAATCTATAATGGAGTTTGACAGATGACAATGGAACAGCTGTTTTTTTGTCAGGGAATCTTTTGGGGTAGCTTTTATGACTTAAAAAATATTTTATGTTTAGTTTCTAGGTGGATAAATGCATATCAGAGGTCTTACATAGCTTTAAATTAGATATCTAACCTCTCCTTCCACGTGTTTTCACAGAAGCAGCCTTCGTATTTGTCTCTTTAGCCAACGTCGTTGGAGATTTGCTGGCTGATCGTGTTGATCTAGTCCTTTTCGGTGTGCCAATCGTGGCCATCTCCTGCAGTGCCTTGTGATCTGCAGAATCTACACTGCTCTCTTGAGATAGTGATAATCGTTTAGTCTTTGTAATCTTTGCCGGTATATCATTACTACTACTACTACCAGAATTTCGTCTCTGTGGAATTTTCACAGGTGCCGGGAATTGTAGGCAAGTCGGGATGAACGGCGTAGCGATCCTTCTGCAACGTCTTCAGACTGTAATTCTTTTACTGGTGTTCTTCTCGACATTGTTCTCTGCGGATTCGTGGTACATGAAAATTAAAAGGAAGAATGAGTTGTGGGGAAGAAAAACCGGAATGACTACAAGATGGTCGAATATATAAAGGTAAAAAACCTTGTGATAGAGGAAGAAGTAAAAGTTGATTTAAATTAGAATATTTACCGATAAGAAGAATCAAATTTTTATCGCCAAGGGAATATAATGAATAACACTTAAATACTTTCAAAAACAGTAAAAATTTTTACACATTAACATCTAAAACAGTAACCGTTACAACACGTGCACATTCAAATAACGACAGTTTCTTACCGGGCGCGAATGCGCATAGAATTCACTGACAGCTGTGAGCGCATGACAGAAATTTCAGCGTGTTTTAGGGGTTGCAATCATAAGGCGCACGATAGTCTAAAATCAACCTTCGTTTAGTTTTGGTGTATCCACAAAATAAGAGCGCAACGTTCACATTGTAATAATATGATCGTCGATCTCTAATAACTTAATTTAATAATAATGGCAAAGATGAATTGTGGTATTGCGGTGCTGTTTTGTGGTTGTGTGTTCATTAGCATCATAAACCAAGGTAGATATTGAATTGCACATTTTAAAATAAACATTAGGACGTTTAAACACGCAGCAATTATCCACAAAATTATTTTAAATCGATATTTTATGTGCGTTACGCCTTTTTAATAAAGGCCACAATTACTTTAAACAATAAATTTCTATATAAGTACACCGCTTTTGTTTATTTATTTTTGTTTTATGCCTTGGTACAATTGTTATTCTTACGGTAATCCCATTAATTATTACCACAGGTGAACCAACCTAAAACTATTTTTCTGTGTCTTTATAGCTGCGTATGCCGATAAAGAGGCTACAAGTGATGAGGTAAGTTTAGTTTCAACTGATACTTAAAATCATTGCTTATAATATGATTTCTTTGCTTTTCTACAGTAGGTGGATACTTTTGTTGGAAGAAGTGCTGAACAAATTTCAAATTTTGGTGCACATTTAACAGTTGTCAAGTTGTCAATGAAATAATAAATAATAAGCCAATTATATACTTAATAACACAAACATGTCGAGAATTTTTGTACCGCATGATCAAGTCGTTGTATAGTTTAATATCTTTGGAGGATTTTATGTTAATGTTTAGATTGTCAGTAAAAAAATAATAAAACTCGTTAGGGAAATCCCTAATACTATTAAGGGGTAGCACCACTGTAACAGACTAAAACGAAACGTCCTTTTGACAATTCTTTTGGATGGAAGAAAAGGTATTAGCATAATAATATTCGAGGAGGTTATTAAGCATATATCTAAGTATGTATTAAACACAAAATTACCATTGATAAATATTTAGAAATGGCGACGGCGGAGCCATTCTCGCGAGGTATGCAGTATAGCTGGTACGAATTTCAATCCGGAATAAAAAAATTCACCTAATCTACTTGGTTATAGCTAGTGAAACACGTAGGAGATTTAAAAAATATTGATTTTTGTACGATTGGCGAGAATTTCAAGCAAGATTTTTCGAATTTTCGAAAAGAAAAAGAGCAATCGTCAGTTAATAAATAATGTTTAAATTAACTTATCGGAAGTCCCGTATGTATTTCACTTCAAAAGATATGGTCAAAACTTGGAATGGATAGAATAACGATTGGTGGAGTTATGCTGCATGCCACTTCGTGTTTCCAAAAAAACGTGTTTATAGTTTTGAAATGTGCTATAGATATGAAGAAATGAAACACTCGACTGTTTACATTTTTTTATCATAAATTTGCTATCCCAGGAACTTATAGCTGCCCTTCCATCCTCTTTTCTCGAAGATTGTATGCTAGAGCTGCATCTGTCAAAAATAACTCGGCGTGCTTGATCTATTTAGCATCGGCTTCAAGACAACAATTCTTGAAAAAACTTTCATGATTCGTAAAATAGTTGTCAGACCATCATTAAAATTGCACACAGCAATATCAGTCGATATATTTAAGACTTTTTGTCACTTAAGTAAGATTTTAGAATCAAATTCCACATTGCTATTCCAGTATTGAATAGGATAACATACGCTATGTTGCGTGTAACCTCCCAAGAGACGATTTAGCAACTCGTCTCGATTCAGCTCCTCATAAATGGGCAGAACCACTGACTCGTTTCGAATCCCACCCAGTCTCCAATATATTCAACAGTCGTCTCGATAAGTCATTGTTGGATACGATTCATTTGTACCTTTCTGGCCCGAGTACACTTTGGCGTCACTCACTGTGACTTATAAGTAGAGATTACAAATAAACTGTTAAAAATCAGCACTACACACAAATACCCTGAATTCAAGCGAGGAAATTGTTTTTATACATGTGCTGACGCTATACCAACGAACTTTTCACTTCTCAACTTAACACGGAAATGCTTCTAACTGAACATAAACACATTCTTACGATATCTGTTAGTGTACTAGAGGAGTTAGAAATCAAAAGGTAAGACTGTACCTTCCCAGTAGGGAAATAGTTCCAAATTTCTAGGATTTTTTTTTTTCAAAAATAAACCATTTGCCACATATACTAGAAGGTTCAAACCATCTATTAAGCCAATCAAAAAGAAAGATTTTCTGAAAAATTTACAGTGGTGTTACCCCTTAAACTTACACCAGCGTGAAATAATAAATTATTTGAATTAAGACCGAAAAATTATTGGTAGACTTACAATAATATGTTTTTCTTAAAGCGGTGTAACTTTGAACATTTTCTCAAACCATAACTCCACAATCTGATGCAAAATGCCATATAACATATTGGAGGGACAGTGTTTTAATTCTCTCCTGTTGAAAAAATCATTGATATCGTAATAAAATTCGTTTTGTTTAAATCCCCACATTGTCATTGAAACAAAACCGGCACATCAACAATAGTAGCTTAAAATTTTGCTATGGTCAGTCTACAGTTTGTTTTCAAAAGTTTTGATATTAGTTCAGATTTTATGCTGAGATTATGAATAGCAACATGAAATGTCAAAGCTAGTTCTTTAGCTTTCAAATTTCTTCGTTACTTGGATCGGGGTCTAATGTTATAACACATTTGAGGAAGCACTTGTCGTTGCTAGAGTAGCTTTATATTTCGCACATTGGCAGTAATTTTTCATATCCACCTTTTGTACTGCTTGGATGTATATTCCGCAGGTTTTTTTACCAAATAACCGGGGCCAAAATGATAAACTAACCGTGACTATACCTTCAAACTGGAACAGTTTTCTTCGAACCAGAATATCTGGTAAGTCTACACACAAGAATTAAATCTGGCGATTACGGAGGAGTGCATTATAACTTTGGCACATCATGTAAAACAATAAAAAATATATTAAACCATAAAAAAGTATGGTGAGTTAGATTTATCGTTAGATAATGTTGAACTTTTGATTTATTTTTGAGTACGTTAAGCAGTAAGGACATCCAGAACCTTTGTGCTTCGGAGCGCTGAAACTTGTATCCGGCTATGAACTGAATTTCACTTCTCACAGAACCATCATGACGCAATTTTCGACAAGAAAATCTAAATAATACCTTTGCAGGAAGCAACAAACTTTTGTATTGTCTATTTCATATATTTATATGTATATTTAAGTACTCTTTGTTTTAAATATATTTTTTAATGTAGCTGATATTTTATTTTTCTGATTAATTTGTTTAAGTTAAATTCAAATTCGTATGAAATGAACACTCGCTTGTAATAAACTAAGAACTTGGGTCCTTTCAAGTTGTGTATTAAGTTCTTAAAATTGACGACTTAGCAAATTTATTTCTCAAATATATCATTTAATATATCAAGTTTGTCAAATTTTATAAGAGATAAAATCATTCGAAATGGATTTGGGTCGTAATATTCTTCTTCCAAAAAGATTGCTTCATCTCTTAATTCATAAACGCCTATAACTTTGATGGGTAACAATTATCTTCTTTTATGATAGAAGGAGAGCATCGAATGTTCTTCATCTACTCCTTTTCAAGGTTTAAAGAAAAATGTGAATTTTAGAGATCTTATTTGTGTTCGAGGTTGTAAATAAAGTACGGAGATTGACTTTTTCAGTTGTTTTATTCCACCAACATTACGATTCTACATTGTCCGCTTCAAAGTTACTGCACTGGGAAGTCGCACAGCACTGGAGACGGTTCTTCCACTCCTGATAACTGTACTGGAAGTTGGACACTGGAATAGTCTTCAATTGTTCGGTTACAGCCGTTTGAATGTTGGCCAGTGTCCCAAAACGACATCTCATGAGGTATTGCTTCACTCTCGGGAAGAGTAAACAGTTATAAGATGTGTTCTTACTGGCCAAAGAGCGGTTTACTGAAATTGCTGTGTGAAGAGGCGCATTGTCGCAATGTAAAACCCAGTTACTTGGTTCACACACCTCGTATGGTTGACGAAAATAGTATAAATTAATTATTGCCAAAAGAGCTTGGCAAAAAGCGAGCAGCTTCTGATAACTAAGGTACAGAAAGCAGATCCGTTTAAAAAATCTGGTATGTGAGTGCGTAAAGGGGCACACATGGATATAGAAATGAGCGGTAATCTAGGCTACAGGGATAGTAGTTGAAAATTTTTGTTTTTTCTGTGACACTGACGTTTACAGAGGGAGGGGATAGGGAAGGGAAAGGAAGGGAAATAGTAATTTTTCGTACATGAAAACTGTGCCGAATAATAATGTCACAAATGACTCTACTACAATTTAATTTCCTAGTCAGTTCGTAAAAAGAACATTGTTAGAGTCTTAGTCTCTTGTTTTTCAATTGTAAGTGGTCTTTGGTGACATAACTGTAGGTTCAGCAATGTGTTTGTACAACATCTCCAATACCAGCTCTTTGAAGGCCGAGAAACAAGTAACAAATCTTCATTTGTCTGAAAATCTGACGATATCAACGAAGCTTGCCGAGATACCTACAAAAAGAAAGAAGAACGTAAGAAGTATCAATGAAATCGCAATACTTACCTTTATAAGTCAACTGTGGAACACTGACTACGGTTTTCTTATCCTTGAAGCTGAACATAAAGTATTAGAAACTGGTTACTAAAGCGTGGAGAGAGTTACAATTACTTAAAGCCTATAATTATTTTCATACCATCGTTTTCAATATGTATATGTACAATACAATGAGACGTTCCTAATAACAGAGAAAATAGAAAAGAAATGGTGTAGAAACAAGAAAACTGTTGCTAATAGGAATATAAAGAATATGAAAAGAATATTATATTGGTTAGGTGCAGTCATACATTGTGATGGGTGTTCTGAAGACAAAATAATATATAATAATCATAATCCTTAACTCATCTACCCTTCCGGGTGTAAGGGTACTTATTGAATAAAGCCATGTCATGTACGTATTTTTCACTTTCAAATATCACCTTTGTTTTCTCTTCATTTATTATCTTTCTTCGTTCCAAGGTCCATTTGTAATTTCCATATTCCTCTTAAGGGTTTCTTCATCCTTCATCGATCTAATATCAGCATATCGTCCGTGTAATAGATTTCGGCGATTTCTACCTTCGATATTCTCCTAGTGTCCTATCTTATAAAGTTTCACTTCTTCATGTCCCTTTTTTATAGTTACATTACTAATGCGAACAGTACGGGGCTCAAGATGGGGCTCACGTGGTGTTTATATAGGCTTTGTATTCCTCTTAGATGTTCCCCTATTTCTTAACATTTCTCATATGTCCGCTCTTATAACTTTATCGAAAGGTCTTTTTAAGAATATTAAGATTATGTGCACCCTTTTCTTTATTGCTATTTCTCACTCTCATTATGAACATTGCGGCCTTGATTCCTCTGCTTGGTTTTCAGCCAAATTGTGTTTCTTCAAGCATTTTTCTAGCTTGTTCTTTGCTCACTTATCTAGTACACTAGCACACGTTTTCACCACGGTGCTTATTAATGTATTATGCAATATGTATTATGACAATAATTGTGCCAGCTTTCCATTCTTCCTGGGCCGTTCCTTTTAAAGCTAGATTCATCTGCAATTATTTGATATTTCCTAGCTTGATCCTCTCAATTACATCTTTTACTTTTTCTACGCTTATTTTCCTGTCTCGTGATATTTCTATTCCTCGTTTTTATGCTTCTGTTGGTATTTTCTGTATCATTGCTGTGATTTGATCCTTCGTTTTTCAGAAGATTTTTGAAGTATTGCCTACATCTCCATAACTTTTTCATCTTCGGTTATGATATTTTCTTCTGCTTATTATGGTGTCAATCTTTTTGTTTTTTATATTTTCTAATGTACCGAAGGAATAGTGTCTGATGTTCGGTGTATGCGCACCTCGCTTACGCTTCAAATTCTCTCTGTTTTCCCCTCTCCTCTTTCATCACTTTCTTTACTTGACTTCTTCCCTATCTTATATTTCTCGTAGCATGTTATCCCCATTGTTTCTACGTACTTCTTCCATGTTCTTTGCTTTGTTTTACTGTTGCCTTAACCTATATTGTCATTTTTCACCGTCCGTTTCCAATTTAAGTTTGTACCGTATGAAGAAGGGTATGAAATATTCAACTATATTTGTCAACTGTCACAGTCATTAAACATGTAAAAAAACTAGCTTAAAATGTCAAACAAAATTTGGTGAAAAATATCATGGGCTGTTAGAGAGGCTCAATGGAAAGAGAACATCTCTCGTGTTTAATGTAGAAGAACTTGTTGTTAAACAACGCTTTCTCAGTGGATTAAAATATTTTTACAATGAAATAAATAACCGAGTTCTTGTATTTTTAGTACTTCTTTTCGACGATTCCACATTATCCTGTCAGTAGTAAATTTCCAATGACTATATAAAATTTAAGACGACCGTATAGGATCAATAAATGACTCTACTTATAAAACCATTGAACTGAGAAATGCAATCCAATGAAAAGCATTAAATGTATTTAATATAGGAGAAAATATTTTGTACCACACCAGAAGAAAAGAAAAATGGGTTAAGCACTTAATGAGAAGCAGATTATCCAAGGCATTATTTTACTATCATTTTAATATACCATTGTGTGATAAACTTAAATTGGTTTCTATCCTTATCGATTTCATAAAATTTAGATTTTGGAAAAATATTTAGTAATGCGATGAAATAACCACTTAACTTAGCAAAATGGGAGTGATGGGGGCTAAAATTAATGTAAGTCCATTCTAAATCACAGATATTCCAACTTCTATTAGTTTGAATTATGTAATGAACAATATGGATACAATTTCACACCTACAAAAATGTTTATTTTACCACTTTATATATATTCTTCCTGGTTTCCTGCAAAAGGTAACGTATACGTATATGAGTTTAATTTATAGCTACTCAAAAATCAGCAATCAGAAACGGCAAACTCGAATTTATTCGGTTCAGTTCTTTATCTAGTTTATTTTGAAAATCACCATTGCAATTAAAATGGAGTCGTTTTAATTCTATAAAGCATTTATTTGATAGCTGCATAATCGTATTTCAACCTAGTGAATTCCATAATGACACAACATGTGCTCAAGAGACCTAATGATTGCGACACAAAAACATTTAAACAGATAAACCGAACTGGAACTTACTTTTTACTTATCCTAAGGGAATATATCCTTGAGGAAGTTTTAAAGGACGAAGCTTGGAAAATGCTGATGAGCAAGATGTGCTATTACAGCGAAACATATATGCTGTTAAAGGGGTTTTCGTGTCTATAGAACTTCATTTCTATCTCTCACTCTCTGATGCATAAATGCTAATGCAAAATCGTTTTATAATCTTTTGGGAGCTTAAAGCGAAAAAGCATTTTTCCTTTAAAAAATGATTTTATAAATATATGGTTCAATGGTGTAATGTCAGCTTATTGCTTTTCTCTGATGTAAGAGGTAATTTTATATCGTTTCTCAATAACTTTTATCGCCTTTAGGAAGGCTGTTGATTGCTTTTGTCGGTAATATTATGTGCGGATCTGGAATATAGTTCGTTGGGAAGGAAATTTAGAAACCAATATATTTTTATCTTGTAATTTCTCCTTAAAATATGTTTATCTTAATAATCTCTCATCTGTAAATTATATACGAGAATAGCTTTCATTGGGTGTAAAGCTGCGATGAAATATCCATGAAATTGGAAGCTGTTCTTTTAATTTTGAAGGTATTCATTAGTTTCACTATAATAATTTAATTATTAGCACCTTAAATACAAAAATAAGCTTATTTCTATGCAACGAAAGTGACTGAAACAATAAAAGAAACTGAAGAAAAATTGTATTTCACTACATTCAAACTTATTCTTTTGTATTTTATTCTCTTCTATTGTAGAAAACTTTCATACACGTATAAAAAATAATTAGGTTATCACTTTTACTTGTTATAGAATACTCTAAATTTATTTGTTATGAATAAGCCATTTGTTCTCTTCATATGGAAAGTTGCCTGATTATGGTATTCACAACGGATACCACAGTGGAACATGTACATACTTGTTTTGTGTCAATTCAATCAGTTGATTTCGTCATCTATAATTACTTATTTTTCCAGTCTTTATCTTATGTTTGTCCGATTACTATAATATCATCCAAAGAGTATGCGTATATTTACTTTATCGTAAATTTTGGATTCTATTAATCTAAAAGTGGCGGTAATACGTATAAAGTAAGGTAAGCGTTGTAGCTGTTAATCATGTGTGTATTAAGTTCTTCCGATAGTTGTCGGCTGCTTTACAACCGTTAATGTCTTGAAAGCATGCCTGGCTTGACATATAAGGCCGTCCGAATCTGCCACTGGCCCAGTTTCATTGTTATACTGTTCATGAATTTTTTATATCAATTTTGGATAGTACGGAGAACTTTCCACTTCAAGCGTAGTTTGGTTTGAACTTTGCTCTAATTTCCTATAATGACGTAGGATTAGCAAATTTCCGATACATATTTGCTGTAGACAGCCAGACTGCGTTATGAATGTTAGCATCAAAGTTAGTAAAGGGGTAGACATAAATTAATTTATAAAATGCATTTATTAGTACAATGCGTAGAATAGTGAAACAAAAATGGTTTTGTAATTGCTTAAAGGTATACATAAATCTATAGATGCCACTTCACTTGCCTAATAAAAAAAAAAAATAAATAAAACCTGAAGTATAATGTGCAGTACTGCGAAAATATACTATAACATCCATTCAAATGTCATAACCTGAACGCGTGTGATTCATTTCTGAAATTCCTTCACGACAATAAATACTATCCGTTTTAACAGTTTTAGACGAATATTCAGGTACTTAAAGGGTATTTAGATGATTTAATTCTAGTTGTGCAGTCTTATTCCATATGAGGAGGTCTAAGATGGGCTTGTTGCAAGGTTTGACTTGAATGCAAATCGCACTTTTCTAAACGTTCGGTTTTGTTAATTGTTTTCAAGCAAACTCTCAAATTTTGTTTATAAATTTTATTTTGGTATTTAAAGTATGTAGAATTTAAACAAACTTTCGAAGTTAAGATGAATTCTTCTTTTGGAAGATCTGTAAAATCTTATATGGAATTCCATTTATTATCTAACATTTTCAGTGCTAAATCCACAGGAATATTAGTAAATAAAGAAACAACATCTAAATTGATTGATTCGAAATTATGAGGAATTGTTTGATTTCTAACTGAGTCTACAAATTCCCAAAAATTTTTCACATTACATGTTGTTTTATCTACAATATTGTTTAAAATTTTAAATAAAAGCCAACTATTTATTAGTTGATTTATTTCATTTTGAAATTTACTTGTTGGGTCTGATAATAATACCGAATAAGTTCCAATAAAGAATTCATCTTAGATTCGTAATCAATCCTATTCATAGTTATTGTTTTTTTACCTTTATCTGATTTTGTTATTATATCTTTATTTTATTACAAAAAATATGTTTCATTAAAAGCTTTTTTAAGATATTATTACTGTTGTTTTCCTTATCTTTGTTCAAAATGTCACCCAATTTATGGCTTAAATTGGGTTCTAAGTTTTCTTTCATAATCTTGAATGATATTTTTGTACCACATATAAAATGATCGACCGGTATATTACAATGAATTTAAAACTTCCATCCTCTTCTATAAAGGTATTAATAGGAGCAGTTACATGCAAACGGACAAACGGACAAACAATTCATGTGCATTTATTTTCGAGCAAATTCGATATGAATTATATGGTGTAGAGGTGGACAGTTGTAACAAGCCTGGAATTTTTAGCGGTTTGAAAGGTTGCCTATCTTACAATTACGCTGAAAGTGCTGCTCTGCAAATAGCTTGTTGGTGTCCATGAATAAACCGACTTTCTCTGCTACCAGCAAGAAGTTTAGTGCCTGTATTCTACTAAAGTTTGTACTAGGATTTGCTGAAGATAAAATAGTTATCAACGCAGCCCAGGATGCAACATCACGACGAAGTAGATGCTTCAATCTTTGAACATAATTTAAATATAAACATAGAACTCCATCTCAATGCAATTAAATATCTTTTTATACTGCTGCATCGGATATGGGACAGAGTCTGGGTTTAGCTAGGGTGCATATACCTTTGAATAAATAACACATTTTGTGTAGAGCACTTCCTCATTGAATAGTGGCACACTTTGCAATTTTTTAAAATGCTTTCCTGAAAAGTCTGCAGAAGGTTAGCGGACAGGGTTAGGATCAGTGTCATGGTCAGGGTCATATATCTACATACTACATGGTGACCTGAATTCAATATGCAAATTGGTCCAGGAGCACGCTTGCTATTCTGCCAATAGTTTGGTATATTAGATTTTCATTCAAGCTCAAGTGCGTTCTAATCAACCAAATGAAAATTTTATCTTTAAATATTGAAGATTTATGTATCTAGTTGTTTCTAAGGTTGGCATGTGATTTTTCTTAACACTTCTAGTTCGTATTTCATAATGCATTTCCTAATAGATCTCCATAAGTTGTTCACAACATCGATTAAATAATTTAACAAATATATATGCCCTTATTAAGTCTACTTATTTAGTTCTGGTTACAGACAAGTAATCTATGCGCTAATTTATAAAGCTTTAATACATTATTCGAAAAGTAAATTCTCCATTTAGTTGGAGCAGACGTATTTGGAATAACTTCGTTTCATATTTCGACTAGACTAGAGGCGTCAGTGTCAATTGAAGGTTTTCCTGCATCTCTTCCTCCATTAGCTGGGTTAATCGAGCGTCCACTGGAATTTAGCGTTCGCTAAAAGCACGCTCGTGTCGGTTATTACAGATGCAAATATCATAACATGTTACTAATATTGATTAGGGCGAAGCTGAAGCTATTGGTGGCAAGTTTATGTCTCTATATTCGATGATGCGTGTTTGGAGATATATGAATTAGAAATATGGTTAGAACTGAAATTAAATATTCCTTCTTGTGCAAGTAATCCGCTGCACATATTCTACAAGTACTGATAAACTATTTTTACTCTTATTAAAGATTAATATGTAAAGGGCAACGATAACACATTTCTATATGTCTATCAAATGTTATATTTATAGACATACATATTTGCGTGAATGTAGTAGCACAGTGGTTTGCACGTAGTTCGCAAAATATATTTAGTTTCTATTTGTAATTTTTCATTTACAGACGTAGTTTTCAAAAAATAAACATCAGTTTATTCCAGTCCATTAGATAACGCTGCAGACTTTTCCAAGGCTGCTTCTTATCGAATTTCGCTCAGCCCTCTCCGGATTATTGAAATTTTATTAAATGGTTCTTATGATCCTTCGCTTTCCCGAGTTCGATTAGATCTTTTTGTCGAGAATTTTATCATATAAGATCTATGCGGCCCTACTACGAAGATTATATAAATACATATGTATGTGAAAACGTAGAATAAACATCTTATAGGTTTGAAGCTTTCAGGATCGGTTATGTGTATATCAAAAATTTCTTTAACAGGGCGAATTAGCTTTAATATTGTCACTTTAATATTAGTTTAAGTCTATCCTGCTGTTATGTTTGTCAATAAAGTTATAGGTTAAATTGCGATAAGTTCAATTTTGTCGTATTTCAGAACTATCAAAAAACAGCAACAAAATGCAAAAACTCATGGTTACCACGAGATTGTGTCCGGAACAAACGAGTGTGTGTTTTTGGGACTGAAGCATATCTAGCAATTTCAACTAGAACAATTATGTTGAGCAGGTATGAAGGAATGGTCTTCACCGATCTGCATAGTCCGTTGCTTGGCAGTGGTGGTGTCTTTAAAAGCGGTAAGGCGTACTTCTCCCTTTTCCACTCAAGAGCATTATATGGGATTATGCTTTGGGGACACTCTATAGCCACCGACGAGGTGCTCATAAAACTGAACGTTGCAGTTAGAGTATTGTGTAGACAGTCAAACACAACATCATGCACACCATTTTTAAGCATCATAATATACAGAATATATATGTAGTATATGTGTATTCTGAACTGTGCCGAATACATGCACAAAAATATGTACAATTACGAGAGGAATACTGATATACACACTTATCCCATTTAAAATTCAGAGAACAACGTTGTGCCACACCGCAGGGTAGCAGCAGCGTAGATGGCAGCCAACTACCATGCTGTGCACATCTGTAAGAGTCTGCCAAGAACGCAAAAATCGTAGATTCTATAGGATCTTAAAAAGTTACTACCAGAAAACCTGGTCTACAATCTGGAGGAATTCCTCAACTTGCTCGTTTTCCAAGGTCTATAATGCTATAAATGTGTGAAAATGATATAGACGCCTGAAATCAATTGAAAAAGTAAACTGTTCACGACATGACTTTTCGCTCGCAACGACCCGACAACATTATTCCGACACGAAATACTTCAAAAGTCCATCAAAAAGCATACTCAAGGAATATATTACCCATTATAATACTGCAAATATGTATTGACAATGACCATGTATTTTATTAGTTGATTGATTAATAGAAACTTCAGCTTTTATATTCATTTTTACATTGTAATTACATTATACTATCTATCTAAACAACACAAAGGTAATACTTCTTATATTATAACTGAAGTGACCATACGTCCTGTTTTGAACAGTATCATTCCGTTTTTGTGTTGCCGATTCTGTTTTCCCCAGGCATTGCTTTGGAACACCGAAATGTCTCGTCTTCAGGAAGAGAGGATCATTGGGACAATTAAAAAAAAGTCGCAAAAAACAATAACCCGACTTTTCATTTTAACAATGCCTCAACGAAAATGCACTTTTAATGGTAACTTACAAACTAAGTAGCCGTTTATAAACCAAAGAAGTACTCTATCGGACGTTCAGTGTGCTAAGAATCGTAGTGAATTTAGTAGCCCATGAAGGGGCCAGCGATATGCAACAACATTCAAGATTAGCAAAACATAAAATTCTGATATTGTTGTTGCTTCAAGTTCTTCCATGCTCCATTTAAAAAGAAAAGCGATTCACCAACTTCGGAAGATCTGGAAGTTGCTGCGATTGAAAGGCGCTTGGGCTTATCATACGATGCAAGAGAACCATAGAACTAATCGTTCAAATGATTCAAACATGTTTTGAACAGAAATTTAGATGTGCGCTCGCGCAAACGGAAGCTATTGTTGTAAATTTGCCAGCGCCAATAGTAATAGCCGAATTAAAAGATCGCCTTAGCGAATGGAACTGCGTTACCATATTAACTGATGGTTCAAACCATAGGCCCAAGAAAATATTTCCAGTTATAGTTCGCTTATTTTTACCATACGAAGGCATACAAGTCAAATTTTTAGAATTACAAAACCAACTGGGCAAAAGATCAGACGTTATTGTCAATTATCTCATGAAAATATTGATACAAAATAATTTGACTTCAAACATCTTGCATTTTGTGGAGTTAATACTAACTGCAATTTTTGCGGAATGAAAAGACGATGCGGCAACAAGGTTTATAGAAAACTATGATAAATTTATCTCTTGGAACAACATTGATAAGATTATTGTGAAAATATATTCACATTTTCATATCTATATTATTCGCGTGGAAACTTTGAAAGAATTTTGTAATGAAATTAACGTAGAGTATCAGAAATTACTAGGCTATAGTAAAACTAGGTGGCTTGCGTTTATGCGAGCTGTTGAAAAAGTTTTGAAACTGAACAAGCCAGTAAAAACTAGTTTTTGGGTATTGATAAATGTCCAAACATAATCAGAACTTCTTTTAAAAACCCTAACTCAACATTCTGGCTTTTGTTTATGCATGTACAGTCAGCAATGTTCCATCAAGCTGTGTTAAAGATAGAGGATCAGAGTATTTCTCTAATTCAAGTTATGAAGGAAATAAATTAACTTTAAAACAATTTGGCCTTGGAACGAAGTGCTCTGTTTCTTTCTCACTCCATTTGCAATTTAATGGTAAAATTGCAAGAAAATGGCTGCAGTGGTGTTGGCAAACAGTATATGAAAACGACAACTTGCTGAGTTTTATAAAATAGGCAAAGAATATTTGGAGCAGTGAATTTTCTTCTATGAAAGATTAGAAATATTTCAATGAGCGAATTTAACTAAAATATCTACGAGGGAAGAAATTCAAAATGTAATGGATGTATTGATTGAAAAAGAATTTTATTAATTGCATCCAAGATACAGAATTATTGAATTACTATTCACTTGTTTCTAACTGCATTACATCCAAAGAAGTTACATAATGGAACATTGGGAATATTTCAACTGAACCTTGTTGGGTGGACCACGTTTACACCAATAATTTGAATCATAGGAATTATTGAATATATTTTGTTTGTCAGGCACTAATGCGCTCGTAGAAAGAGTCTTTTCTCTTATGAATAACTGGACGAGTGAAAAAAAAAAATTGCAAGTCGCAGTTCTTAAAGGAATGTTAATTATCAAAGAAAATTTTAAGAAATCTTGCCAAGAACTTCATTCTTATTTGAAATCAAGACCATATACTTAAGTAAATTTGTTCTTCAGAAAAATATAACGCCAAATAAATAATTTATTTTCACTTTGTACATCCCTGTTCTTTTCATGAATAAATAGAAACTATGAAGATATATGCGTTTTCTTGCATACACATACTGTAACTCAAAAATTAGTAAATGTCCCGTTTTAACCTTCCTATACTCACGCATACGGTCTGTGAGACCGATTTATATAGTATAGTATACGTCTTTCATTTTGACGTGAGTATAGAAAGGTTAAGGAAAACAATAAATGGCCACGTTAATTACAACATATGTATATTTTGCTTGTGTGTAAGGCTTAGAAAACTAAATACAAAAGTTTCGATTTCTGGCCAGTAGATTCAGTTTTAGTTTAAGTTTTAACATTTTATCTTTACATTTCTCTATATTTAAAACTATAGATACGTTTCTTTTCCTTAAGCAAATAATATAAAGAAGAAATTCTTAAGCAATAAATTAAATTAAGGGCAAGTTTTTCACCTCTTCACAAACTTGGTTTTAACTAAAAGAGACTTACATTTTTCTTTTAATAAGTGAAAAGACGGATTTTAGAGTTACAAGCATGAGTTTATAAAGTGAAAAGATCGGCCCTAAGCTATTTAATCGAGTCTTTCTGTAATTTAAACTTTCCCCTTACATATCTCTACATATACATACGTACAATTTTCAAGCAAAGATAAGGAAGCGTTATATTAATATATGTACACCCCAATTTCCGAGTTTCTCCCGTTGCTGCATCGTTCTGCTTCTATTTAGAAGAAATATGAACATTTTCTGTTCTTATCACTAATTATGGAGGTTTTACTTATCTCTAATATGTTCTTAAAGTCACTTCCTATTTCCTTGATAATAACGTTTTACGGTAATCACCTATTAATTTTCTAATTTAATATATGCCACACTCCTTTCTTCTGAAATTTTAGAAAATGAAGGTTTAGGTCTCTAAAATATTGCAAGCATTGAAAGAATTTGTTTAATGTTTAAATTTTTTAGCTAATATATTTAAGTTTGTAAAACTAGACGGTATTGTACTTAATAAATGCTTTTATAAGGATTCTCTGTATGTACCTAGAAATTTTCTTGGGGGTAGGTTCCTATGTAGTATTAAAATATATTCCATGATTCCAGTACTGAAAAATAGAATTAATCTTTATAACTTCAATTATGATCCAATATATTCTGTTTTATGGTTGTTGAAGATAAAACACTTTAACACACTTTAATTAGTCCAATTCTTACGTTGGAGAGGCATCACCACATAATGATTGTAAGCATATCGTTGTGGAACACTTTTTTGATAGTGTTTCATTACCAAAAGTTGAACGAAGTGATTCTATCCATTGTTGTTAAGCTAGGACTAAACTCGTAAAAAATCATCTAAGGTTTTAACCTACACGGGAAATTTTCATTCTTACACAAAATTGCACATTTTTTAAATCGTACACTGTAAACAAACTATTCGGTCAATTTCTAAGTTGCCACTGTTTCCACAATAACAAATGTCCAATTTTACGAAAATAGTAATGATACATCTCAATAGTTTCACTTCGCTGGTAAAAAAATAATAATTTCAAACTGCATCTTATCGAAGTCAATTCTGTATGTCAGTTGTAGTATATCATAGTTTTGCCCTTATTGTTATGATAAGTTGACGTTTCTTATTTCGTTTCAATAGCAGTTTTAAGAAATGCGGCAAATAATTCTTACGTATGTGAACACTACTTTACTACTTAAAAACTATTACCTCAGGACCTACGTCTATCACTACCGTTGGTATCCAATTCGAATCTGGGAGCTTAACGAACTTTACTTGCTTTGATTAATTTTAATTAGCGCAGCTTTTCACGGAATTTTGCTGAAGAATGTTAGCGGTTTTTAAATTATGCAGAGCTTTTTCCTTTAAATTGGAATATTGAAATATTATGAATTTAATATTGGTAGGAGTAATTCAATTCAGTAATGGCGAAATGAGCATATGGCAAATAAAATATTTTACGATTGAAAACACGATACAGGAAAATATTTTTGATATTTGGAGCAAAGAGCATTTTAGTATTGTCCATTGAAAACTTAATACAACCTCTTGGTAGGACGATTTTCTAATTAGAACACGTTTTGGGTACTGATAACGGACTGTAGGTTATTCTTTTATCTGATTTGTTTTTCCATTACTGGAATAAATTCTATCAGTTCTTAAATCGATTTTCATAAAAACAATACATCTGAAATTAAAAGAAAGATGAGATAAATTATCACCTCAAGCGAATTTAGCTATGTAAGTAGACATTCCTATATGCATACACCTTTTTCTTAGAAATTATGGTAAAATGCTCTTAAGGTAACGCATTTAAAACTGTTTATCATACTAAATACAGCGTTCTTTTCACATATTATGCATCAAATTAAAGCAGAACGAAGTTCATACTAAATAAAGCAAAATTTGTAAAAGCAAATATTTTCCTACTATCACAAGAAAGCCGTAATTAATTCTTTTAGTATTAAAGTTTTATATGCAGATTTTGAGTACCTCTGATCTCATACGGAGTCAACTACGATGTTTTTGCTTAGACTTAAAAACGTCAGTTCTAGTCAAATTCAAGTTATTGTTTATTTCTATTGGCCTCCTTTGAATGCGATAGAACGTCTAGTTGATACGGACAGGTAATGACGAACGTGTCATTGAACAGTAAACCCGAATATTTACAATTTAGAGAAGGAAATGTATAAGCTAGAAAAATTAGGTCAATATGTTAAGTGAGGTGAGATGATCCTGTAGTGCTACAGTGATAACTCGATTAACTCCAAGTATGTGACTTATCTTTTTGTTCCTGCGTTTTTCACGAATCACTTTTGGTTGGAGCCGAGTCGTATTAAAAGATCCATACTTCCGATTATTACTTTTTTCAGGGTTATAGCCAAGTATCCATGTTTCATCATTATAGGAATATCCACCAGATAGAACTACGTATTGTTAAAGCGATCCAGCGTAGATTTGCAGCAATCTTCTTTTTGAATTGGGGTCAAATTGTTGGAAATTCAACGTACATAGAGCTTATGTATTTTCAAATGATTATGTAAACACACATTGTTTTCACACTAATCTGTAGAGTTGCTTGAATGCTCCTTACAGTAACATGTTGGCCCTGTTCAATCATGTTCGGAATGAGAGCAATATCTTTTAAAAGCTCTCAAGTACTCAATTGATCTCTGCAAAATATTGTTTACGCCTTAAATCACGTTTGAAATTGTAAAAATCACAACTTGATACTGCTGTTTATTCAGTTTCGTGATTTCTTACGCAGCGGATTACTTTAAACTTATGTAGTTTATAAATATTAAAGTATATTTGTTAACTGTTATAGTCATTATATATGTAAACAATCAACTTAAAATGTCAAAGAAAATTTGTTGGAAAATAACATTGTCTGACGCTAGAGAGGCTCAGGAGAAACAGGTCACTGGTAGTTATACATGTTCATAATTATATATATTTGTTAGTAGGTATATAGTACATATGTACAGATGAACAAGTAAATCATCGTAATTACAAAGCATGTTTATTCCATTGTTGATTTTTCTGTAGCTGCGGGAATATTCCACATGAATAACACCAGTTTCCTCCGTTTCGATCGATCTTTAAATTAAGTATCACCTTATCGCATCGATCTTTGACAAATCGCAGTCCTGACACAACATTTTCTCGCCTGGATGGCATCGCTTTCTCACTGACGATTACTAGCGTAGCATTCATACCTTCGAGCTTTATTTTCCTGCAAGCGGTACTGTGAATTTTCATCTTTAGCTTTGTTATTGCTTCCTATTCTTTTCGTGCTTTATTTTTGATATTGCTTGCTGGTTTTATCGCATTTTACGGTAGGGCCGTAATTGATTCATTTACGTTTTATTCGTCCGAAATAAAGTTTATTTCTGCAATTCAAGAGCGAATGCTTCTGAAATGATGGTAGTAAAAGTTCATATACGTGACAAAGTGATAAACATGCGTAACATAATTTCATAATGAACTGTAAAGTTGAAGTGTTTTATTTCTTCTGTCGGATTAATCATAGCATTTAATTTATGTTTATAGGAACGAAAGCTTATACTTTCTTAGCGTTTGGTGCATTGCATCGCAAACTGAAGATGATTGAGTTGAAACAATTTTCGAACTCCAACTTTTTGACTGCAGACGATATCACAATAGCAACCAATGAAGGAGCCTTACAAAAACAGTGACGAACAGAACGGTAATAAATAACGATTTTGTATAATCTTCGTCAGTGAAAATATAACGTTGTGATAAACAAAGAATTGTTTTTATTTGGGCATTATCAACAAAATAAATAGGGTTTCTCGGTATATAGGATCTGTAATAATTTATACATCTAATATTTTTTATATCATTTATGTGCATCTGCACAGTTATGCAAAGTATAAAAACAAAATAAATCCTTATGTCAAAAATTGCTTGTCGAAAACTTTAACAATTCTGTTCAAGGGCTAGTGAAAACCCAAAAGAGGAACTTAGCCAAAGGTTTCCTTCTTATGAAATGTAAATGTCATTTTAGTATCGATTTTGATAATAGTATACACCTTTTTGTATATTTATCATTTCGTATATTAGCCTATTTTTATAATTATTTTCCTTTTTTAAAATAATTGTGTCGAAGCAATGAGCTAAATCGCTGTAATGTTTTGTTACAACGGTCATTGTACCAAAATCAATATTTAAAGAATATTTATGATTATATAATCTTTTGTAAATATTGTTTTGTCTGACCGATGTAACATCCATCGCAGTCTTTACAATTTATTTTACAGTATAAACTACATTGGTTTGATTTTGTTTATCTATGTTACATTTAGTATTAGTAAAAAGAGCTTTGTTACTATAATTTGGAATGTAAGTTATATTTGCATTGTTTTTATTCAATTACTTTTTGCTCGATTAAATCTTTCTTATAAGGAAAAGCATTGCAATTATTTTCATTACCTTTAATATTATACCTTTTTTATATAATTTATTAATTCTATTTTTAATTTTTTGATAAAATTGTTTTTCGATAATTATTTTTATTTAAAATGTCTCTAACTTTGTTTAAATTCTTCAAATAATATTGCGTTAGATCCTTTATTACCAAATTTGCAATAACTTAGTTCTAACGTGGACTTCATATAGAACGGTTAAATTGTGGGAAGTGATGCTGAGCAGGCGGTCGGAGTCGGAAAGCACACGAGCAAGATGCAGACCCTGTAAAGGAAATGAGTTTAAAAGTACTGCACAACTACGTCCAATGAAAATTGGGTAAATTTTTCAATGGAATACATTATGAAACTAGATTAGTCTCAAATAATGAACACAATTGGCTCCTTGATTTCACCAAGCTTTGGGTTTGAGCATATACGTATACATACATCATATGCAAACTATTTAGAATTGTTCTTAGTTTAGTTGTCTTAAAACATTTACTGACCTTCATACAAATTCATTTATTACAAATATTATACAGCCAACAGCTAGTTTATATTCAAATTCCGCTTAAGATTATTATGGAAAATATAATTTTCATGTAAAACAATTAATTATAAGTAATTAATTCCAGCACTTAATTAAGGGTGTACCATGAAAACGATGTCTACACGAAATTAATTTTTAGTAGACTGACCGTGATTTAAGGGAAAGTGATGAATGGTCAAAGTAGACAATAGACCTTTAACTTTGTCAATATGCTCGAAAGAACGGTCGTCGGAAATTGATATTCATGAACTTTTGGAATTTGAAGTTAATGTTGCGTAACGCGTTTGATTAAATTAATCTCGACGACGGAAAAAGGTTGCGTAGAGGAACGAAATTGACAAATTTCGTTCATCGACGTCGATAAAATTGCAAGGGCGTTTTATATTTTCCTTATCCCTCCTTTTGTTGATTTTATTTTTAACAGACTGACAAGACAAAAACGTAAATACACGTAATACATCGCTTAAGTATTTGTTTAATAACTAAGGAAAATTTAGTGAAGTAGTAGATGGGAGGATTATGCCAAGTACATTATTTACACAAGGAAAGTACAAGATTACAGAAATAAATTGAAGCATTGATGTACCTACAATTTAAAAATATTTTCATTCTAGATTCGTCCAGGTCACATTATTTACTTTCCCCTTTTTATCCGCCCTCTACTCCACACAAAGGTATTTTTAATCGTGGTGCTTTCTCACCCGCATTACGTTTAACTACATATTCCCCAAGGTTGGCAGGGGATTGTTATATCTCAAAGGTAAGTGTTGTATTTAAAAGATATCCTACTCAAAACAGTGGGAATGTAAAAGTGACAAGAAAAATATTTTCGGGAAGAAAGAGGGTGCTTGGTTCCGGTGCATTATACGCCGAGAAACGTAGCATTTGACGGGGGAGTTTTATCGATCATAGTCGCACTACTATGTTGAAGTTGTGAAGCGTAGTTAACTCCTTTAATATTTAAGGTCGGGCGTCACATTGTTAGATTTATCGTGGGTTACTGATGTAAATATATTCAATTGCAGAGCATGTGAATACATTAATGAATGTCATATAGCATAAATGCAAGTTATCTTATTTAAGAGTACGTATTAGTGGGGTGTATTTAATTCATTAATTAATGTTTTAGTATTGTCAGAAGATGTGTTCTAATAGGCTTAATGTGATACTAAGTACTTGAAAAACAACTTAACCGGAATGAGTTTGTATGAGGGGGAACAGCAAAAGGCGTTACCATGAATCTGGGAATCTATCCTATTCCAGGCAGTAGTGCCGTAAATGCATGTGCACTAATTATGATACAGAGAAGCGACAAGAATAGGAAAATCTATATCATGAAGCTCTTGAAGCTATTAAGAGCGCCCAAACACAATCAAGGATTGTCTAGGAATGCAGGGATGCACTAATGCCCTTCACAGAACACAATAGGGTGAACCTGGGAAACTAAGAGGCAAACCTCTTGACAAAGGATAGGGCCTCAATCTACATGTGAAATGACTTATCAAATTAACGGGTTTAACAAAAATTTCCATACGATTGGAATAGTGGAAGATTTTATTTGGATCGCCTGCAACACAAAAAGCAAAAGAAAGCACTACACTTTGGTTAACACTACTTTAGTACACGTACAATTTATTATCTCATAATCAACGCTGTAATAGTCAATAGGAGGCCAAAGAGAATATCATGTGGTGTTTAGTGATAAATGCTTTTTCAGTCTACGGATGCGTAATGACCGCATAAAGAACATCATATTTAATTTGGTGGGGAACGTACATAGTAATGGGAAGGTTATTGTTGGTGGTAGCCAATCTTTACTGGTCTTCTGTCAACATTGTTTAACTATATATTGTAACATCTACAAAATGTTGCATTTAGTAAGGTGATACTCTCGAGGATGTTGAGATTAAGCAAATTGGACCAGTGGTATATGATCAGAACGAGATCGACCAGGTTGAGTTTGTACTTTACCATACCAGCTTTTGGCCGATCTCCAACAAGATATTTCAATCACTTGTGACAAATTACTCAAAAGAAAACATTGATCATCTCAATTTCTTATTAGTGCAGTTTCATATCTTATGTAAGCGTTACTAACCAAAAAGTTACCATTTCCAGGAACAATGTTTTAAACGCAGAGTTAAAAATTAAAAATCTTCAAAAATATATGTCATATTAACAAGTTTAATATGCACCTAAAAGTGAGTGTATTCCAAGGAATGAACTTGAACTAAACTTGAGGTCGTGTACGAATACCAGTCGAAATGTAATATATGTAGAATACCTACATGGACACCATAAGAGTTTTATGTTATAGTCCATCATTAATAGATAACTAAACTAAAATTTTTGAAAACAAATATGAATGTATAACCACTTTGATTGCTGGGAAAAAGACTTATATTCCCAGGAAATTGTATTGGATTCTGTTAACTAATAATGATTATTGTTGGGATTTGAAGTATTAAATTACTTTTTCTAAAATCAAGAGACTGTTCGTTCAGAATTGGTTAACATTTCCGTTGTATGATTATTCGAAAAGAGTTGATTTGAGTTGATTGAAATCATAAACCTCTCTTTCTGATGTCCAAGCTGCCTTGGCTTTGACTATATGTTCAATAACGGTACGTAGATTTAATATACTTGCGTGTAAACATTCTAATTGATGTTAACTAATTATGATCAGCATCAGTATTTATTTGATTTCTGGACTACGAATTTGAAATAAAATGCGCCTATATCATTTATTATCAGTCATATTTGTATGTCTTGCGTAGTTGCTCTAAAATATTCATCATTGTGAGACAATGTAGGAGGAATAATTCTTCAAAATTAATTGGAAAGCGTACTAAAATCAAGCAAAAAGAAGTTCTCTCTTTCGCTTTCTTAATTGCCTTTCGACCAACGAGAATTGTCAATTTATTAAAATTAGCAGTAATAAAATTGCATCACGAAACGGATATTGATCTGCTGTGGTCTGCATGACGGGGTTTGTTGGTGGCGTGCCGTGCGGTCTATTCTGCTTCACAATGTCGTGATGCGACAAGGTGCCACTGTCCACATCCTTTTCCGGCTGGCACAGTTGGTTCATCGATTATCTGTAACCGTTATTGTATGTCAAAATGAAGAAGATATCGCTGATCTCGTTTCCTCGTCGCCGACATTATGGCTGTTGGATTATGCCGGAACGAAAGGCTTTTAAGGGTATTAAATTTGGGATGATTACAAGTGTTCTTAACGAACAGCTTGTTTTATGCTAATTGGGTACATAATAAATTGTGCCACCCGCGTCTCTCAATTACTTGCAAAAGTTCGAGTTCTGTGCGTTACATAAATCACATTCACTTTTTTGTTGCTTTTCTTGACGAAGTAGCCAGCTGACACACAATCTAAATATTTTTTATATTTAGTTCTTGACAGCACAACATACATTTGATTTAACTGACAGTTTTAAAGGTGTTAAAATGGAGATAAGTTGCTAACGTTTTTCCATAGATTTGAGAGCTTTCTTAGTTGTGATAAGTTTACTACGAATTGCTGTAAATTTCCCGTGGTAACAGAATATAATATAAAAGGATTAGCGATACGCAGGATGACGAAATAAATCAATACTTAAATTAATAAAACGTTCAAGCTGCGGTATTATTAATTCTGATACTATTGATTACAATGCCCACTAAAGCAATTATATCCATCTTATTACTGCGCTGTAAATTTAACGGAGTATACAAAATGTTTCAGCTATGACTGCGTTTTCCGTATATACCTAACTGTGATGGAATGAAATTCTACTTAAAAAAATATAAGGAGGAACGTACAATATCTATATTAAAATATAGAAACCTACATCAGAATAAGAAACCAATACTCTATTATCTTCAAACATAAACTGCAACTTAAATGGGGCTATTTTCTTAGTTCTTTGTTTTGTGGTTTAGCTGTCGACAAAGTCTTGAAAAAGAAAGAAAATTGACATTCTAAGTCATCGGAAAATTCAGTAAAAGTGATAAACCGCAGCGTTGTCTTTCCTTCTTAGTCGCCCTTCCTCCCTTACCATTGCATTTTGTCAAAATAGAAGCCTTACGAATTCGAAGGTTAGATTAACATCAAAGTGAACGTTTTGATTACATCAGATGCTAGTTAGATAGCTAATAATATGTGGATTGCAGAGATTTTGAAGAAGTTTTCTGAGAAATTTAGTGGAGATTATATTGAAAAACTATATTGTAATTTTAATGAATATTGACGAAATAATAGAAAATTATAGTTAAATTCCTAGCACCTTGGAAACCTCCCTCTTATATAACAGACCATTCTCATTGCACTAGAATCACCTACATCCAGCTTTCCTTAGGCTAATAAGCTGCCAATCAGAAGTTTAGATTGTGTGAACTTTATAAACAGGTTAGGTAGACTTGTTTCTAGATAGTTCGTATAATTATCTAGGTAACTGTTTTTATTTGATTTATCAGTACATAGGTAAATCGGACTTCTTATACGTAGGCATGTACATACATATGTATACAAGTTTCCACATACCCTCCAACTGTATTCATTTTATTCTGTCTAAGATTTTGTGTTTGCTGGAGGCCCATAGATAACCCGCGAACAATATTTACAACGTTTATCGTAATCGTGTTAATGCCTTAAGGGGGAAAGGTTTAATAAATACAATAATTTAGTTACTGCCATCTTATTTTAATGTTGCACATTTATCATAGTTTTGTAGAGACTAGAACTTCAGTTGTATTTTTGGTACACAGAGTAATATAAGACTTTCGAATTTAAATTATTATCTTTAATCCATTAACGGCAAAGCTCCTTGATTTCCTGCCTTGTTTTCGCACCTCATTTCCATGTAATGTTATCGAGCCTTTTTGGGTGTGCTTTTTGGGAATCCGGACTCAGAAATGATAGACTTATCATTACAAATATACTATGTTTAGTCAATATTACGAAGAACTGCTATAATAAGCCACCATTTTGAAATAAAAATGTTATTAATGTGAACATGAAGAGAATATCCCGGTAAACTTCAACAATTTTGCGTATCGATGGTTGAGCGAGATTTTCAATTTTTTCAATATGAAAAATTCGTAGAAGTTAAAAATATCATTTCTTTTCAATTTTCACTTAAAATCCGCCATATTTAATTTTCTGACAGAAAACTATCAATTCTGGTTTCCGAAAGATCACATCCAAAAGCAGTCGGTACCATTACGGTTAAGTTTTAAGTTAACCCGACAAGCTGGAATTTCAAGTCAGAAATTGAAAGAATTTTTTATATATTTACGCGTTGATCCGTTACTCCCTCTGTCCGAAAATGTGGTATACACATGGAATTCAGTTTTGTCCGAATTCATGGTGTACATTTATAGTAATTAATTACTCCTATGAAATTGGTGTACTATTAAATATAATTTAAGAATCTAGATTTGTCTACGGCTCCTTGGAAACATACTAAACTAGATGGTAAGCGTCCTGCACGCCGAAGTGTGGCCTTATTGATATAGGGAATCTTATACGAATTTCCTCCTTCAACCAATATCACTGATATGTTGATTCTATACAGGTCTGCAATGTTAGAAAACATTGTCAAGAGTCTCTGTCTAAATCGTGAAAGGCTTTTTCAACACATCGGATCAATTCGTCAACTGTTTTTGGCGAAACTATTTTGCAAAGACTATATGGAACTGAAAAAGCCAAGATCCAAAACGTTTAAATCGGGATTGTTTGGTGCTGTGATTTAAACGGAATACACCAGCCATCTGTAGAACCATGAGCCAGAAGTTCTTCATCGTCGTCACAAGCATGAGGTTTTGCAGTATACTGTTATATACACACACAGTATATCGGTTTTTCCTTATGACTTATGGCAAACTTGAACTTGAACGCCGGAATGACGTTCTAAAGAAGGATTTTTCTACATTCTGCTAAATTGACGCCCTCCACAATTTTTTTCCCAAGGTATCTTTAGGTCTAGTTTTCGAGCTTTACTTACCTGGTTCTTGATAAGCAAAGCATAAGCAAACCATATACCAACTTTTCCATAAAAAATTGTTTTCGATGTTACTTTGGTTATAAAACCTATAATGTAATAAGAACGCTTGTATTGTGTTAAATTAAAACCATTTTTCGTCTATGTAGACATAATCGTACAAATCTTCAAAACGTCTATCCGGTCTCAATTTAGACAAGCAAAACTTTAATCTGTCTTGACTTGTTTTGATCTGTTAAGAGCGGTTTAACAGTAGAAAATATGCGTTTTATTTTCTTTCCTTGTTTGAAATATAGATAGCGAAAGACAAACTACGAATTGACCCTGGCCGATTGAAAGGACTTTTCCTTAATTTTGGCTGACTGTTCATAATAATTTTTACGTTTCCACCTACATTTACCTTTCTTTTTTGAAGTAACATCAGCACAAATTTTACCGTCATTGTACTGATTCCCCAAATTCTAGACATGGACAAACGGGTTATCCCAAGTTCAGCTGCCACTTTATTTATATTCCCATGCTTCAGTGTCTGGCCTTCTTCAAACTGAAACAACTTTTGCAATATACCCTGACGTTGCTCACTGGTGAATTGCTTCAACTTGGAATTCCTTTTCAATAAACTTACTTCATTATTTATAGCCATGTCTGCCATTTTGTAAACAGGACGTGTGTAAAATTATTTTTCATGAATTCACGTTTTAACTTTATTGCCGTTTTTTTAACCCAAACAAAATCGGCCAGCAACCAACTATGTATAGTTGTTTGCCTAGCATCAGAATTGCTAACCATTTGCTAACTACGTATATTTAATGACAATTCTTTACTAATGTCATTAATTTTCAAAAATATTTCAAATGTATACCATATTTTCGAACGGAGGGAGTATTAAATTCGGTGGCACGTATCTGCTGGCAACGAGAACCTTCAAACCGTATCTTACCGAATGAACCACGATTATTTGAATTCAATGAATGTAAATTTATCCTCCCTCTCTTCTAATCGAGTGCTTTTGAAAAACTGTTCCGAAAAAGGAATCTTGTAGTTATCCACATTTGCTACACTTCATTTTACAAATTCCTACTTGTTCTGTGACTATTTTATCTTTCGAGTTGCCTAATAAATTCTCTAAAATATTTCTGACCTAGGACAGGCTTTCATGTTTTACTACCTAATCATTGATACTTTATTGACCATAGGTAAGATTTTTGTTTTCGAAAGTTTACGTGACGTTAGATATCCGGTCTTATCCGGTCAGCTTTCAGGAAGACGCAATCCTTTATTATGTCCTTGTTGTCATAGTTTGTGCGTAAGAATTAAGGTTGGAAAACGAAATATCCTAATACGCTCGGTTATCTTTGCACCAGTACTTTATTAATTTCGTTCAGTCCTTTAGGGTTGGTCACTAATAGACCAGGCACTTGAGTATTATGCTTCTTGTATTGTTCCCCAATAACACTCTCACTTTCGTTGAAGCAACCCTGTGTCCTCCATAAAGACCCTCAAGAGAAGTTTAAGTATTTTTATGAGGTCCAGTAGAACCAGCCACAGATAATATGCATGCTGGTTTCCTCTTGTAGTTCGAATCTTCTATACCACCATCTTCTTCGCTCACTATTCGCCTCTTGTATAGATGCATTTTCAAACTGCTATGTCTGGTTACTAGTTCGGTGATGGTTCCTCTGTCTGTTTTGCTTCTCTTGATTAGGTTAGCTGAGAATTCTGTATCTAGTTCACCTAACCAGTGTCTTAGTGTGGAATTGACGTTCAGTCAATTTCCACTTTTTAAATGTTCTCTTTCTAGCCAAAACCAGATGGATATCCACATACAGGTTCCTTTAGAGCCTTCCTTGGCTGCTTCTTTGTCAATTAGGTTGCTTTTAATGTCTTCATGTTCTGGCATGCATATTAACGATACGGTGTTGTCCTGTGCCAGTTCATTGAGTATTTTCTTGCTGTTTTACCAGTTTTGACCTGGTAATTGGTTTCATAACGGCTTTAATGGTCGCCTGACTATTAGTGATTCTTAAGGTTCGACAAACGAGTGCATGATAAGTTATCATTAAGCTTATGTCCACTTACGTAGAAGGCGTGACATTAAAATTCGGAGGAGTGACAGCGTCAGCCGGTTTACACAACTTATCATGCACTCGTTTGTCGAACCTTAGACTCATTATGTTTAGTAGTCTTTGTGTAGCGCGGATTGCTATGTACCAGTATTTATAATTGGTCAGTTGGTTAAACTCGTCACTTTTTCCTAGATCTGAAAATGGTTACATACATGTCGAGTACAAAATCAATGAGTCGGCAAAGAATTTCGCAAGCATACGAACATGTACATTCCCTTGTAAAAGCATACCGAATATTTGCAATGTTTTTGAGTGTAACTATTAAAATAGTTTATAATGCAGTACAGCATTTACTGGTCCTTAGAACCTCTAAAATAAATAACTAAATAATTAGAAAACTAGCGTTAGCGCAATCATAGGAACACAGTCCAAGAAGGGGTTAGAATTTCGTTCTGCACAATCACACGAAACAGAAACAATGGTCGTTGAATCTATTAGGTGTCCTTGTAGTCCAACGTCCTGTAGAGATGTTTTGATTTTATTCACGGAGCAACCATTGTCTGAAGCAACTCAAGAGGAAGTTTTGTGAAATGCACTGCATATATGGCATATGGTACTCTTCGCCAAACATTTAGATTACGTATCTAGGAGAAAAATATGAAATCATCAAATATGGACAGGAAGAAGTTTCTTGAGTTACTCTGGGACATTGATCTGTGTCATGCACCTATAACCGGATGGGTTAGATTGAAAAGGTTGAGTCATTCACTTGTCATCATTTCTTTTGTAAAAATATAACTGTATTTATTATCTCCTGTTTAGTACTAATAACTGCAGTTATAGAAGTAAAATATAAATATGTCTTAGTTTACGGTTTTTGCGAGTAATTGCAAATCTACAGGACCACTGTAGGGAAGAGCTGAAACTGAAATTAATACTAAGTACTTATATTATAATATAGTTAAATCAGAATTTTGGATAGATGCCTTTCTATTTGTTAATTTCCTTAATGCGAATTTAATTTCCAAGTATACGTAATGCGTACGGGATCATCCTTCTCGGCACGGCAGGAAGCAAAGAAATTGTCTCTCGTGGAAAAGTTGGAACACGGAACAAAGTAATAAATTGATTCGGCAAACTGAAAGTTTCCTTAATTCGAAAGGCTCTCCACTTTTAATACGGTTACAATCGAAGAACAAAAAGTCCAGTAGGAGAAAATTTCTCCGTGAAATGGTAACTACTTACTGAACGGGCTGCTATACGTATATAAAGCTTCTGTTTTCATTTCGGATTATAATATTATCCGGTTGCATCTCTACGGTTTCGATTCAATCGTGTTTAAAGAACTAGCTAAACAAGTGCAGCGAAATTAGTTGCTGAAGTTTCCAGTGAAAATGTTATGTAGACTTTTTTAAACTTCTCGACGTTGTCGTGCGGATTATGGAAACTCCTCGTAAAATTTAACAACACAGTAATTTTGATATCGCTATGTAGGAATTAAGTTTATTTTTAGATTTTCAATTTTTACGTTTACTTAAGTAAAATAGTTTCCATTTTAATTGAAATTGGCGAAGCTCTGGGAGTAAAGTAGGATCGAAATCTACATACAATAATCCTTATTGTTATAATTTGAGATAAAGTAAAGTTGATTAATAAAGGTCCAGTAGAAAATGCGAAAATGTTTCATGCTTTATGGGTAGTCAAATGCAGCAGAAGAGTTTATTTTAATAAATTAATAATGGGGTTAAATTAGGAAACTAAAAGTAAATAAGATAAGAGATCTAGCTTGTTCAAGGTACTAAACGTGGAAAGGAACTATTATTATTATTATAATCGAATCCCCTTTTACCGCTAGGTGTATTTGCAATAAATTAAGTGTGACATTTATTACTTATTGCAGTGATGGCGAGCCTTTTTGAGAAGTGGGTTTGTTCATTATTTATTTTTTTAGTATCATACTAGCTCGTGGATCACTAAGTCAGGGACGTCACTTGAAAAGAGGGAGGTTTGAATGGTCAACACCATCTTTTTGGTTCTCACTTTTAAAATCCTCTAAAAAGTTTGCGTTTGCTATTTGTTACAACTTTTACTTTTGCAAGATTTACTTAGCTTCAGTTCAAATTTGTTTTATATGTAGTTCTCACCACTTGAATTGCATACGTATATACACTACTCAAATCAATATACACGTTGGTACAACTCGATTGTTTAATGTTTTTCTTACATAAATGAAATTCTAGCACATAAAGATATATAGCTAGATTTCGACTTCAAAAAAAACCGAAATTGATTTTGTTTCATCCATCAGGCGCTGCTGTACAAAACGTCACGTATCGTGTTTGATACATTCATATATCAATCAAAATATTGGCAACATGCCACATACGTCCGTGAATACGCAGCATCGACATTTTCCGAAATACTTTTTTGTTTTTTCGTGCAAAATTTTATTGGTTGTGTTTGTACGGTGCTATTGCAGAAACTGCAAATTATCCAATTTGTTAGCAATATGCCTAGTGCATTTAAAAATTCATGTTCTTTTGTAACTGCAAACAGTTTCAATGGGTTCGTGTATTTCCTCCAAAACAGCGTTCAGAAATGTTTTGGTTTCACGTTATCAGTACGTAAATGTTTATAACAGGATCCTCTTTTTACTAGAGGTCTTTGTTTAATACGCTAGCATTTAAGGATTATATCCCCCATTTTGTCGTTTCTTGTTTAGTGTGTGTTCCAATTTAGTCTTGAATTCTTTCAGTACCGATCTTTCTACACAGTGGTCATATCTTTTTTTTTGTTCCGACGAAATGCCGGGCTATTAAAAGATAACTTTGTGGGGAAACGGCAAGATAATAGGTTCTAACGCCAGCGCGGGCTTACCTCGATTAGCATGCGAAATCAGCAAAGGGTCTTTCTATCGTTCTTTTTTAGTACATATAGCCGTATTATGGTTTATTCTATTTAGTAACTTTACCATTTTAGCAAGTACAATTCGGATAACGTGCACGCCGATAAAGTTTGAAGAAATGATGTCGAAGCGCTGTGGATTTGTTATTTTTGTCGACAATATACCGAATGTAATTTGAAACTTTGTTATGTTCGTTTTAACTTGGCGGAAATTGCAAACAGAAATTATGCACTGTAGAGCGGTTTTATTGTAGAATATATTCCTGGGTTGCAATATTCGACAATAAAAAAAATCACATTTTTGCATCGCGATATATTTAAATTGCAAAAAGATGTTTTTACTGTGCGGGAAAACATAGACGTGTTGAATTAAGCAAATTTAGTTAATTACTGGTTAGCAGAATACCGCGAATTAGAGATGACTATAACGTATGAAGGAATGAAAAGTGTTAGAATGAAATGAAATTTGTATTCCAGTTTTACGTCCAAGCTAAATTAATGTAGACTCTGTTAGATGCTAATTCTTTAATAGATTTTCAGATTGAATAGAATGTTTAAAGATCCAAATTGCTATAAATTGTAAAGAATAACAACATTTAATATAAAGATTGCAAGCACTTAGGTGCAGTATGAGGTAGCAGTCGTAGTATACGTATATACATATCTGAGTGTACGGGCTATTCCACACCATTTAGAGCTATAGCTTGTTGTTACGTGTTTTTACATTTCTCTACCTCTTGTCCTCTGTGTTTCTCTAGTATCTCCGGCAACGACTTCTTCCAGTCTCCTTCTAGCCTTTTCTCTTTTCTTATTACCTTCTGGCGTTCTCTATATTATATCTTCCAACACTCTCCACTCTTTCATTTGTAGGAGATAACCTAGCAACTCCAAGTGATCTGATTTCATCACTTCCTCAATTATGAATTCGTTCAAAAGCTCCTGAATGTTAGGGTATCATCTTCTTTCCCATACATCGACCCTCCCTTTTCTCTATAGATTCTCCGAGGAATTTGTCATTCCTACATTTGGACTTTAATTTTGCTTTCTTTGATTTATAATCCACCGTTTTACTGCACTTCACGTGTAAAATAGTGTTGGTTTTATGATTTTTTCCATGATAAGATTTTTGAACTTATTACCCTATGTAGGGCGCCTGTACAGTTGTTGTCTTCCATTAGTCCAAGGTATATTTTCGCTTGGGCCTCATATTTGTTGTTTATCAGTGTCCCTAAATAGCTGTAGCTGTTTGTCCCTTTAAATGATATTTTTCTAATACTGTTTCTAATACGGGCGACCACTAAAGCCGTTATGAAATCCATTACCAGGAAACATATTGCAAAGAAGTCGTCAATGAACTAACACGGGACAACATCGCATCGTTAATCTGAGTACCAGTATATGAAGACAAACTTACTAGGATCAGAACCTGTATGGGCGATATTTAAGGATTATGCCAGACAGGAAATAAGCTTTCGGTTAGAAAGAGAAAATTGGAAGAAGTAGAAATTTACTGAAAGTCAATTCCACTCTCGCATAGGCTCGGCCCGGTTCACCAATAATTTGTAGACTCTTCAGTTTGTTTCTCTGGACACTTCGTTCCTATCTGAAAATCTCCTCATCTTACCACCGCAGCTATTACTATTGGCAATTCTTAAGTCTCCTTTCTCTCTTTTCGGCATTTATTACTCATCAATAGTTCCAGATACATAAAGCTCTGAACTTTCTCGAACGCTAATGTTGTCTTATCTTGCCTACGTACTTACAAATTCTTTCGATTTCAACTCCTACATTTACTTTTGCCATTCTGTGAATTCTATTCAAGTCTATATCCTCCGATGCTTTCATTAACTGCGAAGACTTCCGATGAATGATTATCTTTGTTATTTTATACTGTTTTTCTTTGTATATTTTGTTAACTTCAGTACCGTTTTTGGTAGGGGATTATTCTGTCTTCCATTGCTGAGCAATAGAATTGTCTATTATAATTCCATAATTCTAAATTTCGCAACGTGTAGGATGTAATATTTATTCATCTTATGAGCTCTTGCATTTCCGCATTGCTCAATCTTTTAAGATTTTTAAAAAACGGTGACATGTCTTCTATTTTGTGTTTATTACTAAAAATAATTGCATTTAATTCTTCATCCCTTTGCTGTCGAACTTTTGCACCATTCAAAACGTTGACGTCGGTCTTTGGATGTAAGCGGCATTCCAAATAGGGATGAAATGAAAACATACACGGTACAAAATTTACATGGTAATGGGTCTTCCATGTTATATGAATTATAGATTTGAAACCGTTCAAAAATTGGAAGAAGCGTCTGTGGTTTTTCTCCAGCGCCATCTCAATTTATGAGAATAAATACCGACAACAACCAAAACGAAGTGAAAAATGAATAATTTTCCAAAATCATAAAAACTTGACTTTGCCAGAAAAAATGCACAAAACTATTGCATTGACTACCTTGTAAAGATTTCCATATCATTATAATAGTAGGAATGTGGACAACAATTTATAAACAAAATTGTTGTGAGTACTTGATTTTCTATCAGTTCGAATACACATGTGCAATGTACGTATAAGCAAAAATTAATTGTAGAGCAGGTACAACCAAAGGATATGATGGAAGGCAATAAAATAGTACGAATATCCCTCAATCAATTATGTATGTACAATTGTACATACATATTTATGACTTCTTATGTAATAGTTGAAATTTGAAGTTCTGTGGTATCTTGATTTTATGTGTACATTACAACTCTAATGTTTTGCGTATATTTGGGTTAATTTCCTTCCGTTAATTTCCTTTAAACTAAAGTTTTGACTGTTTTCAAACTGACATGCATTTTACATTTGCATGTTAAATTAATCCTATTGCATTTATGATTTATGCTTATGCCTGTTCCTAATTATTATTTTATTGTCTCGTTATTGTTGAGTGCATTACATTAGCGTGCATTTACGGCTTGAAATAGGACTTATTTCAGGCTTATACGACTATCAGTTATCTTTATAGGATACTATATAATGCCTTTCCCTTCGCTTTTATTGGGCACATCGATTTCAACCTTAATTACATTCTTGATTGTGTGCATGGAATTTCATTCGGCGGCGTGATAATGAAAACTGCGGTCATCTCTATACTACATTGAAAATTCTATATTTCAAACATAACTCCATTAGTGTTTTCAAAATAAGTTATATCCGTGCGTCGGGCTAACTTTATAATAAACTTCTTTTACTCTGGAGTGAAGTGTTTCAGCCACGTCTATATAAATTTATGATCTTTATAAATAATTCATAAAAAAGTTAAAAGCCCGGAAAGAAAATATGGTCTATTGAAAACTTGATAATAGGTAAAAGCGTGAATAGGGGACGTAAAATAGTAATAAGGTTGATGGGTAGTGAAGTTTGGTGTTTCACTTTTATCTACCAAGCCCATAAAATATCCGCCGGATTTTAATAACTATCGTAACTAAATGGTACTGCGGTAGTTATCGAACTGAGATTCGTATGGGATCAATATTCGTTTTATGTGTGCGAAATAAATGGTTTTTTGTTGAAAAAGACTAAATTCAGTGTAAAGTAGGAAGGATAAATTAGTTGAGTATCGAAAGTTATACTCAAATCTTTAGTAGGAACATGCGGCAATAGGAAATGTCATTGACGATGTAAGGTGCCTGCATAAAATTTATTTGTTTAAAATATATATCAATATACAATTCGGACCAAATTCCAAGTTTCCGAAAGTATGGATGGAAGGATCCATAAAAACACATGGACAATTTGTAAGCAGACGATAGCATCATGTCCTAATGCATAGAATTTCAATGACTTTCTACAAAACGACATAATTAATTAGAAGCGTTAATTAACCCGCTACAAGCTAACTGTCAAATGGCTTACTAAGTAAGCCTAAATCACGGAGAGAATTATGCTCTACTTGTCCAAGTATGTTGGCCCATCTCCCAAACAGAAGAGATATTGACATACACAGTTACATCGCTATCTGCGACGAATAACTAGTAACCACAACCGTAGATTATGGTTTTGCCCTTATTACTACTCGTTAGCACGGTACAGTAGAGAGTCATCTATATTTTATAAATTAACATGTTGGCTCACGCAAATAGTTTATTATTAGAATATGCAATTTGCTTACTTACAACAACAGCGGGAACCCGCAAATTAAGATTTCGCTGAAACTGTACATACTGAAAAACTATTAGAACAACGCATTATTTTAGCGGCTGAATTCCCCAATTTCGGCGTGCATCCTCCAAAAATTTGAACGATTTTTATACTTTTGTACACCAAATATCTCGGAAACTGTAGCAGATATCTTTTTATTGCATAGTCTCAAGGATGACATGAGTTACTTTCGGAAAAAGGCAATAACGGGGGATCAGGTAGACTTTACCCCATTTTTTAAAATAGAGCGCATTGTGTTGCCGAACTTCAGAAATTGGTGCCAAAAAATAAATTCTAGACATTTTACATATATCCGAAAAAGATATAACAACAATGGTACAATATTAATCTCTAATTCAGCCGCTAAGAAGAACTGCGTTATTCTCATACCAAGGTACTTTTTAAGTCTGTATTATTACATTGAAATCTGAATTTTCGAGTTGCCGGTGTTCTCTTCTAAGTGAAAGCCCATTCGGGGACCTAATAGATGGATAGATAATTGTAAGATTAGTTAGTCGAAAATATAATTGGTTAAAGGCAGATGCTGATCGAACTTATTGTTATTTAGGAAGAAGAAACACAAAGTTATGACATAAGCCACTATAGCATGCAATGATGGTTGGGTTGCCGTCAGCTAGGCAACCAGTGATCTATTTCACGTCAATAGCACCTTCACACCATAGCATTACCAACTCAAAGTCTCAGAAAAGAAAATGGTATTCATGCAAAAGCTTCCTGGTGTCACATAGCAGCAGAGAGCTAGGTCATATTCTCCGTTTCAGTTCTAGTTTGGTTGGCCACTAACGCCAGTCCTGTTCGTCAAATTTATTGTCAGTCGAAAATGTGTGGAATATAATTAATTGATGAGTTAGTCGTAAATCCCTGTCATTGACGTCTGAAGACGAAAGCAGAATACTGCATGATTCCTTAAGCTACCCTCATAAGGCTCTCCCAATCAAGGCGGGGTGGAATCGATGCCGTTATTCGTGCAAATCGGGAACATACAATATAAGTAGCCTGGGCAAACAGCGGTAACAGCGTATAATTACGAAATACGTTACAACAGCATCTCCGACTCCCCACTCTAGTAATTACGCTGTATGCGAATAGTTCTGTGTATAGGTAGGCTGTCGTAACTTATTTCGTAATAACCGCTATTTGCCAAGACTAAATATAACATACAATATTTTTGAACTTATGTACGTATATCTGTGACATTAATTTACAAATATAATGACATTTTTCTTCTCTTTGTTGACGTTGCGATTTCTATTCATAGTATTGTATTTTATTGTCAACCCAAAGTAGTAGTGCAGATATATTAAGTATTAAATGATAATGAAGACATAGATTATTTTATTTATGTTCGATTTTACGCAGATATACAGTAGTTGTGAAAGTTCTCGGGAGAAGGGGTCAATAGGTGAAAAGAGAAATAAATTGACAGTTAGATTTTGCTCCTGGCTAAGAACTGAGAGTATACGTGCAATTCAGATAATTCATTTTCTTGAATACTTTAATGAGTTTAATGCTGTATTTCCTAAAAATAAGCTTATATGATAGATCTCTACCACTAATAGGTCAATAAAACAAGGCTGGTTTGAACGATAGTTATATTTTCAGAACGTTTACAAACGTTTTCGGAATACCTTCTTCAGTGAAAATATAACTAGATAAATATATAAACAAACATTTGTTTTCTATTTGGGAACTATCAACAAAATAACTAATGACTAGGATTTCTTGATATAGAGGATGTGTAACCAACTTTTATATATACATATATAAATTATAAAAACTAAATTAATGTGTAAACATACATGCAAATTAAGTAAAACCTTATATCAATATTTAAAGAAAAGGTTGTATAGCCATAAGTATTCTTTAAATAATGATTTTGGTGCAATGACCGCTGTAACAAAGCATTACAAAGATCTTGGGCATTACTTTGATTTTGAAAACACAATTATATTAAAAACAGAGAATAATTATAAAAAAGACTAATATATGAAATGATAAATATACAAAAAGACACTAAAACTATTAATTTCAGAACCGATATTCAAAATTTAAGTAATGTATATAGCAATTTGTTAAAATGACATTTGCATTTCTTAAGAAGGAAACCTTTGGCTAGGTTTTTAAATTTGGGCTTTCCCTAGTCCTTGAACAGAATTGTTAAGGTTTCGACAAAGATTTTTTGATATAAGGTTTTACTTAATTTGCATGTATGTTTACACATTAATTTAGTTTTTATAATTTATATATATATAAAAGTTGGTTACACATCCTCTATAACAAGAAATCCTAGTCATTAGTTACTTTGTTGATAGTTCCCAAATAAAAAACAAATGTTTGTTTATATATTTATCTAGTTATATTTTCACTGAAGAAGGTATTCCGAAAACGTTTGTAAACGTTCTGAAAATATAACTATCGTTCAAACCAGCCTTGTTTTATTGCCCTATTAGTGGTAGAGATCTATCATATAAGATAAGTATAAAAGGTCACGAAATATATATATGTATATATATATATACATCTAAAAAATAAGGAGTTTGTGGTGACTGGGTGGTACGACATTAGGATAAGTCTTGCACATACCTGGGTGTTTCTTTCGACTCCAGGTGATTAATCTCCTAGAACCACAATTCTGATTACCTCACTTCGATTTCAAATCACTAAGCGTAAAAATTAAATGTCAGATATTGTTCTATTCTATTATTATTATTAATGTACTTTCAAACCATTTTCAATAGCTACGTTATATATTATATATTATAGAGTAATATATAGCACACTACCAATAGTAGCAAAGTCTTTGAGTGATGAAATGGTCGAATGAAAGTAAGGATCGAGAGGTACTTGAAACATAATAGAACCGGTCCAGCTGCCAAATACACCTTTTGTTCATTGAATTTCCCCTCTCTACCTATCAAGAAAATTGATGAAGAGTGGAGAGAATTGAGATTAAATCATTAGATAGATTGGAATCCAGATACGGTCGACAATCCGCACCAATCTAATTCAGCCACGTATCAGATGTCATAAAAAACCCGATAACTGTTCGGTATCAATTCATTTTAAATCCCTTCGTAGCCACACTTGCGTATTCAATATTAAAAGTCTCTTTCGCGCTATTAAGCCGACAGCTGTTGCCAAAAAATCCGTAGCCGTTATTGTGTGCGCTACGACAAGCTAATCATCTTCAATATTAATTTCCAAGTTTCAGGATCTTTGAAAAATTTTCGCGTTGGTGTTTCGAATCGAAGTTAGGAGTTATAATATCAATTTATTGTCTGTAGAGTTCATGAAACCTGTTTTATCTCTTTGCTCTAATTCTTTACAGATCAAAGAGTACATTATCAAGAGCCCTCTTTAGCAACCGCACCATCCCCTACGCCACGAGCTTATTTTTAATAAATCCTCTTTGCTTCCGCGTATTAAAGGGAATTTAATTACGTAATTTCGCTTTACTTCAAATCTTTGGGTTTTAGAGTTTGCCAGATTTTTGCAAGACAATTCATTAAACTTTAGAGTGACGCGGAAAAGAGGAGGAGAGGATTGTATACGCTTTGGAATGGACAGTTGTTTCGGGGAAACTAATTAGGGACAGTATTATATCTTTTGAAAGTTTGGTGGGTATATCCGCGTAATTAAGTTGGTTCTCGTTGAAACGGCGACGCATTGCGCCAAAGGAAAAAAACTTTAGCTGAACTAAAATAACGGTCCCCGGATTTGTTTAATATGAAAAATTGTTATTTTGTTTTGATTCCTCTTTTCAGTTTGTCTTTGCAACTAACCATTAATAGAAAAATCGTAATTTCATTCGATAAACATAGGTATAGTTTCTGTAGGTTAATGAAATGTTGTTTTAGTAAGGTTACTAACTTAATTATTGAAATTACCGACGTTTCCGCTTATGAGTAATCACGAAAGCTCCCGTTTATTGAGCAAATGCTGTAATAATTTCATTTTATGTATTTTGCCCTGAAGATTGAACGTACGTAGAATAATTTTTAGATAGTTTGGGGATATACTTAACGCTAAAACTAATTTTAATTTCGTCAAATCATCAGCAAACAATATCGTCTACATTGTTTATTTATCGTTTTCCAAGGCTGCATGTATACACGCTTGCAGAGACAATTTGTTCATGAATGCATAACTGTTTCTAGGGACCCGCTTTAAAATATTTAATTATTTACTCAACTGTCAGTTTGGCAAATATAATGTTATATTTTTGGATTATTATTACACTTAGTGTTCTGTGATAGTCTGCATATGTACTAGTCGAGAAGACCGCGGTATCATCGCAGGACCTTTTTTGTCATCTTTAGATAGGACTTTTAAAATACTTTGAATCTTCTTGTTCTTTCTTGATCTTATTAGTTGATTAAAAGTGAATGGGCTATGTGCTTCTTTTCTAAAAAGGAAATACATGGGGATTGCTCGGGATTTCCTAAACATTTTCTTTTTTGTAGAAACCATCTGTAGTAGTGATGGGTCGTTATTGAACTATCTGTTATTTTAGAACCGTTCTCGACCGAGTCTCAACCGGTTGCAACTGTTATCTCGCTGGGCAAAGAGCGGTTCCTTTCGGACGGTCTCCAGCGTACGCGGTTGAAGAAGAAATTCCACATCATCGACTTCTTTCCTATTAAATATTTCTCCATGATGATTATTTTGCCTGGGAAACTTCCGGATGAATGAATTGTGATTACTTGATGATTGTTCCTATTTCCTAACTATAAAGCTGTTGTTCGATGGATCAGCAACGGATTGTAGCAAACGGATGTGTCCACAATGAAAACGGACTTAAATGTTTTTATCATATTTATTTTACACCATGTGTGTAAACTAGCGTTGAATGGTGAGAAAAGAAAACTGTATAGGAACTTCTAACGAAAAACTTAATGTACGTAGGATACAGTTACATCATCAATACACAATCCTATAACTCGGGGAATCACCAAGATGTTAGAACTAGTGATGGGAAAGTATAACGTCGGGGAAAAACTATATATCAAATCAAGCAAAGGCCGCCAAAGGCGATGTACGCATGACATATTTTATTGATTTTATGATGGGTTATCAAATAGAACTGTCGAGTACGAAACAACGATGACCTGTTATATTGGAACCGTTATTTCAAAATAACGAGAACGGTTGGAACTGTTCTTTTAAAAGAACGGGTCTTTCCATCACTAATCTGGAGCGCAACATGTTATGTATATACAATAGTGGTGATAAATTGATTTGTTACCTGTATTAGATGAGTTGGACAAAATTGAATATATGAGAAAGAATATAATAATTTATATAACAAAATCCTGGAGGGATGGCCTTTCCATTGAGCCATCCTAGCAGGCCCTGATATTTTTCAACAATTTTTTATTACATTCTAAGCTAATACTTATTTACAGGTTTAATAACTGTGGCAGTTGACAAGTACACTTCAATACTTTTATAAAAGATAAGTTTAAATTCCTTTTTGCATGACAAAGAAATGAGTTTAATAAAGACCATTATGTAGCTGTAACTTTTAACAATTGCAAACGTGGCTTAAACCGCAAACAATGTTTTGAGGAAATCAATCGAGTATTTGGCGATAATTCATGTTCCTTAGCTAGCAATGGTGATAAATTCAATTAATTTCAACGTGGTCTATTTTTCTTAAATAACAGCTCTCGAGTTCCTGAACTGAAAACGGCCATTACCGAAAAAATTTGGTCTTATTCGAGACAAAATAAATTGAAGAGGACCTACATGTGCGGGGTACGTAAGCTTTATTGCTGTTGGACTCTCCAAAACTTGGCTTCAATTTAAAAAGGAGACCGTATGAAATGGTATGGATCTACACTGGACCGTTTTAACAATGAGTTGTCTCATTGAATCTACATCATTATAGGCAATGAAACATGGGTATAGTGAAGATATATGATCCAGAAAAAAAGCAAAATCGGATTTTTGGATTTTTGAGAATGAGCCGGCTTCAAGACACTATATTCGTGAAAACAGCCGAAAGAAACAGATGGTCGCCACATTTTTTTACTTACTAGATACGTTGTCATGGTAGTACTCAGGAATAGCTGTAGTGTTAATATTAAATTGTTCACCATAGCTTGCTTGTCTCAAGTTCTCCAAACTATTGACCCAAAGTGCCCAAGAGATGGATAATATTACACTTTGATAACATTTGAACTTACATACTGCTCGAACTATTGAGTATTCGAATGCCAGAAACATTGAAATATTGGGTCATCCGTCATATAGTCCACACCTAACGCCTAATGATTTCTTTCTATTTCCTCGTGTAAAGGATACGTTGCGTGATTTACGCTTTACATCGACCGAAAAGACAGTGCACGTATTTAAAAACGATACAAACAACAACAACGTAACGCGAAAAGTTTGGAAAATATATTTATTATGTAAAATTTAAATAAATGGTTATTATCAGTATATTGTGTATTGCTTTATGGTACTAGACTCAGCAGAAAGAGAAGAACCCTCGTAGTAATGTTTTCAATGTATGTGCAATACATATCTTGAAAATCTTACTTCATACAATTCAAAAATTTAATAAGAGAAAGTTCGAATCGTTTTCCAAATAAGCTTTTACAGGAGACACAAACAAGTCTTGATAAACTATATGCTAAAATTTTGAAATCTACGTATTTGTGGTGAGCGAATTGGAATATGTGATATGCGAAATAGTTCTTAAATGAAAATCAATAATTCAATTTGAATTTAATAGCTCACATTCTTCTTCATGCCGCCGTATTTCGACGGAAAGTTTTATTAAAGATTCTAATATCGATAAGAATGTTTATATTACAAACTTTTGGTTACTCTGAAATTATGTAGTTAATATACGAAATTTCAGTTACATTGGTTCCTTTTAGTTTGTGAAACGTACCTGTTTGTAATACATAGTTTATTACTTTCGGGATTGCATATTAAAAGGACATACCTTGCTGGCCGATAAATTTCCTTTTATATGGATTCTATTATTATATCGTTCACTATTCAATTGCTTACAAATTTTGGGGCAGGTAGTTTGTTAGCAACGAGGCTAATATCTATTTTACCAAATAAGGACGAATTTCACGGTTTATAGAGATCCATATACGTGTCCTAAAAATGATAAATAAATTTACGTTATGGGTTTACCAATGCAATTAGGTGTCACTTGGTATCGTCGACCCCCGGCTATCATAGTTTTTGCAGTTTATTGACGTATTTCTAAAAGAATTCCCCCTGGTGTTACGATTGCTATTACAACCAGTTTAGATGCTTTGCTGGAAGTTAAATACAGTGAGTCGAATATAGAAATCCACTTCAAGGTTAGGTGTGCACTGGCAAAATGTTAATTTCCACAACGCACCTTATTTACTTAGTGGTTGTGATCGTGTGAACATGGAGTAGAGTTGCAATCAAAATCAAAATCATGACCACTGGGTAACTGAGGTGCGTTGTGGAAACTTACATTTTGTCAGTGCATACTTGACTTTGTGCCTTCCTATATTTGACTCACTGTACATAATTTCACTTAACTTGGAAAGTGGTTTAAATTAACAGTTTGAAGGAATCTCTCTTTACTAGCGATTGTTATAAATTAACCATATCTGCTACCGTAACCTATGATGTAAAAGTTATTGGCAGTTATTTAGTTATGTAAAAGCTCGCTGTGGTTTAACTAGTTTAAGGATTTTAACGACGAGTAGCAATTAGAAAACTAGTTTTAAAAGATACTTGAGAGTTACAATTACAAAGAATAGAAAAGTAGAATATCTACATAGCCCTCCAATGAATGACCTACACGTGAGGTTCATTTGTTAGGCAACTTTCACAGAAAGTTGGGCAACCGTCTAAATTGCATAAGCCAATAATTATCACGGAGGGGATTGTGCTTTGTTGCATAACTTTCTGTGAAAGTTGCCTAACAAATGAATCTCAGTGTAATTTATTCATTGAGGAGTTATCTGGATGTTCACCTTTTGTAATATTTAAGGATTTCAATTTTAGTTAGCGTGTTATATCGTTTCGATGATGTTAATGCTTAGGCGTTGTAAGTTTAAATTGCTTAGAAGGGATACTTATTACACATACAAGTACATCAATCTAATAACTATAAACTAAAACACACTTACCCTCGGAATTTATAATGAAAACATTCTTAATTACCTGATTGAATAAAAGTCTCTATATCATTTTGTAGAGGACGCCTCCTTTTATTCATAAATTAATAATATATACTATGATCTAAATAAAAATATACATCTTGGCAATTATTTATTAATTGGGGTTTAGAATAATGTCTTTCAAATAACAACCATTTTGTCGCTACTTTTGGCATATCCCTTCTGAGTCATCACTTATCGGGATGTTTTCGTTTCTAAACATATCTACAGAAAAAAGTCTGTACCCGTCAAATCAAGAGAAGGTGACAGCATTTTAATTTTGAATTTAAAAATTTGCTTTGAAGTTTTCCATCGTTAGTGGGGCTAAGGGGGTAGGAGTTCCATTCTGCTGCAACTGTGCCTCTAGTGTTTCCCTAACTGTAGGACGTATAAAATATTACAGCATGTTTTGATATTTTTACCTGTGAAGAAAATGTGGGAATAATTCTTTTGACGTAAATCCCATACCAAATCGCAATTTATGTTGGGTGTGGTTTGGATTGCGATTTTCTGGCTGCTGATTTATAATAATGTCGTAAACAACATCTGGTTCATGCCTTTCCCATTTCCGCAAGTCTCCAAGTCTGCTCGATACTTTGCTGCCTTCAGTTACTACATTTGCTGCGCATTTTATTGTCTTTGAAGACTTATTTTCAATGTGATGTACACGCTGAGTGATGTTTTGAGACCTTGTCGAACGTGGTTTCCGAGTAAGTGGTATAGTGCTCACGGACCCCTGTTCGAATAGTCGGAGCGGATGGAACATCGCCCGTTAGTGTGGGATTTGCTTTACTACATCAATTACCGAGAGTGCAGGTATAGTATGATTAATCGTTCGTTTTGCAGATAAATTTTACTGCTTTTGTTCGATGCTTCGATATTTAATTTCTCCATAATTATTTTCAAAGGATTAAGCTAAAAGTAGCATTTTAAACCGTGTAGTGATTTTTGACTCAGCTTTACTGGAAACTGGAGCATGAATCAGCAGGAAATATACTTTTTGTTGGTCTGTATCACATAAAACTTTTCACAAATACTTGTGTACGTTTTATCAGGTTAGCTCATTCAGTTAAGGTTGTTTATATCTAGCGAAAGTAATCATTGTTTGCTTTTCAAAGTAGGCGAACGTTACTTTAAGTTAGTAAAGGAAAAGAGGGAAGAGGGAAGAGAGGAAGTTATCGACGAAATAGTTTGTACCTTATGGTGCTTGAACCAAACGGTTGTGAGTCAAACTTTAAAGGTGAAACTGTGACCAGTGTTCTGTTTCTTAAGTCAAGGAGTTATAATGCTAAATAGTAAACTAAAAGGAGCTGAAGCTTGAAATGTTTCTGCGAAAGAAATTTTTAACTCGTGGTCACTGGAGAAAGCATATAAACCAAGATTGTCGATAATATTACAACTAACTTCTATCCTAGTGATTGCATAATTCTCCTAATTTGTTCGTTGATACTTCTCAGTAGTACCGACTTTCCAAATAATAGTGATTCATATTTGCTATAGCTGAATATTTGGATCAACAAACGTATTTTCTCCTCAGTGATTTATGTAAAACCATTAACTAATTACCATCACATAATAATAATAGATACGCATTTTTTACAGCGCAAGGGTCACTTTGGGTTCGGGTTAGCATGCTTGTGTGGCCAACAACTATGGCTCAGCCGCCTATTATCCCCAAGAAAGGAAGTAAATCACATGTATTTACTTCTAAAGCGTGACTGCACCTGGAGTTTGAAGATACATCTTGATATTACATCCAGGAGTATGAACATAGAACCTATTACCTCAGCGTTTGAACTATCCTCATTCATTAGTTACTACTACCTTACTTTCTTAAAAACTGTATAAAGTACTTACTTTGATTATATCCGTAGTAGTTATCTTGCACATTTCGATAATTACCTTTTCATACATTCCGCTGCACTTGTCAACATTTTCATCAAAAGTATTATCGCTACTTAAGTAACACTGGTAGTTGATGTTGAAGAGTGGGTTTATATTTCTGTTTCCTATGGAACGATGCTTGGCACTGAAAATTTTAAATTTATTATCAGAGTATACACACCCGTTACCTCCACCAAAAATGTTAGTCCTCGTCGATAATCTTAAATAAACTGAAAAGAATTTGTTTCCTTGGTTTATTTTTGACCACTAAATGATTAACTGACTACTATGTATTCGTCGCCTCCACCTAAATATTACGATAATCTTGTCTTAAAGTGTAATTTTGAACAATTATAAACGAAAAGGGGATTGTTTCACGAAGATGCGGAGAAGGTATACCAGCCACTGTAACGGGAGCATTAGATTAAAAGCAAGATACTGTTATGGATGCATCGAGAGCTGGTTGCTAGTGAGGTGACCGAACAATCGTTCTGGTCTTCGTTTTAAAACGTTCGTGTTACACTGATGTTCCAGATAATCTCAGTTTCTATGTGTAATAATCGAAATTACTACAAATGTGTTGATAAGTTAGTTATACTTTGTTAATTGTGGAAAAAACGTGAAGAATTCTACTTTACTACTACTGGCTTACACTTAACCGTTTAGTGGTTACGTTCTTAGGGTAAGTATTATATTTTATGTGAAAACTTCTCCTGAATTGGTGTAGCTGTTACAATGATATTTTGAGAGAAATTGTTTGGTAATACTTTAGATTGCAATTAGTTTACTCTTCCGCCCTTGATTTGGTGATCGATGACACTTAATTCCATTCAGGCGTTTCTTAAAAGCGTCAATGCCTGTAACTTCGTAGATGCGAGTTTTGGCTCACCATTTTAAAATAAATTTTATGGTGAGCAACAGTTTTCTCATAAGTAACTGCAATTTTATTAGCCCCAACTATTATCAAACGGCGTCTTCGAGACTGGTCCCTACTTTTCCAAAATTATTAATGAAAGTTATGTCCCAATGAACTAGATAAAATTTATAGCTTTGGCTTAGGATATAGCTCACGTTTACTAGTTCGTCAGCATATGATTCTCACACTATAAATTTGACATCTATACGAATTTTTTCAAGGCGTTCTATCTCGTATAAACTTAACTTTGACTTTGTTCGTCTTTTAGTTAAATAACTCGGTTCGTTTTTCACAAATTTAGTCTCCTATATGAAACACATTTTTTCGTCACAAATCCCATACGAGTGTGCCAAAAATTTAAAAGCATGGGTTATAGAAAGAAATTTGAAATAAAATTGTTGCTTCTTATAATTTCATAAATTCTCATCATTAGGTTAATTAATTAATTTCATCCCTGGAATACCAGCTACAATTTTTTATGTTTTTCAATGGTTAAATATAGGTTTAGCTAGTTTATATTTATTAAAGCAAGAGAATAATACGTCTAAAAGTATAACGAAAACTTTCTATACAGAAAACAAACTAGTTAAACAAGTGACAGCTATAACTTAACTTTGAGTTAAAGTATAACTCTAAGTCAATAGCTTTAATCTGAAAACATCTAGCTAACACCGAGGAAGAATATGTTCACTGGAAAATACAAAGCTGCAAATTAAAGCTTCCAGCCCAAAGATGAAGAAAATTTTAAGCTCAGGAGTAAAAAGTTTACTTTTGTAACTAATGCCTCTATTTCTCCTATTTGCTCGTATATGATACGGATGTGAAGAACGAGTAGAAATAAAGTACATATATCATGTTTTAAGTAGAAGATATGTGCGTATTTATTTGGCGTTTTATCTGTTAAATTTGTATTCGTCATGACCTGTCACTTTGTTTTTCCTTCTGTAACATGAGATGTGCTTTGATGTGTATGCGCTTTACGTCTACCATTCTCGTATATTTATCGCTGTTACGTGATGTATGTTTTTCATTCACAGTCTGCACAAATTCAATAGAATTTATATACCATTTATTCTATTTAACTTCTGTAGAGTATTCTCATCTTTAGAAATTACGTGTTACTTGGAGTGTAAAAGGTTATGAAAACATCTATTTGAGATTTTCACTTGACGTACCACGTTGGAAAAATATTTGCGTTGTTGTGTACCTAGTTAGTTCGTTTGTAAACTATTTTTTTACCACAGACAGACAATTTTTAATAATACGATGGAAGTGGATAACGTGGCGTTGTTTTCAATAAAAGCTTTTATTGGTACGATTGTGATAATTACTACAGCCATCTAGCATGAAATATGGAAATTTTTCGTTTGAACCATGTTTATTGAACTGTAAATATGTTTATACCAAGTTTGTGGAGAAAATATATAGTTGTGTTGCTAACTAAATAGTAAAAACCATTGTAAATTCGTGTAGGTTTCGTATTTCACCTTACTACGACGAGGAACAGCATTCTATGATAAAAATAGCATTTGAGTCTTTTGCTTATTGACTGTGACATTGCTGGGGACAGCGAGTTGTAAAAATATTTCCTATCACTATCTGTGATTTATGGGAACGCCAGCAGACGCTTATATGGCTGGCGACGCAGTGTTATCTCGCTAACTAATGAGAGCAAGCTAGCAGAGGTCGCCAACTATGTGCGTTTGTTCTACCTCCTAGGCATTTAATTTCCAATTTAATTAACTCTCGACGTATCGATAAAATATATTGCCTGTCTTGCGTCTTTTTATATATTTTAAAACTAATTCTCATGGAATTGAAATAAGGTTTATGTCGATCACATTTGCAGTTAAATTTAAATTTAAAATTATCTGACCTATTATTTGTTTACTTTTCAAAGCAATTGGAATGGTAAACTAAGAGAAAACCACTTATTTTCGCAATGGTTACTAAACACAAGAAATTAGAGTAATTTTTAGGTACTGGACAACTCGCAGTAACAATAAGTAGATAAAGTGATTTGGTGGTTTGGTTATTCTATTTCTCATACTATGAAACAGGCATTACATGAATCCGAAAGTATGTGCACACAATAAGAGAAAGGTAATGCCATTACATAACAAAATGCAATAAGCCTATTTATAACTAATTGATACAAGAAGTACTAAAGAAAGAGCTAATAGGTAGACGTGCATATGTTATTGAAGAACTAAAAGATCAAAGAACGTAACAAACAACATATGTATGTATATGTATAAATGCATATAAAGGACTACAATTAAGTGTAAATACTGACGAACCGCGGTATGTAAAAGGTCTTGTCTTGGAAAAGGGTGGAAATAGAAAAAATAATATTCAATAAAAAGAGTAGGAAGAATAATCTAAATGACTGCAAAACCATGTGCTAAGTGGATCATTTAGATTCTTCTTCTTCTTCCTGTTTTTGTTCCAATTATACGGGTCTCATTGAAGATATTCACTCTAAAAAATGGTTTGTTCAAACATATAAAAACTCGTGATGGAGATAATGGTAGGAAAAATGCTTTCTGACGGAAATGAGGAAAATAACCGAGCCGCCAAGTATCAACAATTACGTAGAGTATAGCTTTATTTGAGAAGAAGAGAAAGGAAGTTGAAGTTGTCCTTAGGAACGAGAAAATTTGTAATTTCCATCAAGAATATAAAGAAATAAAAGCAGATAGGAAGCAATAAAATAGTGCATTGTGAAAGTAAAAATGAGGAATTATTAGACGAATAAGATGCGACACTTAACATACATGTTAAGTTTTGCTTGAAACAAATATCAAGAAGAAGAAGATGAAGACATGGCTGTGAGAATAAATGATGGGAGAAGAGGATAAGAGACTGAAGAGGCAAAACGTAAAAGTTCTAGGGAAAGTAGCATTGTATCAATGGGCATAGTGCACTATAATAATGATTCTTTAACATCCAAATAATGATCCGAGCAACTAGTGTTTGATTTTTAAGGGTTTTAAGCTACAACTTAGCGCAACAGCATAAAATTATTCCCTCAAGTTATTGAATTAATTTAGAAAATATGGAAGGGAAAGGAGATACCAATGGGAAGATTAGAAGTGTGTTATTCGATTCCTAAAGAAGGAAAGTAAGTAAGTGTATAAATTTAAGAAGTACTGCGTTAAAAGAGGATATTTACAAGAAGTTATACATGTTTATTAGAGGTAAATTAAAGATATGTGTACACCAAATTATGAAATATTATCAAAACCAAAGATACGTTTACGAAAAAGTGATATTATTCCACTATTTACAGGTTATAGTACCTGATACAAGTAAAACAAGAAAAAGTAATCCACAGATTAATGAACTGTAGCAAAGTTATAGATGCATGGGAAGTATTAACACTAAATCTATTAAAAAGAGTGAAAATAGGATTATATCAAACTGTGGACTTGGTTTACAGTGTTGTGGTTATGTGAGAAGTAGGTGTTCAAGGGAAGCAGTGAGATCAGAGATTTGGAAATGGAAGATTGTGTACAACAATTAGCTTTGAGGTAGTTTAGTTGAGTTTACTAGATAGTTATAAAAAAATGGAAATCAAAATGAGAGGAAGTTGGATGGAAGCGGTAGAAGGAATCGATCTGATCTGCAGTGTTTTTTTATATATTGTGATTATGTAATAAATATCAACCAAGAAGTTGGGTCGCTCAAGCATAGTACGTATTAACCATAGTATTAGCCAATATACATATTAACAATTTCGCAGCATTCTATAAAGAAGGATTTCGATGACGTAGTATATAATATTATCAAAGTAATTCAGAATTATTGCGACCCCTAAAGAATATTGTAGAAAATTATTGTTAGTTATTGGTGATCTGCATATTCTTAGAGAGTTTGAATTGCAAACAGAAACGCTACTAACATTGACATATATTACTGCATTGTGTTAAGAAAATCGATTATACTATTTGTCGTTACCTTAAGAAATCTAAACCAATGATATATTGCGAAACGAAAGCAGGTTATTAACAGTATGTACAAATTCGTTCGTGCAAGGTAATCTATTAAATTGGTCCATAAAGCGCAGAGGGGTCGTATCTTGTGGTCGGAGGAATCCACATTTACAATTATTTATGGCAACAATATACGTCACATCTTTAGGAGTAAACGCGAGTGAAATAATCCTGGTTGCTGTAAGTGTGTAGTGCAAAGATCACTGTCTATGATGTGGTGATGGAGGGATTTGCATTAATATTATATTTGTAACGGTATAGTTTGTAACTTTTTTACATACTCTATAGATGTATATTGTAGTATAGTAATATTCGAATGGTTAATTACCATTAGAAAATTCATCATTTATTACAATTCAATATATCAAAATTCACAGTAAATGTTGGCGTTATAGATGTTTATGTTCAAATGACATTCGGTTTATTTTTGGGTTCTATTTATACTTTTTCGATATCACGCACACCACCTTCTAAGCACTTTATTACCCTACGGGTGTGAGCTTCTTAGTTTAACTCCAACCAGACACGTTTAATGGGAGAAAAAAATGTAACTAGAAATAAAATTATTAATTATTATAAAAAGCATCGATTAAAATGATATAAAAGCATTGTAACCATTCAGCACATACATTCAACACTTTCACATCACATGAATTCCTAGTAACCACTGAATATAAATAATCAAGGATACGTGGACATACAACAATATGAACTGAAGTCATGGTGAATAAAATTAAACTTTTCGTTTCGTGGACAACGAAGAAATGATGTAGTATAGTCCTGGTTTCCGGAAAAAAATAAAGAGTTTGTTTGGTATAAAATATATTTTGGACCAAAAGGGTTGTAAAAGGAAGTACCACTGAATAAAAGAACCTCACCACACCGGAGAAGAAAGAATTTAAAAAAGGGAAGAATCCATAGAAAATAGAGCTGCATCGAAGAAGGAATTCAAGGGAGAGCAGACATAGGAAGAAATATCATCGGATAAAAGAAATTACACTCACACACAGACACACACAACACCAGGCAATTATCTTTATTTTATGTTAAATATTTCTTAAAATCTATAATATCATTTTTTATAATTTATGCTTTTTATATCATTAATTAAGAGCTAAGCTGGTGCAATTTTGTTTAAGAAATTAACTAAATTCTCAGCACAATATACATACATAGGTATATAATCACATCCTTATATTGGCCGACGGTGTAAGGTTCTGTACCTTAATACTGTATGTATATCCATTACTCTACGTAGTTTTTCAGCTTTTAGTCCTTTAAAATGGTGCCAACCTAATAACCGACACTTTTACCTCCAATCTCTGTTATTTCGGATATGGAAGGTGCACTGTAGTTGCAATTTGGATACACAGAGATGAGCTGGCTGATTTACTGTTGAAATTAGTCAGAAATTTAAAATGTTTGGTGCTATATAAAATAAAAGTTGCGACGACGATAACTCTAAACAATCGAGCATTTCTCAGGAAAGGATTTTAATTAGAAAACTACGTAAGTTAATTTCTGCCACTTCTTGGCCCATTCAGTGTGAGAATAATGCTTTTACAACTGTGATGTCTTCCCTTTCATTTTGAAATTTAATGTTATTATTTACACTTTCTCTTTTAAAACTTGCTATCGCAATAGAAATTGTGCGTTGTCATTTTTTTAAGGCACCTATAGTCCTACAATCATTACAATTTGATTGTGTGATTATTGCCTCTTTCTCTTAGGCTAGCTGTTTTGACTTTGTTCCCTGTTTTTGGTAATGAGTTGGTGTATGTCATTTGCCCATCCATCTTATTGCTGATTTCATCTGTTGAAACTTCTTCCTACTTTTCCTTCGCATCATAGTTTAAGATATTCGTGTGAGACGTTCATCGGGACGTTTCTCATTGTCTACTTGATCTGGATACCAATGGCCGCTTTAAGCATCTTTGGAGATCTAAATTTGAACAAAAATTAAATGAGAACTTTAGCGAGTGTTATGTCGAACAGATTTACAGACATTTGGTCAGATTAATTGCTGTTTCAGTGTAAATGGAATAAATCTTGTGCGTTAGTCATCCCGAAATATTTTCTATGTCCGGAGAAAGTAATGACTAACTGACAATGTCTATACATTACTACATAAGCAGATACGAACAATGTGGGCACGATAAAATTTATGTTTTACTTCCTTTAGAAGCTGAATATTTTCTTCCCTACTTCTGCCTACCCTGTATTACCACGATATTAACATGCATTCTACGATATTGTTCATCATAATCCGGTGGTTCGAATGTACACCTTTTGGACAAAATCACGATCTTTGCTTGCAAATTGCGCCAATAGTAGATTTCATCTAAATACTTATCACCTCATTTCAGCCTCGGCAAACTGAAGCCGTTAAATACAGTATATGTAAGCTAACCGTTTGTTACAAGGTGTTAGGCGAGCTATTGGGCTGAACTTTATGCTTTCTCTAGTATTGCCCAACATTCCCATTAAGATGCGGTAAGTTTTGGACCTTTTGAAGTAATCTATTCTATAAGTAGTGGAAATTTCTATTCCATTAGAAATAGGTGGTTAACTTAAAAAGTTCTTGTAGTGACATATCAATGAAGAGTGATTTTACGTCGATACTTACGACAATGTTTTCGTCGTTTATTTCACATTAATGTAGAGATTTTACAAAGTATTCGGAGTTTCGCACGAAACTATTCGTCCATATTATATAATAATACTAAAGTTAGAGTCTACATGCAATGTACTTACTTAACAAAACTTATTGGTCGTCTTCATTTTGCGCGAAATGTATAACAGAGCATATTCTAAAAGTTTAGTTTTTATATCTATACCAACCTTCAGCTTCAGCTTTCAAAGAAAGAGGAATTTAGGCATACCTACTATCTAATTTTTGGTTGTTTTGTATTAAAGCAATAACTAAAATCAGTTGTCACGTCTTTAATTTATTTCTAATCTTTTGTAATTGCATTTGCTCGATTTTAATGTTTTGAGAACATTTGAAACAGACATATATACTTAGGTATGTAAAGCAGTTTTTTACTGTTCTTTTTGAGATGGAAAAGGCGCTAGATTCTGAGTAAGTCGTGCGTCTTATCTTTCAGTTGTCACAGCAAATTACAATTGAAGAATATGAATATAACATACATATATGTATAGTTAATACGTGTTTGCCAATAATATCCACTTAAGTTTCTAACGATTTGCAAGCCATACCACTATTTTATTACAATTTCGTAACAAGAAAAGGATATCTTTTATTTATTTTGAGCACATCCGGAAGGAATGGAAGAACTACATATTTACATACGGCATGAATGAATATCAAATATCAACTAGGTGGTACGCTTTTCTAAACGAAAAGTATTATTATTGTGTATTAAAATATTAGTTTTCATGCACAACGAAAAGCAGACGAAGTACGTTAACCAATCAAAATTCACAAGAAATAAACACTGCATTATAATATACGTATTTAAGCGAATAAAAGTGGTATATTACGAACGAGGCTTGAAATTGCTGTATATAAATTCTGGTTTAATAAGTTTAACTTTACCGTTTCCAACAGGAAAACTATGTTATGCTGTAAGAAGTTTTGAATAATTAATCTAGGTTACCGAGTTCTATACGCTCAGCTTTGATTGGAAGGAATTTTTCCCAAATTTCAAACAATTAAAATATTGGAAAGTATAATTTGAAGTTCCAAACGCGCTTTTTGCATTTTGACTATACAATTCGCAGTGGACTAATTAAATAGTTGTGAGTAAAATAGTCGGCCAGAGAAATATAAATTACAATCAACATTGAAAGTTCGGGCGTTACGTACTTATATGTATGTATGTATGCCTGAAGCAATCGAGTTCAAACTGAAAATTTATTGCGATGTTTAGCGTTTAAATACGAGATTCCGGTAACAAAGGACTTTGCGCAAATTATTTGGAAATGAAATCGTGCCTCAGATTAAACCGAAATCCGGAAAAACAAAAGAAAAAATATATGTGTTAAAATACCGGCGAATACTTATGCGAAATATTTATGTGCGTTTAGACCTAACGGGTTAGCGAAGTTTTAGGGATTGAAATATATGTGTGACAAAACTGCCTATGTAAATGAATTTGTATTTTTAATAAACAGTTTTTTCGATGTTTAGTATGGGGATGTCGGAAACTAGCGGAGATATAGAGACGATTAAATAGGGAAAGAAGGAACAATTTAATGCGAGTTTTTTTTTTTTCTTGGGAAAAATGCATGACTAACTAGATATCTCGGAAAAATATTTTTTTTTTCTTTTTTTGTTCGGTGCCTATGACTCTGTTATTATTGGCTTTAGCAAAAATGTGCAAAGGAAGAAGTTGTAGGTAATTATACGCTTAATGACCGTCTGACCGCAATGACCGCATTTGTTATTTACGTTATAGTTTATGAGTTATGGCACAAAATTCTAATTGAAATCATATCGGCGATGACTTTATAAAAGAGGCCGTTTTTCAATAATTCCAAAGATACACCACTTATTTTTATAAATAATTAAATTATGGGCATTTCTTTCTTTTATTTGGTTCAAGTAATACGGTATGGAAACAATGGATAGATGCGCCGTGCAGTCTACCTCCAAGTCAAAACCAAGGACTTGATATTGGATGGCTATATCGATATCTATTCTTAATTCTTAAATCGATATATAACTCGTAATTTAGTTAAACATTTATCTTTCGGCCTACCTTCACCACTTTCTAAGTGAAATTTCTCTTTTATTTATCTAGAAAGTGCTGGAGATAATCTGAAAGATAAAAGTTCTCAATTATAGAACAACAATGCTTTGGTATTTCGACATGTAACATTACATTTTTATGGCGACCGTAACTTGAAGGTTAGCTATTGTGGCTTTCAAATCGTACGTTCTGCCGGTTACCAGTAAAATAGGTAGGTATTGCAAAAAGATTACAAAACCAGATTGTGTGAACAATAAGAGACTCTTCATGAAGGAATAAATCAAGTCATTGACATTTCCTTGAATTCCCACTGTAGATGCCTGAGACACATAGCCAATCATTCTGCCATATATCTTATAAAATCGAGCTCATTATGCAAATGTTGGATAAAATGCAAAGCTCTTTACTCTTTATCTCTTCCAGAAGCTGGATATACTTTTCTAAATTCCATTTATATTTTATTATCACCGGTTCAAACGAGTCCATCTTGTCATATTGATCTCCTTACCATAGCAATCGAAACGTTGGTCATCTTCGGGGCAAAATCGCTTTCTTCTTTCTAAAATCGCAGCAATGGTAATAGAATCGAACTATCTTATCCGAACGAAACTTTTGTTTATTATTAAAAATAACATTATGCCACCTTTTCCTCCGGCAGCTTCGTCGAACTGAAAACGAGGTGCGTGTCTCATTTTCAAAATTTTCAGACTTTAAGTCATTTTATGATTGGTTATTTCTGCAGTAATCTTTATAGTGTGCAAAGAGATGCCGTTGTTTCTACATTGCTTGACGAGTCGCCAGGACTGCATTTGACGGTTTTTATAAGTTTCTGGCATAGTTCTGTACACCCTTTGAAAGTTGCAGTAAATAGGAAGAAAATCTTTGGTATTATTCTTGTTGTGCGGACTGTATACATTATATGCATTTAATATGGAAATTCCATTGATTTAATTAGTATTGTATGTGATAGGATGATGGGATGGGAATTATATTAACCTTCCTATACTCACGCATACGGTCTGTGAGACCGATTTATATAGTATAGTATACGTCTTTCATTTTGACGTGAGTATAGGAAGGTTAAAATGCGCCTAATTAAATTTTTCCGGTTTGGCACTTGCATTTGTTCATTTGGAATAGTTACATTGGTACATGTTGCCATTAAGCTCGGTAATTCCGCAATTCGGATTACGTTATTCCAAATTTAAATTCACCGAATGGACAAATTACCGGTTTTAATTATGATTTCTTGATCTGTTCGAAAATAATCACGCATTACGCCGTAAATTTGATGTTTGACAAATGTATACATGTATATCTACATTTGTCTGACTTGCGTTCTACACGGCGTACAACAAACTAATGCTAACCTGATTACAAACACGAAGTGCCAAGCAAATACCACGTTGAATAAACTGATTAGTTCTGACGCTGTGTATACGTAGGTACATATTAACATTTGTCATTGGCAGTGACAAATAACAACACAGTTTCCCATGTTTTGTAGACAATATGTTCTCTTTTATACGTTGAAATATGTGCCATAAACTGGGAAGTAACTAGTTATTTCATGAGAATTATGTTTTTGTTCGAAAGAGCATTAGCATGACTCTGGAATAGTCTACTTTGCGATATTACAACGTGAGGTAGCAGTTAATTACATGTACCCAAATTATTAAATAAATAGAAAACATTACAGCTATCAAAAACCTAAGGTTGCCGTCGAAAAATGTAAAAACGGAAAATATTAATTTGCAATGGGTGCCCGGACACTGATACATGGAAGAAGATGGGCGAACATAGAATATAATGTAACCTTGATTTATGGTCGAAAATTCTTAAATGTAAGTGCTATCCAGGAAGGGGCACTGTCAGTTCTCTGGAACTTGTTCCTTTCCTAGCAAAAGCTGTAAGTCTTGAGAAGCGGGGAGACATTACACACTATCTTCGTGTTTAGTACTATTAGGGCAAATCTGCTCGTAAACAGTATCCTCAACAATGTGAGTACTCCTGTGTCAGGTGTAGCTAGGAAAAGTAGGGTCACCGAAGTCAGAGCTTTGCATATACCGTGAAACATTATACGCCCAAGATCGCCCAGTCTTCGGGGGTGCGAATAGGACCTACTGGGAGGGTGTCTGAAGCTCCCAGTCGGCTCTACTGCTTTGGCCTATGGTTTTTATTCTTTCGACCATTGCGTTGTAGCGACATTTAGTACAGTAAGTGTAGACCATGTTATGCAAATTTAAATGAGTGTTAAATTAACAAATAAATTATCACAAGTTCTATCTTTTAACATTACTTACTCATTTCTTGTCGTGTGTATGCATAACGAAGTTATTAAAAGATTTCTGCATGGATTGCGTAAATAAACTATTCTGTAGCAGACAAGTGCAATCTCATATCATTGATCTGAATTAAATATAATAAAGGTCCTAGTATACTACTCTGTGGAACACCCACGTATGTCAAAATCGCTGCTGACGTTAACATACATTAATTTAGTATTTGCTAACTAATCAGTCACCTAGGTAGAAGGTATCTTTTAATCTTTATCCTCTCGAGCATAATCGGCAGTTTATCATGGCCATAAAGTCTAATGCTTTATAGAGGTCTATAAAAGCATATGTGTGTGTATAATGCCTATATTTAAATTCATAACTGTTTAAATTAGCAGGGTGTAACATGATGGGGGAAGTATCTTACTTTCAATAAAAATAACATGAAATTGAGGACGTGAAAGACAAACTTTAACAGGAACGTATTAAGATACAATTCAGATCATTAACTATCAGACTGTGGTAGTGGAAGGTTGAATACGTTATTTTAAGTGATAAACAAATAGGACGCGCCGTTAAAAAATTACAAACCGTCGACTATTTTACTGATTATAAGATTCTTTGATCTGTTAGTAACGCAGAGACTACGTTCTAAATTGATATAAATATTCCTCTTTTGTCACTTCTGGAGTTTTTCGCTCTTACACTCTTACCTCGTTTTCACACTGCCAGAATGTCGTTAACACGAACTTTTCTTCTTCAAAAGTTAATTTGGATTGGCGCATTATTTTTCTCACGGTTAAATCTACAACTAAAATTTAATTCAGCGTCTTATCGGTCAATAAAGTGTGGTAACGTGATGATGATGATTTGAATTAAAATTTCAATTAAGCGTTTTTATTTATTGCTAGGCTGTGGTTCTATATCGTATGTTAATGAACTTGTGTGCGTGGCTAATGCCATTTTGTAATTAGTAATTTATAATTTGTAATTAGTAGCTTAATTAAAGAAAATTAGTGTAGTAACCACCGTGCTCTTCTATGTAAAATTAATTCCAAACAGTAATTTGATTGGATATTATTCAAGCTGATCGACTTCGAACAACAGCTAGAGCTAATAAATATTAAAGGAAGGTTTAAATAACGGTGTTTCCGCTTTTTCGTGGTTTCTCTCGTATTTACGCGTTTGTGATTTAATTACTGTTTTGGAAGGTCCTAGTCAGTGGAAGGAGTGGCAAAGGTCATCTATTTCTCTCGTAGACGATTTTTACTTCACTTGATTTTGGAATTTCCAATGTTCCATTGTAGGATGACTTTCCTAATTATGTTATAAGGCTTATTTGATATGAGTTATGCAATACGACCTCGATTTTGCTTTAATATAGAAGAAAGATGACGATTTTTCCAAATCGTATGTTGCAAATATTGTTTCATTTTTGTTTCACTTTGTTATCTATACCACTGATTCCTACAATTTCCTTTTATATTACTTATAGGTACCGTTCCCCGTGTTTCTTTTGATTTTACATTAACAGCTTTAACCACATATGCTAATCTTCTAGATTCATAGTAAAATTTATTAAACTAAAAGATGCAGTATGTTATTCCTGATATTATTGAGGTAATTACGTAATCTATGTACAGCATCCAGTTAGTTGCAATTCGAAAAGCGCTAAATGAAATTATTAATTATGCAAGAGTAATATGTAGAGAATTTCGTATGTAAATAAGCTTTACTATTCTAACGAACAATATGAAACCATTAGACGGGTAATTTTACAAAATTTATATGGCCTGTCAAGATGTAATATAATATTCTTTTGTGCCCTTGTATTAATATAGGAATAAATATTCGTTTCATATGTTTCGTTGAGGAAAGCATATGCGAACGTGACTGAGCTATCGCTGTGTCTATCGCGCTATATTTTATATTTAACGTAGAATACTCGGTAATATCTACATGAACATGCATATCTTTTCAAGCGGAATTAATTTTCTGGAGTACACCACATCCCGTTTCGTTTCTAATGTTTTAAGTTATTGCTACAGCTCTCAAAGGAATATTTTACATTAGCTCGCTTTGAATACGTTTGTACATGCAGACTCAAACCGAGTGCATGCATAGGCTTCCATATCAAAATTGTTTCTGTAGAACATGTTTTCTGATAGTTTTATGGTTTGATTACCTTTTATATTTCTTTTTGCAAACTTGTTCAACATCCCTGTCATCCGTTGGTTAGTTGGTTTGCTAATTTTTATAGCGTTTAAATGATCACTCAAGGATTGTATTTCGCAATAACAATTTCTTTTACCCGCCATCATTACGGTTGCTTTTGGAATATCACGTCTTTTGTCTGTTTTAAATATTTTTAGCAAATTCGTTTATGACAGTTTTTAAGTAACACACATGAAAATTGATCGTGAGACCAAACTGACTCTATAACATATCGAATCCTAAATAACGATTGCTGTTCTTTGTATGTTGAGGTTTTTATAACCCTTATTAAGGACTTGGTACATATAGTTTTAAATTAAAAAAATTTAAGCCCTAATAATAACTATTGTACTGAGAATTTAGTTAATTTGTTAAACAACATTGCACCGGCTTAGCTCTTAATTAATGATATAAAAAGCATAAATTACAACAAATTATATTTATAAATTTTGAGAAATATTTAACATAAAATAAAGATAATTACCTAGTGTTGTGTGTGTGTGCGTGTAATTTCTTTAATTCGATGATGGTTCTTCCTATGTCTCCTCTCTTGAATTCCTTCTTCGATGCAGCTCTATTTTCTATGGATTCTTTCCTCTCTTTACTTCTTTTTTCGATGAGGCTCTATTTTCTATGGATTCTTCCCTTTTTAAATTCTTTCTTCTCCGGTGTGGTGAGGTTCTTTTATTCACTGGTACTTCCTTTAAAACCCTTTTGGTCCAAATATATTTTAAACGTTTTTGTTGTCAATTTTCTACGTCGTCAACCAAACAAACTACTCTTTTATTCTTTTTTCGGAAACCAGGACTACACTACATTATTTCTCCTTTGTCCACGAAACGAAAAGTTTAATTCATCATGACTTCAGTTCATCCAAGGCGTAACATTGTTATAGAAACCTGTATTGTTAATGTTCAAGTACGCTTGGTTATTTATATCCATATCTTGGTTATAAGGAGTTCATGCGATGTGAAAGTGTTGAATGTATGTGTCTGAATGGTTACAATGCTTTTCTATCTTTTAGTCGATGCTTTTTATAATAATTAATAATTTTATTTCTAGTTCCATTTTTTTTGTCCCATTAAACGTCTCTGATTGGAGTTAAAATAATAAGAAGAGGGTAATAAAAAGCTTAAAAGGTGATGTGCGTGGTATCAAGAAAGGATAAATAGAACCCAAAAATAAACCGAAGGTCATTTGAACATAAACATCCATAATCCCAACATTTACTGTGAATGTTGATATATTGAATTGTAATAAATGATAAATTTTCTAATGGTAATTAACCATTTGAGTATTACTATACTACACTATACTGAGTAAAATTTGGAACTATTATAGAAAGTCGATACTAATATCCTTAGTTGTCTATATATAAATTGAAAATTCTTCCATTCCATAATGACTGTGGCAGTTGACAAATACATATCCGTAACTTGAAAGTGATCCTTTGCATAAGAAATCATGGAATTGAACAAAAGGGATGATTCGTGATTCTTTACAATTTCTAACGTGGGTTATGAAACGGTGTTTCAATAAAACTAATAGATTTTTGGTGTTTAGTAAAAGTATTACCACAAAGAGGTAACAGTACAGTGATTTTCAATGTGCTCGACTTTCCTTAGATGACAGTTTTTGAGCTCCTAAGCAGGAAACGGCCATTATCGAAAAAGGTATTAATTTCATTCTAAACATGAGCGAAAATGGCTGACATGTTACTTTAAGTATTTTAAGGCACGTAAGTTTTGTTTCCGTTTGACAATAGCTTGTCTCATCTGCTGTACAACAGCACTATAGGCGACGAAAAATGGATACACTGCAAAAGCAACAATCGGTGATTTGGATCGTTAAAGATGAGTGGGCTTCAACAAAGGGAGTTCGTAAAAAATAAAAAGATAATCGCGCCACCCTTACACCACTACAGCACTGGAACATTGTCGTACTGTTAATGCTGAATAGATTGTGCCCAAAAACTGGAACTGTTGCAGGAACGATTGAATATTTGAATGCCCAAACCATTGAAATTATGTTTTATTTAGTATCTAGTTCAGAACTGGAACCTAATGATTTTAATTTGTTTTCACGTCTAAAGGATAAGGTATGCGGTTTGAGAATGAAATGAACAGTGGAAAAGGGAACAATTATAAATAAATTGATTTTATCAATATATTGTGTAGTACTTTACTAGGTACCACGGAAAGAGAACAGCCCTTGTATATTCTGCAAATGCATAAGCAGATGAAACCAAGTAAGTATTTCTCTTGCGTCTAGGAACTTTATTGAATGATAGTCCTTACACTTAATTCACGACTTCGAATGTATGCAGAAATATCTGTCCTCGCGTTAATTGTAATTAATTCTAAGGGCTGTCTGCTAGTCCGCTCCATGCTATAACTATCCCGGCAACCTCTTCCGGTGCCCATAAGATTACCTGAGTCGGACGGTCAGATTCCGAATCTCGATCATTGTTAGCCTGTCGGCTCAGACAATGCGAAATTCAGTGTGGAAAATCGAAGGCAATGTTGAATATCTTCGGTATGTTTTGGGGCATAAGTGCTGACGGTCGCTTGCGTCGAAATGGTCCTTTCCGGACGCCAACGCCTAGACGTTATTAATATTTCTACGGACCGTGGTGGCTTATTCTATGTGGGAAGAATCGTTAGGTGTTACAGTGTTGTCGTCCTTCGGAATACTAATGCGGCTTACGTATGCATTAGACAAAAAATTCAATTTTTCGTGTAGGAGTGTCATGTTTACAGATTCCTTTATTTGAATAGAAATAGCATAAAGCTAAGAAGGAATACGTTGTTTTTGTACTTTGCGTGAGATAGAACAGCATCACACCTTGTGTTTGAAAACCCGCTGGTTTTAGAGTATATTGTATGCACAATGTTTTAAGTATTTGTTTTAGATTTTATTGTACAAATGCAATTCTGTTGGTACCTACCGTATGTAATACAAAGATTTTCAAAATTTGCTGAAAATCATTAAACAACCCATTTCTTTCAAAATTTATTGGGTTGTTCTTATACTATATTTTACAGTACCTGCACTTTCACGTATTTACCGCTTTTATATACCTCGCGATTATTAGAGCATTCTATCGAAATGCAATGAGATAACTTTTAGATTTTTTAAATTTTCAGGTAATTGCGATTTGAAACTATTCTTTGATTGTGTAAATAGTTAGTTGCCCAGATTTATCTATTTAAAATCTACGCACTTGGCCTTTAGAATGTTACGAAAAAGATTGTCCAAATTTTCTGTCGGTTGTGAATCTATACGTTAGCGTTTAAGCACTTTTTCGAGATACATATATTCGTATAAAGATTTATCTTCTCTTGAAATACAATTACCTAAGATATGATCTCCCCGATATGTGCTTACCCTGCTCAGCTTTATTTTTCCTAACACTCTTCACAAGAACCAAAATAGATTCTGCGAGCGGTAGTTTTTTTTAATAATAATTTGCTATTAGTTTGCAATCATTTTTCTGGGACCTCCCTTCACGATTCACTCTTCTTTCTCTCAATGCCATTACGTAAAATCAATGCGTATTTGGAAGTCTAAGCGTTACATAGATTTCTGTGAATTTTGGTATTCTTAGGATCATTATTATGAGCCCTGTATTGCCCTTATGATAGAGGTAATAACGTTCATTATTGTCAAATTTTCTTTTGCCAGTTTAAAGAAAATGAACGAGCTGCATAAGTTCTCAAAAAGCCACCTTTTGTTCTGGATCAAGTCATCCCAACTAGAACGTAAGATTATCATGGCTCCAAATATATCCTATAGTAGGCAATCATTTGCATACAGTGGGCTTAATGTTTGGGTATTAACGAGCTAATGAAGGCCAACTTGGCAACTCGCAAATTAGAAATGCCAAGAATCACAATCCATTTTTGTACAGTTGATGATGAGTGTAAAAATTGGATCATTCATAACAATATAAAGCTAACGAGATCACACTGCGAATAAACTCAAAGATCCATCCATGTACATACATCTAAAGTAAATTATCAACTTCTTCTGAGAAAATTTCAAAGTTGTTACTTGTTATGACTTGTTGCGCGTTAAGATACAAAGATTAACTCAAATATATAGCGCTTGTTGTTGGTAAAACTAACTTATTCACTAACCGAAATATTAATTTTTTGTTCGGTTGTTCGTTGCATTGTCCATACTGTTAGACTTCATAAATGGGATCTTCAAGGACCAGGAATACGTCATACGTCATAAGATATCTAGATTATTTTACAAATAAGCTGTAATTGTTTTCCAGGTGTGGTATAATGCAGTTGCTGGAAGGATGGCAAGAACTCATTAATAAAAGTACTCAATACGTCATTTGACGAAATTTACTTTTGTGCCATAAAGAATATGTTGAAAAGAAGTAACGAGTACTACGTAACTGCAAACTTCAGGAGTTACACTGTATTAGACTCTTCGGGAAGGTCAGGGTGAAAAGACCTAAATTGCTAATATCTTTTATTGCTTCTACAGAATTTTCAGTCAGACCGCGGCTGACAGACTTATGGTCAGACCATAAGTCTGTTAGCCGCGGTTGAGGTTGCAGTTCTCTCCGGAAGAGATTTAATTTTAATTAAAAATAGAATTTTAAGGGTTTAAACTCATTCAAATACATGGGTCTCCAAATTATTTTGTAGGAATTTTAATATCAAAATCGCTTACACTGAAGATGCTCTCATTTTAAGAGCGAAAATTCTGTAGAAACAATAAAAGATATTAGCAATTTAGGTCTTTTCGCCCTGACCTGACCTGAGTCTAATACAGTGTAACTCCTGAAGTTTATAAAAAATATGTTTATTTCCGTTCAAACTGAACTAATTTATTTGTGAACCTAATAGACCTACATAAATTATTGAAAAAAGGAGGAACGTTTGCCATTAATGAAACACTATTTCATTTAAATGGCCGCCGCGTCTACGAACTACGTAATGCGTTCTCTGGACACAATTTTTGCTCGCCGTTTTCAATAAATCGACTCTTGTTTTTGTTCAATACAGTGAGTGATATTGGTTTGAAGTTCGTCAATTGTTGTTGGTTTATTTGTGCAAACCCGTTACTTAATAATAATAACCCCAGAGGAGATAATCCAACGGTGTTTCATTGCACGATTGATTTGTCCATTTCTGGAAATTAGTGAATCGTTGAATTTCAGTTTCAATAAATTGATGGTTTCAATGACTGTGTTGCATGTAGCACCGTCCTGTCGAAGCATCTCGTTCAGATCAATATTATGCAAATTTGGAAATAACAAGTAATTTATCATTGATCTGCAACGAGTGTCATTCATCGTAAAATGTTCTTCGACCTTATTATTTTGAAGATGCAATACTATGAGCTCATCTAAAAGATCATTATGACGACAAAGATAAGGCGAACAATAAGTTTTCACTGTTGATAAACGTTGCTCCAGAAGATTAAGCTCCATTGTAATAAATGGAAAACATGACTGAAGAGAAATATCAGTTTAGTTTGACAGAGGATAGGATTGTTATGGTCGTGACAGACGTGGAAAGTTCTATTACCCTTATTGAAAATGCTTTTGTATTGTACTGGTGATCATAATATCTGGATTGTATTCCTTATAGCAACGGTCTTCTTAGTTTCTGGAGAGACATTTGTGACGGTATGGCAATAACCTAGTTCAAAGAACGATAGGAGTTATGTTCAAATGATGAAGGTACTTTCGAAGAAAACATGAAGTACGATTTATAATATTATTTCATTGTATATTCTTGGGTAATTGTATACCATCAACATTAAAGTATTTTGTAATGGGGCTACACTTAAATCGGGCTACCTTATTGTACTCTAAAGGGACGTTTTCACCTGTAACGATTGTTTTTCCTTTCTAGCTTCACAGCCCCTTATGTATTTAAGAGATAGAGTAACGGCGCGGCGTGCTGTTCACGGAGTAGCGAAGCATATGAAATCTTGATACTGAAGAGGCTACAAACGTAGAAGCGGAAAACAATTTCCGTGCTTTGTGTTATCGAGATTGTTGCTGTTAGTACTATAAAGGACTTGGAAATTCTGGAAATGTGTTTTATCATAAGAATTAAGTATCAAATTGTACAGTTAAGCGACTGGAAAAATGATCCAATTCGCACGAGTATTTTTGTTGAACTCGCTCAGTGGTTGAGCGGTGAAACTAGCGCTTCAAGGTGCGAAGGTTCAAAACCCGGTCGCGGCAGAGCGTAGCAGTTTAAAATCGTAAAATGGATCTGTTACCTCTAATTAGCTGCGGGAAGTAAGGAAATGTCACTGGGCGGACCAGGAGCGGTACGGTATACGTGCGTATACGGCTCGGTGGCTCCAGACCCTTACACCGAAACGTAGAAATGGGGAAAAGATTATATATAACTGGTTTATAATGTTAACTGACTACTAACTTATGAAGTAACCGTTTTCTATCCTAACTTGGACAGGGCTTGAGCTGGATCCAATCCTCCTCGATTATGTTATCATCATGAATTCTAAGCTTTCGTTCTTCTCTCATCGAAATTCAAATACTTTTAGCTGAAAACCAAGAGAAGCTTCAGGACCTAAGCTTGCACGAACACCAACATATTTCATTGGCATATTGTAATGAAGAAATCTGCTACGCTTTTTAGTTTGAGGCTGTTTGAAATACTTTATCCTAATTTTGGTAATCACCATCATTGACGCACTTAGATCTCCGTCCTCCGATTGTCGTGATGTTAAATCTCTGCTACCGGAGAGTTAAATGTTTACTTTGTAAGATTGTTTAGGAACTATGAGTGCAGCAAGAACGAATCGTGATTATATTGTAATACCTTATTATCTCGTTTAATAATTAGCAAGTAGCTCAAGTGTAACATTAGATCTAGGTCACTATATTGAGATTCTGACTGAATGGGCATTGAATCGCTTTAAGACTCTTTCGCTTTTTTAAGCAGTGTTCGCTTTGAATTAAAACACAGTGAATGCACGTATAAAATATGAGAAAACAATTGCTACACATATGCTTACCGCGGTTAGCAATTTATACTATACAAGATGGGCTATTTTTTTTTAGATACTGACTTATGCATTGGTTTATGTGTAATTTCGCCCCATCTTTACAGTGAAGGGTTCTCAAACCATAGCGAATTCGAAATGTTTATTCCACTTCACCTCGAAAACGTATTTATCTAGGAACAATATGATACACATTTCATCTAGGAATTTAGTTATAATTTTTTTATTTCGTCAATTTTTATGAAAATTACGATGTAGTTTGTCAGTATCACTTCCATTTAATGGAAGATACTTATCCCAACATGAAACTAATTTTCTTAAACTTATAGAACTTTTTCGCAGTCTCTGCAATCCACGTATTTACAGCAAGTTTTACCTTATTTAAGATCTCAAATCGAACACCCCGTAATAGTTCTTTCAAATTTGGAATAAGATCAAAATTAGTAGGAGCCAAATCTGGCGAATAGGCTGGATGTGGAAGCAATACCCAGCGCAGTTCGTTTAATAATAATAATAATAATAATAATCTTTATTGTCCAACAAATTACAATTCAATTACAGGACAATTAATGAAATTACAATAAGCAAACCGGTATATCCCTACAACAATACAATAATTCCAGAAGAACCTATACAAATGTATTGAAATGACGCTCACAACAGCTGACAATATTCCGCAATGAGTCATGGTTGATATCACATACAGTCGAAATTATATTATAATGTGTATGTAGCACATCAAGTATATAGGCGTGGAAGATCGAATATTTGTTCTACATCGTGGTAAATAAAATGTTGGAGGATTACGAGATAAAAATTGTGGCACATAAAAGTTTAGTAATTGCAAAAGATTAGGACAGTCCATGTTACCATGAATTAAATTATATACATATTTAACGCTAGAAGTAATTCTTCGGAATTGAAGTGACTGTATCTCAAAGCGATTCAACAAAATTGCCTGATCTATATTTCTAGCTGGATAAACACTATCAATTTGAAAACTTAGGAATTTTAAAAATCTTCTTTGAATTAATTTCGTCTGTGTGTTAAATAAAAAGTATACCATACTACTGACGCATACTCTAGACGAGATCTGACCAGAGCAAAGTACAAAGCTTGTAAAGCCTGAGTATTTTTAAGACATCTGCAATTCCTAATAATGAAACCCAACATTCTTCTAGCCGATGTAGTAATTACATCCATGTGATGATTAAAATTAAGTGTAGGATCAAACCAAACACCCAAGTCCTTGACTAACGCACACCTTTCCAACTGATTCTCACCAATACAATAAGGGAAAGAAACCGGAACGGTCCTGCGTGTAAATGATATTGTCTTACATTTAGATATATTTAGGGGTAGATTATTAGATTCACACCACAAAGCAATATTATCCAAGTCAGCCTGGAGGCCAAGGCAGTCCGATACTGATGAAATTTCTCGAAACACTTTAAGATCGTCGGCAAACAGCAACTTATTTGAGTTAATTACAGTTGTAATGTCATTAATAAAAATATTGAACAGCAAAGGACTCAAATTTGAGCCCTGAGGTACTCCTGACAGTGCTTGAAATGATCCCGACGAGTAGCCATTGTAGAATACATATTGTGGTCTACTCGTTAAGTATGACTTAAAAAAGCGAACCAAATCTTCACTAAATCAACACTTAAAACACCTTTCCTTTTTCGTGTGGCATGGGGTATTTTCCTGTTGCAATATGGACGCTTATGCAACATCCTAGGCCGTTTCCTGCAAAATATCTTCCACAATGGGCCACATAAAAGATTAGAATAATATTCTGCGTTAAATGTTTTAGTGGATAATTCATAAAAAATAATCTCTTCGTAATTCCAACATATAGTAAGGATAGGTGCACACGCATCGATTTTCGATCGCACGAAAAAATATCGTACGTTATTTTATCGTACGAATAAAGATCGTGGAGTGTGCAAGCGTTTGTTGGGTCATATACGCCACTGCATTCACGGCAAGTCCATCGTAATGGCAATGCATGGCATCAACACGGAGATCGTGCCGTATCGTGTTGAGTTCGAAGCATGTGCACGCTCCTATGCTCTTCTTTGTTCCACTAAAAGAATTTGATCGTGCGATATTCTTCCGTACGATCGAAGTCGATGCGTGTACACCTAGCCCAAGCATTAGTCTTCCAACCGACGAGAGCAGCACATGCTTTAAGCGGAGGTCCTTATTCTGATTTGCGCCAATCTTTCGACTGATTTCTGGTCTCGGGATTGAAGTAAGGCGTATATGTTTCTTCTTATCTGGATCATTTTGAATTATTCGGTAGATCTAGGAAACTTTCGTATTCCCAAGTATACGCTAATGAACTCGAGTCTGTTTCCAGGCACAAAAAGGTTTCAGATGCTGACGCGCAAATATTTCTATGTTTATTTTTATAATTTTTTTTAAAGATAGCAATGCTGCTTTCTAAATTGCACGTTGACGTGTAAGCACTCGCAGCAATACTACCATTAATACTAAAACAACCGTTATAATTACGAGAACAGTAATAGAAAACTGTATTCGCAGCTGTGCTATATTCCAACTGCGCACTACGTATATAAGTATTTTGCGGCAGTATTAAAAGCTAAAAGACTACAAGAATTGCTAACCTTTTACGTTCTCCTTATTATTCTTATTATTTCAACAACTTTATATTTAATAAGATCTTAACGAAAGGAAAATGCAGTAAAGAGTGATATATAGCTTGAAGGCTGTTGGTTAAGGAAATGGTCTAGACTCGTAATCTAATTGCAGCGACTTTTGTATTCTGAAGAAAATAACTGTTTGCGTGTTCTTAATAAAAATCTAAAGCTGGGAATATAGGAACGGTTATTTCATTTTGTATTTGCATTCAGCGATTGTAACGTTAATCTTCAATATCTCTTTCACTTCATTGCGATATTAATTAATTTAAACGAAACGAGGAAAGAAAGGCGAAAGAAGTTATTGAATATTTAGACGCGAATCCTTGAAAACTAGCATCTTTTACGAAATCATCGACATTAATGTTTATATTTCTTAGATAGATTTTTCGCGCCGTATATAACGATACTGAAGCAAATATAACTACGAAGTTAATATTATGAAATATTTCAGAAATAAATTGAATTACTTTACGTATTCCCTCTCGCTTAATGCACGACATCGTTCCCGCTTTGAGGAGGCAAATTGGTTTTATTAAAATCACAACTGTGGATAATATAATTACTTCACGTATATTTACCAAGTATTTGTGTCGGAGGGAATTCATTATTTGTATTTTCATCGTTAAATATTTGTGTCTCGGGAAATTGACACGAAGCTCTAAATCCTTCACCGAGTATTTAATGACAAGTTATGCTATTGATTTGGACGGATCCTAACGGTTCTGTTAATCAATTTCGATTGCTATTTTGTTATTAATTAGCAATATATATTACAATTACGTTTACATTTTAAACATATAGAGTATCTACATACATGTATGCTTTGTACCAGAGTATCTGAAATATAAATGCATAGATTATTCCGGCCAATAAAGACATTATGGATTTTCCACAATGAATGCAGCGTCGAAACAATTAAGAGCGGTTTATAGGGAATGCTATTCGATAACTTCCTATCGCAGGCTGTACCTGCCAACGAAGGAAAAAAAAGAGTTAAATTGAATTTCGTGACCTAAATTTCTTCACTGTAATTTTATGCTTCGATAGCCTGCTGATAATCAAACCGAGCTGTATGAAATTTCGTTCTAAATTTGAAACTAAATGGTCGTTTTACATGCTGTGACGGAAATTACTACGAATATTCAGCATTTTTCTTATAACAAGGCAGTACAGTTTACATTTTGCGGGCAGGAAAAATTCTTCTATGTAACTGGAATAAAAGAGACTACTATACGGTCCACAACCTACATGCGATATTTAAAAAAGCAATTCAAGTGTGCTGGTGGCAATACTTTTCAAGCGGTCTCTAAAAAGTTACAAGCCCCTTGTGTACATTTCGTTGAAATTTAGGTTACCACATCGAAGACTCTTTAAGTGGACACTTGCTTTTACTTTGCCGGGTTCGGTAAATTTTGTTATGTACTTACTTTGTTGAAATGCTCGGATAAGAAGTGTGATCCTTATTTAGTTTAGGAAAGAAATTCAGTAGAGTATCTGTCGTCACAACAGTTTGATATGATGGGATATAGGTGGAATGGAATACATTCATATTTCTGAAACATGTCTTTGTGTGCTTTACGATAATTTCTGAAATTATGTAAGCTGCCTTTACACATACCACTCACTTTCAGGGAAAAAAATATTACTCACAAAATGAAAATTGAAGTAAGCACTTTTGTAGAGATAAATGGAACTAACGTATGCCAAATCGTTTAAAGTTAGAAAATCTATGACTCTTCTTTACATTTCAATGCAGATAATCGCCAAGCATTTTATAGAAATAATCACATTTGTAATATTAAGGAACCCGCCACTCAGTGTGCACAGCAAAAAATGATAATGTGAAAAAGTGATATGAAAGACGATGGAATTCTTTTACTTTTGTATCAATTAGTTCTACTAGTTTCTGACTGTTGAAAGTAGTTTATTATAATCAAGCAAATTAGTAGCATTTTTTAAGCTATAATGTTACAATATATAGATATTTGCATTTTAGTGTCTGGGACACCTTCGTTGGCAGGAATGGGAACTTTTACATTTCTCGAACAGTATCCTAATATATACCTAATCTCCTTGTTGACCTAAAATTGTATTTGACTACTCACATTATTGCTCTTGAAGTAACTAGAATTAGAAAATAGATGTATAAACTATTTCATCTTCACTCATCAACAACACCTTCAACTCGTTGATGTCGAAATTGAATTATCCATTGAAGGTTTCAGTATTTGTATTCAGTATTTTATGCGATAACGTATTAATTTCTCATATCTGCTTTACAAGTATCCCAAAAATATGAAAGTTCTAAAAGATACATTACTGTCTTCCTTCCAAGGTTAATAGTTAGGTTAATAATAATTTTGCTTTTAATATTCTCTATATTTTCTGTTTCCGCAATCGAAAAAGTACCCTTAGAAATACTATATTTGTGCCATATGGATTTCTAAAAATACAGTCTGAGGATCTATCTTTTTCTATTATTATAGGTCGATTGACTTTCAACGAAATACGATAAACATACATGCATGTCCGCATACTCTAGTTTTTCAGTAATCTGAGGGTTTTGAGATTTATTTTGTTGTTTGTCGTATGTTTCTTTGGTTTTCTTTTTCTTTGCTGTACTACCCCTCCGTCTTGGTTTACATCGGAAATACGTCGAAGTATAAGACTTGAACGAATACTACCACATTAGTTGGAAACGTATCCGCCGCTTAGGTTTTTGTCGAAAGTTTAATAGAGTACGTGCTATCAATAAGCAACTACAACATCGCAAATAGGAGGTTCATATACTAGGGTGAAGCAAATATTAAAAATAACCGCCGATCCTTCTGGCGGTACATATGTTACATTTGCGACAAGGAACAAGCGTATACCGACACAGATGCATGATGACAATACGTTTTTGGATAATCCGCAGGATATTGTTAAGCAGTTTGCTGATTTATTCTCTTCGGTGTATATAGATACTATTGAATCGACAGAAATACGGCATGATTGCAGTGATTCTTTTGATGTAATTAGCTATGTGGATTAGATGCTAATTCAAGTTCTGGATATCGTCAAATCTTAGCCTTTCTCATAGAGGACTGCAAAATAGTATTTACTGAACCCGCTAAAATTATTTTTGATTTTACTTTTAAAATATGAAGTAGGTGAAAAACGCCAAAGATGGAACCAATTTCTAAAAAGGGTGAAAGGTTTAATATTGAGAACTATCGACCTGTCACTATTTGATGCAATTTCTCTAAAATATTAGCACGATTTATAAAAAGTTGGTCAATATATCACCTGCTCCACATGGATTTGTAAGTGGTTGACCTACGACTACTAATTTAATCTGTTTCACACAAGATTTATCTAGTGCTTTGGATAAACAAGAATCTAATATACTTGGACATCTCGAAGGGCATTGACAGAGTCACATAATTTTTTGTTCGAAAGGTAACAATTAATTGCATTAAACAAATATTTGGCATCATTAACAGAAATCTTATGCCCATTACAATGGATTTACCCCAAAAGAAGAGAGAAAGGGAGAGATAAGAAGAACACGTTTATTAATGAGTTATTTTAGAGTCTCACTTATCATATGCTTGGTTATACGGATGATGTGCAGATTCATGTGAATATTAAAAGAAGACATTGCTCAGATACTATGGTGTAGGAAGAACAGTCTTTCTGTCAGTACTAATAAATGTTCCATTGTTCGGTATACCAGGAAAACTAATGTGATTATATTAGTAATATACAATTAAATTCAAATAAGGATTTGGGTATTACAGACGATAATCGTCTAATATTTGATTGACATATAAAGGATATTTTCCAATCATTAGAGTTTATATTTCGTAGTTCCCGGTAGTTCAATGATTTAGAAGTTTTTAAATATTGGTGCTGTCCAATAGGTTGAAGTAAGTTAGATTGTGTCATGTATGTAGCTCCCTGTTTATATTTGTCGAAAGTTATAAGTTGAGAAAGTACAAAGACGCTTCCTAAAATATTTAATGTTTAAGCGGGATGGACAATATCCTAGTAAAAAAAAATACGGTGAAGTGGAGCTGCTGCTTCAGCACAGTATGATGTCAATGGAGGTGTAAAAGATAAGATCAATGCGGGTATTCTGCATGAAGTTATATTTAATACAATGGACTATCCGGGGATTCTATTGCGGGTACAACTTATCAATCCGAGGATAGCTGTTAGAGACACTACAACTTTCCATCTTTTTCCATGGAAAACTAATGTGATGTTAAGTAGTCTGATATATCAAATGTGTAGAAGCGATAGTATATACTACCAGGACATATTTATCCAATCATTTATTCAATAATTTCTATATAATAATTTTGGGCGAATATTATACTTGCTCAAATTGTTGTAGTGCTTTTTGTGACTTTTACAACTGTTTGGCAGTGAATAAACTTTATTATTATTATTGCAAAATTTCCTCATTCTTTTCGCTTTTTGAATTTTTTCTGGCCAAGTACCAGGCCATTCCTCCCTGTATTAGATTAATCTCAACTATGCTGTTCCATGGGGAGGTGAAAGATCCTCTCTTTTCTATTGGTGTATTATCTCAAATATTCCTGAACTATTCTTTCTACTGACATTTTCCATAGGTGCCCAAATCACATTAACATCTCGTTTTCCAGTAATCCTTTTACGTATTTAAGTTATAATTATTTTTTTATTTGTAGTTTTCATCTCTCGATTATTTTTATACCTAGTATTCTCCTGAGAAGTTTCGTTACTGTTACTTATAATCAACGTTAATTGTCTTTCTATTAATGTCCACTTTTGATCTCCGCAAAATAGTATAACAAATTATCCATTTAGTTTTACATGCATGTTGCATACGTATATTTTCATTTTCATGATTATTTCCTTGTGATCTATAAATTGCTTTCGTGGTGTGTACTATACAATTCTCTTGTTGAGCGCATTCTGCAATACATATCAATAGATCGATATATGCGAAATATATGCATTGAGCATATATTTGCAGAATTCATATATTCTGCGGTCTACTCATCAACATTATTCCCTATTGCAATCCTCGTTCTCTTAAAACATTAGGACGCCATTTCATCTTTACTCCAATCCAACAGAGTGATATTAAAAGCGAGGGTTGTAATGTGTGCTATGTTAGGAAAACAGAACAGATTGCAATATTTAGTTCAACATTTCGGTTTCCTGTGTTTGTGCTAACACATCAACATCTCTGAGCATAAATATGTACGTATGTATTTGGGTTCAATACCTAGAAAGTCCAATAGCAAAATTTCGATTCCTTGTTATAACAATTTTAAAATACGTCTTTTAAATAAACCTTATCACATATCAATTTATGGAAAGCCGTACTTCTAAAAAACCAAAGAGGTAGATAATTTCATTATGTGAGTTGACCCGTACCTAATTCGATTTCATCCAATTCAGGTTAATTTTTAAAGTTGCCTAAAACTGTTAGCTTTCGTTCATAGGTTCAAGTTAATTGAAAAATTCAATGAATTAGTACATGGACGAAATATCATTAACGAAGAGGTAATTGGTAAATAATAAAACGGGCGAGTTTATTTCGTTACCAAATTACTAAAAAGTTCCCGGCCAAATTAAATTGAATTTGCTGCGGAAACGGGAAATGTACGGTGAATTTTAATTCCTCTTTGATAAAGAGTCAAATCGATATGGTTAAAATGGTAACGGACGACTTTTTAACTATGCCAATTTGCAACTCCTGCTGAAATCCGTCGATATTCGGACTTGGAATGTTATAAAGGGATGGTCCGTGGAGCACAGTGCTTTTACGAATTCCTTTAATTTATCACTCACATATCCTGCGCTTCCAATTACATCCTCTCATGGTATATCAATCAAAGGCAGCATTTTCTCTGAAAGGATTAGAATTATTTAAACTTTTCGTGGTTTGAAGTCATCTACCTTTTGCAGTAATGTAGGTAAAATGTAAGCGCATATTTTAATTGGAAAAGATAATGAAGATTTTAATTTTAAATTAAATTAAATCATTAGTTTAAAAAATATTAATTAGAAAGGCACAGTACAATATGGAAAATAGCAAGCTAGAAGAAAACTGAAAAGCATAATTCAACGAGAAAATAAGAAATCGTGGCCATTTTTCGGATACAAAATAACAATACCTACATAGAAAATTAGAAATTGGTTTTTGAAACCAAAAAGAAAGTACGAGACAACGGAAGAATCTAGTTTTAAACAAGATGATACTATCGGAAGAAGAACGGATTGTGGAAAGAAGAGGGAGTACTTCAGAGAACTTCTAGAAGATTGACATTAGGGAAATAGAAATGCAATCAGACAATTACCTTCATACACCGAATTGAGAAGAGAAAATTACACCTGAAGAAATGCAGGAGGCAATTACAAGGGCAAAGGGCGGGAAAAGTGCACCGATTCGATAACATAAAAAATGATATGTCAAAGTACTTGTCAAAAAAGCAACAGACTTGATGAGAAAGTTGATGAATATAGTAATGTTATGCGTTAGAGGCTCAGAAAAGTAGTAAATAGGAATTATAACACCCATCCACAAAAGTGAGGTTGCTAGATATGCCAGAACAATAAAGGAATAACCCTCCTTAACTGCTTGGCAAAGTTATTTATATGAATTCTGGAAAATTCCATTAGAGAGGTAGTGGCAAAGTCCTTGGAGGATACTCAGTTCGGTTTTATATCAGGCAGGGGAGCGCAGGACGCGGTATTCATTATGAGAGAAATAACGAAGGGAAAGAGAGAAGAGAGAAATGTGCACATATGTTTCATATGTTTATAAAAAGCATTCGATAGAATAAATAACAATTATATATGAAGAATACTAAAAATCAGAGGAATAAGCAACAGTATAAGATGTATAAAGAGTATATATAAGAATAACAAAATTACGCCACAGAAAGGCGTAAAAGTTCACAAATGTATAGGAATCATGTAGAGGATTGAGACAGGGATCCATTCTGAGCCCCTCATTGTTTTCGGTAGTCTTACACAAATAAAACTCGAAAAGAAACTAAACAACATACAAAGGAATATAGAGTAGACTGCTGGAGAATGAAAAAGTGGAATTCACGGAAGTGTGTTATGCAGATGACCTACTGGTCATAACTGCAAATGGCTTGAACGTTTCTAACAGGAGCTTCATAAAATATAAAATGCTTGTCGAGATGGAAAAACTAAAATCAATGATTATCGTGATGCAGAAAAAACAACAGATAAACAAAGATACGGCGAAAGCAGACGACAGGAAAGAGTGGAGGAAGTTTGGAAAAGGGGACCAGATAGTCTCAACTCTACACACCAAACCCCGGAGGATAGATTGGCGAAAGGATTAAGGGAGGAAGGAATTGATAAGATGGTTGATTATTGTTATACATTGTTGGGCATTAGATAAACAAACTTCACCACATACTTTATTGCGAACTTCAAATTGGTCGTCTGGTACCATATTTCTCTTGGATTGGTTTAATAAATAATTCAATATTTTGTCTTAATCATAAGCTTGGCGTCCTTTGGAGGTGCTTGTTATCTGTAATTTGGAAAATAACATCTCAATATAGTAGTAAATCTTTTGGTTGGATTAGCGAAAGTGTTTATATGTTTTTTTAAGGATCGTTGGGATGTTGAATGTTAATTGTAACAATTTATAGGTGGTAGGTATATAATATGATCGTTATCCTGAAATTAATTAATAAATATTAAATAAACATTCCCTGCTGTATTGATTGCATTACCCTGCTTGTATGCTAGCATAATTATACAGCTGTGTGCCCCTCCTGGTTTGTACACTGAACCGTTTAGTAAATAGTCGAATGAGAACAATTGGAATCTGTTTGTTTATTTTATGTCAATTTTATTACTATAGCGAAGAGAATATTATCTTGTCTTTGCGGAAAACGATAATTGAAGAATAGCTAGGATACACGCATACCTACATATGTAAATCAAGGGGTTCGATACAAAATGACTATAACAATAAGTCAGTATGAATTCACAAAAATGTAAATGATTGACAAGGTTAGGAGGAATCCTGTGCAGCAAGGATGGTATAGAAAAATAAATCATCATTAAAGAAATGTTAGTTTGTTTGGTTTTCAAAATACTACAACGAATCTATTATCGTGAGTTCGTTTTGCTTGGTGCGTGAATAATATCGTTAAAAATTGATTAAATGTGGTGGCAAAGCGTTGATGTATCATTTTCGGATACATAATCTGATGATTGGGGTATGTCTCCGATATATAGATTATAGGGTACTCATTTTGTGAAGTAGCATATTTGGGTTCACTTTACTTACTTTTCCTTAGATCATTTGTCAGGAATTTTAACTTAGCTCAGATTGACTAACTATACTAGGAGAATTTAGTTCCAACTGTAAAATTTGGCAACCACGTGAAAAGAGAATATGAAGATCTTCACAAGTTATTAACAAATCATCTGAGAATTAGTCATGGTTCTGCCAAGTCTATTGTAGATGATTTTGTAGATCTACACTCGACTTGGCATTCATAAAGTTCATGCAACAGCGTCTTATTCTCCAATATAACCATCATAAGTGACCATCATTACAAGTCGGAGAACAAACGGAAGAGTGTAGGTTGCAAAGCCAATCATCAACAAGCCATCGATGTTTACAGTATTTCAGAAGAATAACGAGAAACACAATGAGAACCAAGTGTAGAAATCAACAAATAAGAAGTGATACAAACCGGAAAGCGATCATCGAAATAAAAAAGGAAGAAGAAGTGAAATGATTTGTATCCATTTAAAGAGTACTTTCTTCCTTACTTAAGCAGGAACTCTTGTACTTTTCGGCTATGTTTGGAGTTGTTTTCCACATTTCTTTCCACTTTTCTTTTCTATCCTTTGCCAACGTCCTTACATATTCCCATTTTGCTCCTCTTTTTTGCTGCCGCTGCCCTCATTTCTTCTGTCCACGTCTTTCTTGGCCTTCCCCTTTTTTATTTTTTCTGGTTGTTAGATGTTATGCCGAGAGGTTCTTTATCTTCAACCAATCTTTCAAGTTACTAAAGCTTTTGTACTGTCCATAGTTCTGTTGCCAAGGGTTTTCATTTACGAAGGTGTGTTGCTCTGGTAAGTTGTACCCGTTTTGTTTCCCGTTTTTTAAATTTAAATCTATATTATGTGTAGTTGCCTGTTCCATCGTCCTGGTTTTTGCAGAATTAAAAAAATTGTTATAAGTAGGGCCCAGAATATCCTGCTTGCATATCATATAAAATTTGATCGCAGAGTACTAGGCAAGATCTTTACATGCCCATTCTTCAAGCGGCTCTATAAAGCTATCCTTCCTGTAAGCTTTTAACAATATTTTGATGAATTTTTAATGAAACAGACAGCATATGATATTTATTATTCAAATACAATACCAAGCTAGTAAAGTATCGTTGGAAAATTCCTTTTAATCTCTGGGATTGAATGGAGTAAACGGATGATGTTAGTGACCTGCTACATTACATATATTAACGTCAAATCCTATTGCACACGGCCTTTGGTTTTATTCCATTATCGGTTTAAGGGATGGAAGTGCAAAAGCTGCTTAGTCGACTACCAAATGAATCGCTAACACTGTCTGCGTTAATAAAACATTGTCGTTTCACCACCGAAACACGAATTTAATCTTCATTCGAGGGGTAATGTAATATGTATCTCTAATGCATGTACATACATACATATTTAGGTAACTATATTACACATAAAGTTTCTAAATTGGTATTCGAACTCGAGATTTGACAACAATATAGCATACATTCCCGTCCACCTGTATTAAGCCCCTGGATACATCTTGATACATTGATAAATTACATTATGCGACGGCCCAAAGTCTACATTTTTGCATAAATTTGTACACAGGTATGTATTTCACATAGTTGTTTTAATTGGTTGATGGACCTAAATTAACAACTTCGTCTGGAAATGACAGCTGCTATATTGGAATTGCAATTCCATCCGGATGCACGTAATACAATTTCGATTATATTGATTCAGTTCGATCAGCATTTCAGAATAATATGCTTGACAGTTTTTTTATCATGAATTGAGTATTGTCTGTATTACATGCCGATCGCGAATATATAAACTACGCAGCTATTTAAGGAATTGATAAATTTAGTATTAACTACAAGTTTCCTTATGTTGTATAAGCTATATTAATAAGCTTTTGATTTAGACTAATTTTTTCGGTTTGAACTGTTTAAAGTCGTAATGGATTAAATTATGGTCGATTTGTATGATGGCGAAAGTAGGGAATAATGAGTGAACCGCTGCTTCATAAACGTGTATGTTTGTATGTAGGTATTGTACGGGTTTTCGAGGATTGAACATAAAATAATAAGAGATAAGTTCTTTGTTCTAGTAATAGTTTTAGTTTAATTAATGTATTGCGAATAAGTGGCCGCATGTTACGTATTTCGTTAATGGGGCTTTTTTCTGGATTCAATGAATCTACGAGTATTTACCGTTATTAGAGTTATGCTTATCACAGTGGTCATGGTCAGATTGTCAATAGATAAACATTGGATATTTTGCTTTTCATAAGCTTTTGGCATAACTTGAAATGTAAAACTTTCATAAACTTAGGTGATTTAAATCTCAATGTGTTTCTGTCGAAACGCAATTGTAATTTATACTACTTTTGGGATGTGTAAATCTATCAAGTTCTATTTAAACTGCTTTCTTCCAGTTATAAGTGTCTTTTAGAGGATATTCTATTCTGGTGGATGCGCCAGTTCGAAAGCTTTTATATCATCGATAAGCCTAAATTAATAACTTTCAATGCGTGACTTGTAAGTCCCTCAACAGAAATACATAATTACACGCAACTTCACTAAATTTGTCTAAATATGCCAAAGGTATGATTTACTTTACGCACCGTAGACTCCCAGTAGACGAACTAATTACATATGTACGTGTCTACGTTTGATAATTTGAAATTTATTAACTGGTACCGAATTTATTAGTAGATTTTAATGCCAGATAACGAATTAGTAGTTTGACCTAAATATGACTTCTGTAATGTTGGAATTTCGTCTGAACGTAGAACCATTGCTGTTCACGTTCATATGCCGGTTTAGCGGTTAACATTTCACACCATCATACCTGACGGATTGCGTTATCTGTTTGGATTACCATGCACCGCATGATATCGCTTCTTTATTCATGCGGGACTTACCGTGTTATTACCGGTTGATGAAGCATGCGGCAACGTTTTTCGCACTTGGTGCAATTGCATATTTCTTGATATGATGTTTGGTTAAGTTGCAACGTATAATTTTTTTTTCAAAAGGAAATATCTCGTGCTTTTAGTTCATTATTTCTACATTTTTAAATCTAACAAAGGAGGTACAAATATATTCAATGTTTATTGTAGTATAATAATACACAAATGGTTAATTACCATTAGGAAATTCATTTATTACAATTCAAGTTATCAAAATCACAGTTAAGGTTGGGGTTAATTCCAGCCAGAGACGTTTAATGGGAGAAATAAATGTCACCAGAAATAAAAATTTGTTAAATATTTTATAAAAGCATAATTTAATGGATAAAAAGGCCTTTGTTAACATTTGAAACATATTTCATACAACAATTATACGTTACAAGAATTCACATAAATTTACTGGAAATAACCAAGGATATATCGACGTACAGTACAGATTTCTATAACAGCAATATATTTGGATGGACTGAAGTCAAGGTGAACTAAAGTTTCGTTTCGGGGACAACGGAGAAATACGGGAGTGTAGTCCTGGTTTCGAGAAGAAATAAAAGTTTGTTTGGTTAACGACGATTGAATTGACAATATAGAAAGGTCAATAAAAAAATCTAAAATATATTTCGAAAAAAAGGGTTTTAACAAGAAGTATTAGTAAGAAAGCGAACCTCACCATACAGAAGAAGAAAGAATTGATAAAGGGAAGAATCCATAAAGGTGTGCCAAAAGAATTAATAAGAGGAAAGAATCCATAAAGCTGCGTCGAGAAAAGAAGTGAAAAAAGGAGATACAGGAAAAATCGTTAACGGAAAAGAAATTTCACTTATACATTCACACACTAAATAGGTAAATATTTCGATTTTATGTTCAATATTTCCAAAAATTTATAAATATAAATTGTTATAATTTATGCTTTTATATTATTATCTACGAGCTAGACCGGTGCAATTTACTTTGAAAAAAATTAACTAAGTTTTCAGTATGGTATTAAAGCGTCATGATAAACTATTCTTCACATAATTAACAGATTAAAGTTGTTGTATGTGTCTCCTAGTGCATAGTGCACTTTAGTAAATGTAATCTTTCCATTTAAAATCATTGTTTTATCGCTATGTCGTATTAACTTTTTCTTTCTGATGATCTTGAACCAAGAAAACACCTCGAATATTCAGAGTTTTTAATCAAAGCCCAAATAATTACTTTAGAATAAAAGTATATATTTTGATTAAAGAAATTTTGTATCACAAATAAGTAAATCACGCTGGCGCTGACGTTTATACCCACCTGTCTAACATAAAAGTTTGAAGCATTTATTAATGGACTACGTTAATGATGTGATGAATTATTGCAAGCTAGTACGTCTAGTTAAGAACAGAACTTATGTATAATTAGTACACGAATAAATCTTATCTCTCAAGTGATAATCTTATTCTTGTTTCTTCTCGTGTAAAATAATGGTAACGACAATAGGCTATCATTTTAGGAAGGCAATACTTTTGTTATGTTATGTAATGTTTTCTTCGCTCCCTCTCTGTCTTCATATGAAACTATTACCGATCTATCCTGTTAGTCGTTGATTTCAACACTTTGCTGCCCAAATTAAAGCTTCCTCGGAAATACAAAAATTGATTTTCTGCGGACAAATCGAAAGTATTCTGCTTCGTTGAACATAACACTCTGTTACCATGTAATAACCCTTTCTAGATCTTGCTCAGTGGGTAGTCTTTCGAACCGCAGTTCTTATCTTCCTGTCTTTGCATAACCTTTCAGATTATATTTCGTTGGTAATTAGGTTTTAGTCGTTACTACTTTCACATTTTCGGAGTCCGTGTTAGTGGAAGTATTTCAGTACTGCTGACTCCCTTTTCTCAGCCGTTTATTGCTAGCGTCGAAGACTACTATAGCAGTTTGCCATGTCTAATGAAACCATTAGTGGTCATATGATAGCTAATTAACCAGTCTTTTAAATTATACAAAAAGAACTGCTTGTAATCAGATTTAGGTGGATTGGTTATTCAAAAATATATGTAATTTCAGTTTATCCTCCACACTTCTACAAGTTGTTTTACCCCAGCCATTCTTTGTTATGTAAGGTGTATCTAAATAATGAGACTTCGAACTTTCATTCTTTAATACTGGGATAATCGAATAACGAAAACATTAAATGATAATGAGGAGATGGTTACCTTTCTTCCGAGGGAGGTAGTGGCAGGAATGGACTTCTTTACCGACAACAACCGGTTTTAGTTTGTTAAAAAATGTAATTAGTAGCCTGGAGTCCTTTTTTGTTTACTTTTTTGTAGGATGTAAGCTATTTTGCCTTGAATAGTTCTGTCGTTGTTCTAGAATGTTAGTTGTTTACACTTCAACTTGAGTCATGCTGCTTTATTTCTTCATTCCTTGATCTTGATATTCTATTGGTCTAGTTTCTCCATTGTGGAAAAAATATTTCGGCAAGTAATAATAATAATAATAATAATAATAATATTTATTTGCTTAACAGGTCACCCTAGTAATAAGACAACAGTTACAATAAGAATATAGTATAGTCTGAAACACATGTACGGAAAGAAAAATAAAGAACACTAAGATGTAAATTCATCCTTACATTTACTAGCCAGTTTATACACAACATACATAGATCGTCATCCGCTTAATGATGTTCGTCCTAGCAAAAGGTAGTCTGAAGTTGCAGTCGGTTCTGGAGTTGATGCCAGGTACATGAAATGCCAGACGTTGCAATAAAAAATGCGCAGTCGAACTTGTTGTTCATCAAGTTTAGAAGAAATTGTTTTGAAATCATATTCCTTCGAGATGCCAGTGAGATCATACCGTGTCGTTCCAGTAAATCGGATTGCAAAGTGCCAATATCCGGAAATATGCCATCCTGTTTAAAGCACAGAAACTTCAAAAATTTTCTATGGATCGCTCTCGTGGTTGATGGTCACAGATGTGCAAGGGATATCATGCCAAAGGTATGTATTTCAATTTGCTAAGGACGAATGCATAATATAGCACCCTGAGCAAGTCCGGATCCTCGACATACTTTGACACTCGCATCAGAAAACCTATGCCTCTACTTGCATCGGAACAGATCGATGATATGTGAGACTTGCAAGTAAAGTTTGTTGCAAACTTCAGGAGTAACAACGTGTTAGACTCTCGGGGAGGTCAAGGTGAAAAGACCTAAATTTTGCTAATATCGTTTATTACTGCTACAGAAGAGGGCGAAAATTCTATAGCAGCAATAAACGATATTAGCAAAATTTAGATCTTTTCACCTTGACCTCCCCGAGAGTCTAACACGTTGCTACTCCTGAAGTTTGCAAGTTACGTTGTACTCGCTACTTCTGCCTGAAGTAAAATTAGTATCGAACACACTCTCCAAGTCCCTGACTTCCGTTTTTCTCTGGATCACAACATTGTTGATGGTGTAATTGGTGGAAAAGGATGATGTAAAGCGGCAGAAAAATCGTTCGTAACACTTTCGTATATTGAAGAGTAATTTAGAGCGATTGATCTACTGGATAATCTTATTTATGTTAGTCTGGAGAAATCTAGCATCATCCTCTGATGAAATCATCATCCACATAAGCGAGGACTGGACATGTCATGGATAATAGCAAGTCATTTATGAATATGTTGAACAAAAGAGGGCGTAGATTTGATTCCTGCGGAACTCCCGAGGTAAGGTTGAATTCCTCCGAAAAGAAACCATTGTAAAAAACATTTTCCGTTGTCCAAATACGAACTCAAGAGCCCCACCGCAGAATGCCATGATCTATGGTGTTGAAAGCACGAGAAAGGTCCGAATAAATGACGTCAACCTGGACGCGTCGATATAAAATTTCACCAACATATTGGCAAATAGTTACTATGTTTGTAGCAGTAGAATGCCCAGATACAAAGCAATGCTGACAGGGAGACAGAAGAGGATGAATATCAAAATACATGGACCTATACAGGTACTTCTCAAAGACCTCAGCAAAATTCGAAGATCGATATAGGACGACAGTTTGATAATAGAGCAGTTTCCCCCTCTTATGTATAGGGCAGATTTTGCAGGTTCAGAAGTATTTTGTAAGTGATAAGCAAACACATATCGTTATATATAATAAATGTTATATAGCGATCTGCTTACAAACCTAGAGATATTTATCGCATCCTTGACGGCTTCTATCCCGTTAGTACTCTTCTATTTCTTCGGTTCATTGCAACTTTAACTGCGTGCTTCCATCCTTTCCTTGGTCGAACTCTTTTCCTTCGTTTGAGTGATTTGTAGGTAAAAATTGTTTTGGAAATTTATCATTCAGCACGCTCATCATGTGGCCGTACCATACTAGTTATTTTCTTTCTGCTTTGCCTAATAATGTTTTATCAATCATTCCTATTCTCCTCCTAATTTCATCATGCGGTATCTTATCCTCAACGTCACTTTCTCCAAAACATAACTTCTACAACATTTATTTTTCTTTTGGTTTTTTCATTTAAGGTTCATGCCTCAGAGCCGTAAGTTGCGTAATTCTCCAGGAAAGATTTCTTAATCGTCCTTGGTATCACTATACGCCTTCCGCTAAATTTTGCTCCATTTTGGAGCACGATTTACTATTCTGTACCAGTAAAATATGAAAAATATATCTCAATATCAAACTAAAAGTGAATAACCGATGTCGATGTACTAGATAGTTGAACGACAATTTGCACAGCAATACATGCTTAATTCGTCACCTTCCCTTTTAACTTTATGTACAGGTTGATACCGGAGAGAGTCAACACACCTTTTTTGCATAAGGGCCAGAGAGAAAATTACTGAAGGGTTGGTGGGCCGGAGAAAAAGCATGCAAATAAAGTATCTATCATCGTTGCCATTACAAATTGGTTTAAAAAGCAATTAAGTTGCTTTATGTCTGTGGATCGCGCAAAATTATGCCGCGTCCCATATCCAGCCGTCTATACGATCTGTGGCTGAGACCTTATATTATTTGAGTATCATCTTTTCTACTGAATGGCACACCTTTTTGTGTGAATATTGTCTCACTAATTTTCCGAGGTCGGGACAGGGCATCGAGAACTTTTCGGCTCTAAAGACAAGGATTGATATCAATAGCTGGGAACCATAAAGTGGCATTTACTTCGACATTTAATATTGCTTTGTTTCTGTAAAATATACGTTCGAACTTGTAGTGATAATAAAAAGCTGCACAAACTTTGGTACCAATAGTTCGCTATTTAAACTTATTGTTTGATCTCAACTTCCTTTTGCACGCTAGTTTCCTCCAAGAAACATTTAAAAGTAAAAATGAAAACATAGAGACAATACTAAAGGTACAAGAACATTATTGTGTGTATAGATACTTTATGAAAAGAATAGATGAATGAGAGATACGAACGGCTTGTTAAACATCTTTGAATCTGGATGAATGTTTTGCCTTAAATCATTATTATGTAGGATTTCATAGCTGGTTCTAACGTTTAAAAGTATTTTCTTTGTATTAGAAATGTGTGCATCTATATCTTTAGTTGTCCAAATTATATATACGGAAATTATAACATGCAGATTATAATCTGCCACTTCCACATCTTCAGCTTCAGATTGGCATTGCTGGGAAAAGTAATGCATTACCTTGCAGAAGTAATGATCGCATCTAAATCAACTTACAGTAAGGTGAGAAGTAAAATGGCATTAAACCTATCAGCAAATATTGATTTTTTAGACGGAATATGCGAGAAAAATAAATAGAGCATTAAATTACGCAGTAAACGATGGCCTGGAAATAATACCGTTTTATTGAAAAAATAGACGCAAGTGAAGTGTAAAGGATTGAAAAATTCCAGTAATTTTCACTTGACTTGCATAGAACAATAAAAATCAAACGTTTCTTGTTTACTTTATGCCGGTCCTGCAAAGCTCTAATTAATGAGACCGTTTCGGCTAAATTATTTCAAGTATTTTTTTGGCGCATGTTATTCGTTGAAGGGTTAAAAGGTATATGAAAATTAATTTCGGGTTTATCAAGCTTTTTTTTTTGTTAAATTAATATCGGGAATAATCTGGTAGGAAGGACGAGACGAAAACAGTTTTTTAACAGTATTTCATTGAAGATATTCATCATTTCGTGCTTACTTTTTTATTACTTCTTTTAGCACATTTTCTATTACTGTAATTATTGGAGTGTAATTTCGTCTTTGGAAAGTGTTTATGCAAATAACTTTAACGTGAAATAAGCTAATTGAAGTTCCGTTTTGGAATGAGACTATTAGCAAGAATGTGCTTATGATATTACTTTGTGGATGGTATTGATCCGAAAAAAGAGCAGATTATTTGATGTCTATTTATCATTAAGGGATGTGTAAGTTTAAAGTTGGCAATTGCGTTTAAATTAAAATAATGTGGAACATTTCTGTATATAAAACGTGTATATTCTGTGTAAGAATTATAACTACATTTATAGTAGGGAGGAACTAAGCAGACGTTCCTAAACAATGAAATGGTTTTCTGTTATTTCAGGTGAGTCAATGTTAAAGCAGAGATGTTGCTTCGGATGGTGAGTTAAAATTTGTAATTCTCTGCATGTATCAATCATTAATTTACATCAAATTAACAACCATATGGCTCAATCCTTGAAAATGCATGTTTGGATTACTTTTGGAGAAATTGTCAACACGAGTGAAGTGTTAAATGCGTTTCGTTAATGATCACGTCTTAATCCAGAAAATAGTTACAAAACAGTAAGAGAGCCCGATTTGTAATTGTTTCCCAAATTTAATAACATTTTATTGAATTTCGACTTCAGTCTTCTTTGCACAACGGTATTACATGGAGAGTATTTCTATAAACGACGGTGAAATCTTGCGTCAAACAATCCATCGATTGTTATTTTAATCTGTTCTATTTGGTGTAATACAATTTTCAAGATGTATCTTTATCTTGGAAGAATTTGTATTCAATTATTTATTTTTATGATCGCGGTTATTGCGCGTCTACTGGATAATCTCTTCACACTTGACTATGTTGTACTCGTGAACGGCGTTGAATACTTAACATTTAATAATTCTCATGACCACCACATTTAATTTAATTTTAATTTTCAAAAGAATGTATTGTGCCCCCCCGCTTCGGTTGTATTAAGGTTAGCCCAATGTACGTCTTTTTCTTACGTTTGGATGTTCACAAATACTCCAAGATCTTGAGTGGATTCAGTAATGATGAATTCTCATCCTGGTATCCTAGTGGCAAACCTTTAGATTGTACATTTTGCAACACTCTCACACCCCTTACATAATCTAGAGATGCTAATACTCTGTGTGTCCATTTATTTTGACAGTGCCCACGCATCACCATTAGCAGGATTTCTAATTAATTTTTACACCTATATGGATATGTTTTTATGCCGAACTTTGAAAAAATGCTTACGTATAATTTACACATCTAACGGCGAACAAATTTTGGAAATTTATTCACGGGTATCGCTAACAAACACTTTTTTCGTTTCGCCCAGGGCTTTGCAGCGCAGGTGGTCAGTATACACGTACGTACGTAAAATTTTACGTGTTTGGTTTAAATCGAAATGGGAACAATCTTTTTACTGTTTCCACAAAGCAGACCGACGTTTGAGAATTACTCTTGTTTTCCAAATTGTGGCGTTTTGAATTGGACATTTTCGGGATATCGCAGAGTGGAATTAATTTGCGTAACATTATTCAGATATGGAAAACGTGAATATTCTTCACAATGTATGTGTCGTTTGAAACTTACTCCTAGTGCACCTTTAGTTTGTAACTTGCGTGATTTATATCTTCCTAATTTATCTTTAATAAATGTCACGTAGTGGGAAGTTGTAGTTTTACTGTGAGGTCCTTTGTGAATAGACAAGTGGAAGGTAAGAACAAATTGTTTGAGAATATTCTAAATCTAATTATGCGAGAATTAAATTTATTTAATTTTGAAGGAATTTGGTACCTTGTACCTACTTATGAATGATATTAATACAAATATTTGATATGTGTCCACGAATTTACTGTCAGATTAATTAGAATATTAAATTTTCTTGAACAAAATGTATTTGTAATGTGTTGAGTTAATTCTGTCTGTTTAATACGTCAAGTATTAAAGAAATTGCATTTCATGTTTGTATTATATTGTAGTTTCAGTTCAAATATAGCCTATTATATCATTCTATTTGACATGACCATCACTTTTACAAGTATGGAAACTTCCAAGAAGAACATTGGAAATAGTAGCTACCTACTTAAAGTTATCTACGCGGAACGTACACTGGGGCCGTTAACATAACTTTTGGAAGAAATTTAGTATGAAGTAGGTACGCATGGCGATGCAATAAACGAGTGCAGCGGGCTGGGTTCTGATTCAACTCTAACGCTGCCGTTAAATATGCATAAATGGAAAATTTATGACACGAGGAAGTTGGCAGATTACACGGCTGGAGAAAACTAGTAGATTGTAGTCGGGCCATGAATAAGTGATGAACAAGTTAATATTACCGTCGAATACACGTTTTCGCCTTTTTTGTTTATCCAGGTTACCATAAAGTTAGGAAAGTTTCTGTTCCAAATAGTGTAATTATGGGAAAAGGAATAACGCCGTTTCAGGAAACGCGGTTTTTTACATATATTCGTAAAATTTCGGAAGTACTTTTAGTTTTTAGAGCCGGTCTTTTAATTTACTTATAAACGAGGTTGTAAGTAAAAGAGTTACTTGTTTTCTTAAGTTAAAAGACGGATTTTAGAGTTCCAGGCTAGATAAATTCACAAAGAAGTTTACAAGAACGTGAAAAGACCGGCTCTTTGTCAGGCGTAATAATGAAGTAACTTGGCAACTGATCAGGTAGTGTCGATCAGTTGAAGGCAACCGACAATACTGCTAACGTTCCCACAATTAGACAATGCCCTCAATAGGGTCACATATTTCTAATAGATTGGTTTACAGTCTAAGTTATTGTTAATTTCATTTATCGACGACGTTAGCTGAATTTTATGTATGTTTACGTTTTGTAAATGTGCCCACGGTTTTATAGCTTGTATTTCAGTTGCCTTATGTATAGATGGTTTTTTTTTCCTGTTTAGAATCACATAAAAATTAAAGATTGAAACAACAATTTTTGATTATGTTGTATTGCTTCCACAAAACAAAAACGCATAGCACGCTCTCAAAAAAATGATATAATATGATAAATTTTTAAAAGACCGTAAATATCAGAATTAAACAACCTGTTCAATATCCGCTTGAAGTTGATGAGCAAGTCAAAACAATTTCATATACAGGGGTGGTGAAATGTGTAGAAACCTGGTTACATCTGACAAACTCTTAGTCGTAGAGCGTTCGAATTCAGATATAGACAATTACGCATAAATCTGCTAATTTTTAAGTGTACATAATTTTCTTGGTCGCTTAAATTGGTTCTCAAAAGACATCTAAATGTTTTTTTAAATGGAAAGATAGTATGAATTTTATATTTTCTGAAAGCATATTTTTCCGTGTATTAAAACATAACAATGATAAGCAAACGAGAATAAAAAAACGAACGCGAAATAGGCGCACCAGTTCCTGCATCGACACATAATCTTTCCAATCAGATCTGGGCTTCGTTGAATTTAATTCTCATTTTGACAGTTCATATTTACTGTTAGCATTCTTCGATTAACAATCTTTAAACTAATATTATTGGAAATTTCCTTGTCATTGAGGTATTTCGGAAATGTGACTCGGTTATCCTTTGAGCTGTATCACTATGCCTGAAATGTGTTTTTTTTCAAACTGCTACACGTTTTACCAGTTATATTTACTATTTCATATTTTATTTTGCGAATTTCATTTGTGTCTATTCCAGCTACTGAGATAGTATTTCAACCTCAGGCTAGGATCGTATAAACAACTAGGTAACGTCGAATATTTAATGCTGATTAACTCTAAAATATTATCACATGCTTTGGTCGATTACCTCTATATTCGTTCGGATAATATGTTAGTGACTCTTGAAATATTAAAATACTTACCGAAGCACTATTCACATTACATTTAAACCGGTAAAACAACAACAAAACGAAACAACTTTTAAACTTTCCATATATAGTAACTAATATAAAATGCAAATATTTGAAATGATTTTCTGGTTGACAAGCTGGCTTCATTTTCAAAGTTTAATTTATTAACGGAGCACGATGGGAAATTGTGTTACATATTAAAAAAGAATCCGAAACTAATCTCTTATGAAATAATCTGAAAAGTGTATCTCAAGTGTTTAAAGCAGGTCTGTATTTGGATTGAAATGTATGTATATGCATGAATACTTGTGTTTGATGTAAATAGCCGTTCTAAGGAAAAGCAAAGACATTATGAGGTACCAAAATACGAATTATAGATTGTAGTCTAGACATTGCTATAAGGATGAATATTCTCTGCAAATCTCAGTACATAGAATTGTCAAAAACACAAATTGTGTCTGTACCTCTTGGTTGACGAATTTTGATATTATTGACACGTGGATATTAATTTCCATTTCCGAAAATATCTCTTGCGAAAGAATTCCTTAAACATTTTAGCCTTGAAATTTTATAGTGCTAAGTAATTTTACTACGAAGTTTTATGGAGCTTACTAGCTTATATACTGTGTGCCTATAAAGTATGGATAGTACAACCTTACCCAGACGTTTTATTTAAAAAGTTTCAAAGATGTTTAACAACATCTTGCGTATATTTTGACGTAGTGTAATTTTTTCTGTTGGCGTCACTTTGAGTGATGACGTTATGAGTACACTTTTTAAAGGGAACATCAGAGTTAATAGTATTCGAGGAATTTGAGATTTTACTGAAGAAAGCTGGCTAGTGCAAATACAAAGTTATGAAGAAATATCTAAACAATTTCTATTATAGAATGGTTTATTTAACAGAACAATAATGGATTATCCATTTAATTATGGTTGGTTATGGAGATCGTAAGAGAACCTAACCGGACGTGCGTGCTCTGGTCAATGAAGTCTATACAAATCGACAACCAATTACTCAGTTGGTTGTCAGTAAAATGTTAACACGTTTTAGAGAAACAGGTTATGTTAAAAATATTTCCAGGAGCAGTAGACGTAATGTTCCAACAAACGAAAATATGAGACTGTCGAGTCGTCACTTAGTTTCAAATTGCGATGGTAGTAAAGGCTCCATTCACAACATTAAAAAGAAGGGAAAACAGCATACTTACAAAACTACTTCTAATTTTGACAGACTTGCAGAATGTTGTGATCACGTGATGCAGCAAATTAACGATTCTCCTTTGTTAATATCAGAATTTTTTCTGATGAAATCACTTTATGCTTAAATGTAAGAGCAAATATACACAATTGTCGATATAGGGCTGCCTATAACTTCCACTGGGTGATAAAAACCTGTGCGCAAATGTCAGAGGAATTTCATGTTGGGGCATGGATTTGGCCTGATCAAATTATCCGACCTTTTTCATTGCTGGGAACCTTACAGGGGTTAGTTATCTACAATTGCTACAAGAACAAATAATGCCGTCCTGCAGAACCTCTGTTCCTAACAAAAACAATCTCTGGCTTGAACAAGATGGGGCACAACCTCATTATCGTGTTAAAAGTACAAAGCCATTTTGTTTTTCTGAACCATTGGATAGATTACGAGTGGCTCGTAGAACAGCCAGCATGGTCTTCAGATCTGACACCTTGTGACTTTCTTTTATGAGACTACTAGAAAAGCAATGTTTATAGAAACCGTCCCAACAATCTAGCAGATTTAGAAGGACGAATGCGAAATTCAGCACAAATATCTCCCAACTCTTTAGGTAATAGTTGTTCGCACATTTTGTGGTCGACTAAGCCATTGTCTTCTTATTAATGGACATCAATTGGAGAATTGAATTAGATAAAGGCTTAATTTAGAACTTTTTCTTTTCATTTATTAAACTTATCTTTTATTATTAGTGGCTAAAATTAAATTAAAGTTATCCAAATGTTTCAGTTTATTTGAACAAAGGCTTAAATATCTATAAGACTATTAGCTTTATAACAATACGATTGCTTGAGAAATCTCGCCAAGGGTAACTTAAAAAAGCCGGCAATATACAGGCTACTCCATACTACTCACGATGAAGTTAACAAGAATAAAATTACATTACCTCAAAATGTAGCCAAATTGTTAATTTATATATAGCGCCTGGGAAAGCCTGTAGAACCATTACCCCATACCTTTTAGACACACGGTGTACGTGATAGCATTTTCTTATAAAGTTGTATGTGAATTTTAGTCAGCAATTTTTGAAAATAAACGAAAATTTAATATACATATTTATACAGTTAGACAAGTTCATAATTAGCTTGAAATTCTTCTACTTTACCTGCAATCAATACACACACACGTAAACCTAAGCTTATTAGTCCATACTATAATTGCTAGGTGGTAGCGATGTACCTGAGCATACCATTTATGAATATCACCTATCGTGATACGAGCACAGAGAAACAAATACGGTTTCTACATACGTGTAAATAGCTTCAACCCTTTGAAGTAAATTCGCTTTGATCGCTGTTATAGCGCAATAGCTAGTATCCAAAATTCCTTTGATCGTTGCTACAAGACAATAACTAATATTCACTATTATTGAAAATACAACTTTAAAGCTTCTGCTTCTTTATATTTATCTATATTGAAACTGTAATTAGTTTTAGAGAAGCAATATGTATTAGGATGGCTTTATTTATTGAAGTACAGTATTTGTACCTTGCTAGTGGAAATATACACTACCGCGGTATAACACTTAAGTTAAATGCAGCAGATTTCGTTTATATGAAACTCCAACGAATGAAGATTGTAGTTCATGGTAACTGCTATCATACTACCAGTCGATCGTACAATATTTAATTTCAGAAGAATTTACATGTACACAAACTATGTTCAGAATAAACTGAATACACAATTTGTATTGAGAAAACAGTGACAATGTAGTATTCTAAAATGGTTTATTGTTAATTTGACCTTTACTTGCACACACTAGATTTTGAAAAGTATACTACCTACTACAGGAAATTTGGCTGTGGAGTACACAATAATCCTCTGGTTATCCGAATTGTGTCGGTAGGGTATCAATGTGACTGATTGAAAAGAACTTTGTTGTTGTTGGGACTACAGTGGCAATGGAATTTACTAAAAGGATTGGGAACTTATTAGTATTACTTAGTTACAATCTTTAATACCTTTTGTTAGAGTGGGGTTATTGTTCTTATTGTTTGTATAGTCTGATTAATTTTGTATGTAATTTCAAGCTTCTCTCTAAATTAACCAGTACGTATGCTGTTGGCTCTGTTTTTTCCTTCAATTCGTCTAAGAAATCACCATTGATAGATTTGATATTTGGTTCAGGAAAGATAAGATATAAAATAGGTGGATACTCAGTTAAGAATTAGAACAGTCTGTTCTTATTGAAAACTCTATAACCTTCAGATGATATACCAATGCAACATGAGGATGTAATTAAAATCATCGTATTTTATTCATTCATTTTAAACTAGAATTCTGTCTTCAATTACTGCCAGAAGCAAGAAGAAACATTCGTTTGGAACCAATAGAAACGTCAGCATAATTAAAAATAATTGTGAAACATGCATCAGAGGATAAAGTGGCTTATATTTGTTGTGTTTTATTGATTTACCCCTATAAACTTTTATGGCGACATTCCCTACAGTACACACTTACTTCTGTTTTGTAATTCAAAGATATCAGACTTAGTGCCGAGAAAGGCGATCGTTCCGTATTTAGAGGATATACCCCCGTACTTAAGGAAATTTGAGAACAGAAGAAAATTGACGAAAGCGATACACCATTAGTAGTAACGACATTGTTAATTACGTTTGTCTTCTCGTGTTTCCAGTGAAACAAGTACACAGGCATGTACATAAGTATACGTGCTTCGGTCACACAGACTATTTCACTTTATATTCCGAAACGTACTCTCGTAATTAGCGTGCCTCCTTTAAATGTATCGTAAGTTATGATGGGTATGTGACAAAACTGTAAGTCAAAACTCCTGTCTTTTCGTGGGTTAGCATCGTTCCGTTTTTATATATTTATAATCTAATGTGGGGACATTATGTCATTTGCGTATACTAGTTTCTGAAATTAGGTTTGTTGTTGATTTAGAAGATATGTTTTTGTATTTCAAAGTACAAAGTTTGAACTTTCATATCAATGAACAGCAAACCGTTAGATAGATGTTTGCAAGATTAATGCTCCTTCTTGGTTTATCTACAAATCCATTAGAAGTTTACAAGCACATATTTTGACTTTTTAACATCAACTTCAACATAAAGTTTAAATCAAAATTTTCTTAGCAATATTTTTGCTTTATCTTTTTCATAATGTACTGATTTGCAAAAACAATATTCCCACATTTAGAGGAAGCTGAATTTGAGCCAAATTGATTAAACTATTGGTAAGGGTGTTTATCACACTATCGCTTTGTATACATAATCATTGCGCATCTTTGTGTTTATTACCATTCTCTTTGCTGTCGTTATTTAAATGTTTTTCTATTCGGTTGGTCCTCCATTCGCGTTCTTCTGGATTTTTCTTTTCTGTGTCTTCCCCATACTTTAGCTTACATACACATTTTCTTGTAATTATGCCGTCTTGCATTTGACAGAAATATTGGAACCATCAGAGTTGTTCTTTGATCCTTGTGTAGATTCTGTCTCCAGTTGTTCTTTGCATATATGATTTCTTATTCCATTTTTCCTTGTTTTATTCTCTATTTTCTTCGGGAATCCCATTTTCATGAATTTTAACTACTTTTTTACTTACTATTCAATGCCTTTTCATGATCAGCTAGTAACCATATCAGGGGCGCAAATCAGCATTCATATTAGAGTTTCTTTCATCTCACTATATTTTAGTTTATATTCATTTTCGTCTTCGTCGAGTATACATCCTTGTTTGACTTGTATTTCTATTAAATTATTCAAATTCCTTGTTACCGGTTCTTGCTATGCTTGTATTGGTTTGCTACATTTATACACCTTTTCTCTCCAAACTCTCCTATCTCCTCTTTTTATTTGATGGAATGACTTTTGTAAGTCTATACCATGTTCGTGTACTTCTTTGTATATATTTAAAGCAGAACCTGGAATATGTACTAGGTGACAAAAGGAACAAATCGTCCAGTGAATGTTTATATTTTTATCATCTTTTACAAATGTTTATGGTATTCGGAATAAGAAATAATTAAAAAATTAACAAGAAAACAGTAAATCTTTGTGTCGTTTTTGCCTAACTCAACGATTGCTTAACGATTTGGATGGAAACATAGTGGGTCAAATTTAAATCATGAACGGAATCGAGTTGCTCTTTGATAGCCTCTGTTTTTAGCTTTGGGACCTGTAGTGCTGTAATATAAAGTATCACATCGCGTTTGAACGCAAGCGCAGTCTGTTGCATTAATTATCTATGAATCTTCTTCAGTAAGATATCACATGTCCTCTTCTAGCAAACATTAGTATGAGATTTTTACAAGAGAGTAGCGTGGTACCAATCTAATCGCATTCGATAGTTACTCAATAAGACAATTTGCCTTAACTACCAAATAGGCTGCTTGACTTTTAGATCGAAATTTAAGAAGACTAAGATGACATTTCTTCGGACACCATTAATAATCAGATTTCAGACATCTTGAGACGTAAATGTATGAGAAACTGCTGTTGTTTCATGGCTTATTAACTTATTTACCATCATCAGCTAAAAATCTTAGACGATCCTAAAAACTATAGTGTGGCTTTGCTTTCATATTGCTTGTTAGCTTTATTGTAATTAGAAACTTTTCTGCAAAATTCTTTACAACAAATAACAAAAGATGAGGCTTCAGAATTTTGTACGAAACAAGATATATTTTAAGGGTTTTCCTCATCCAGTCCTGTTTCTCAGGGTTGGTTTGGTTTTTAGAAGTTATACTCGATAATATAGATTAACACTGTTGTCAAACTTCACGCATGTGATGTGGTAAAACTTTTAAGGTGTCCTAAGACGCTCCCGAGATAATTTTTATTTATGAAAGAAATTACTGAAATCGTTGATAACATTACTTCTCAAAAATGTATGCAGAGGAATTAGGTTTGCTGCTCTGTCTTTTACAATTTTAAAGCCAGGTGGTTTCTTGGAAACTAATTATTTCTCCTTCTAAGTTTTTATGATAAAATTTTGATATACATATTTCGACAAAAGGCTTTCGATATAGATCATTTTCCAATTTATTCACATCTTCACATTTAAATTAATTTCTCATGCACACATTACACATTTTCTCTGTCTAGCATCACCTTTCGAAATAAGTTAAAAATATTCGCCCGTCAAATAAAGCAATAAATAAATCAATCTTGATTTATTTCGCGAAAGATATTGGCAAGTATAGATTACATTATTCGCAAACACACAGAACGTTTACAGCATTCAGCGATGAAATCTCTTATGGAAATCTGCGGCGGTAGGCAGTAAATTAGGTTAGAATGTTCAAGACAAATGTGAACTGGGAAACGACGAAACAAATCGGTATTCTCAGCAGCGTTCTCTACTCCAAACAGTAAGCGTTAAAACAAAGCACTTTAGCTAGTTCGATGTTATTAATGCTGATGCTGTACATGAGTTTCCGGCTTAGCGAATATTTATCTGCGGCTAATGATAGAAACTAATTTATGATGTTCCAGCGAATTTCGTGTTTTTGAACATCCACATGCTAACCACAGTGTTACGTAGAATTATGAAATTGTAGTCCTTTCAGATCAAATTTTAGACAAACGGAAGAAATGATTATATATTACATATTCAAACTGATAGCTGAAATGGATCACTAAATTTTGGTTGGTGATTTCTCAGTTGATGAATGATTTTGAATACACATATTTTGAATAGTTAATTTGAAATTTTAGATTATGATAGCACACAGTTGTTGGACGCGGTCTCCCGAATTTCTGTCGCTCTCTATCAATCAAAGATTTTGAGCTTCAACTGCTATAGGACTTAATAATTTTTCAGTAGATTTTTTGCAGTGCGAAAGTTGAAGCAAAATCTGAGATGATCCCTCAATTGCATAGGTTTGGTGATTTTTTTCCTAATAAAACTAATCATAGCCTGGCATTAATCACGAACTTTTTGAACAAGAACCTTAGATGACCAGTTTTCTTGATGCAATGATTTAATTATCTACCTTCCTTTTTGGTGTTCAACATTTGACTACTGAACTTGCTCTAATGTAAGTTGCCACTAAACAGTTTTATAATCAAAAAGAATTGAATAAATTTAATAATTTGAAGCTCACGGTAAAGTAGGAAAGAGTCTATTCGTCGTCTTCACGTGCGTTGAGTGTATTTCTACATATGTGTCTAATATGTTGTCTATGAGTTTGAAAAAATAATTAAGCTTTGAAACGAATTTTTCCATGTTAGCCATTTCTATCAGTATTTGTAATAAGATAGTAGCATCGTGGTTTGATAAATGTACATTTTTGCCGACACAGGTGGGCCGATGAGAATGCAATCTTTCAACACTGCAATCGGCGTTGCACATACTTGGCGCAATTTATCATATCGCTTTTCGCAAAATGCAATAAGTTCCGTGTTATACATCAGTACCTTTACTCCAAGCTTTCATTTAACGAACTATCGATCAAACGGCATCGAGCGAGGATTCATTCCCAAATGCAGTCTGGTATAGATGTACGAAAAACTCTTAACAATCGCAGTTCTATTGCAATGATATATGTTGTTCTTACACATATGTATGTCCAATAAATAATATGTAATTGATTGTAAGAAATATAAGCCATCTAAGTTGGATTGTAAACGATGTATTGCTAAAAGTTTGAATTGCGTGATTTATTGGTAAGTTGTACAATAGTAACTCGACAGAATATTTGATTTGTGTGGTATTCATGCCATTTTCAACTTTGTTAGAAAAAAGAAGGAAGGGATTACGGAAAAAGATTTAGGTGGATTCCTTGGAGGACGGGAAATTTCTTGATCGGGTGTAACTCTGTGTTACCTCAACTTTGTCTCTTGCGTTGTAAACCCTGTGGAAGTACTAACATGTATTTCTGGAGAAGGTTTCAATAGGACCATTGAACTGGTTCCAAAATTGATGCAGTGAAACTTCTTTGTGAACGATTTCAGGATAATAAAAAGAGATGATAACCCTTTGCTCATGCGAGTTTTGTTCGGCCGAAGTGATGATTGTATGCCCCTTTCCACGATTCATTACCTGTTATTACTTTGCGTATCAAACTCGATTTGTCTGTCAAAGGATTTCATGAGTAATAGAAAAGCGATTCTCATTTTGATCTGTACACAAATTCTTAGGAACCATCGTTGCACAATTTTTTCTCATACGTAGCTCCTCTCTCAAAATGCGACTTTCATCATGTTCATCGTTTTCTCTATCCTCGTTGAATTCCTTGTGCATCCTGAGCATCTGCGTAGCATCCTTATATACGTTTCTTAATATTTCAAACATTTCGGAAGCAGTAGGACTTTATATCGATACGCGGCAGATTTGGAGATACTGCAACGCACATCTAAGCAATAAAAATAAAATTCCTTTGCTCAAAGTGGCGACAATATTGAGCGAAAATTTATTCTCATTATTTGTGTGCATTATATCCAAATCTGCTGCTGTCAATAATTGTTCACCTGATAATGTGAAGATGCAATCTTACATATGACTTACTTGCTTACTCGTGACATATATAATTGCCCTGTGTGCTTACATGATGACTCGTTCTTTAATTAATTTTCACTGCTGTCGTAAATGCGGTTAATAGTTAACCTTTAGTGTTTACTCAGATTCATTTTTATGATTCGCAGTAATTGTATGCACAAGACGAATGAATAGTCACGACTGTGACTGGTTTGACATATGCACTTTCTCAATACTAATAGAACGCAACAACGATGGATACTAGCTTGGTCCATGTCCCTATTAAGAAGCTGTGTGTGCCAACAAAGCTGGCCCATCATGGACCAAGATGTAGAGGAACTGAGAAATAATAAAAATTTGGAAATGAGTACATGGATTGCACATTTAAGAGCATCTAAATCACAACAACGAATTTGAATTAATGTTTCTTTACTTGCAAGACTTAACAGCAGATAAATATTCCTTAGGTTTTCATCCTTTATTCAGATGAAGACTATCTTATTTTTATTGATTTAAACTCTGAAATGTAGTTTATTGATTGCCGCTATCTACATGTAAGTTGAATCGATGCTTCGAAAATTCCAAATATAATATAGGTCTGTAAAAATATTAATCATCGTTGGTTGCTTGTGATTATAAATTTAACGATTTAATAAAAAAATACTGCATGCCACGTTAGAGGAGTCCTTTGTAATTTTAATGTATGACAAATTGATTGTATGTAATCTAAAATTTAATCATTTTATTGCACGACTCAAATCGATTTAATTAAACTATGATTTTGCATTCAGTTCATTACGTTAGAGGCGATTGCTTTTAAATTTTTATTACATTTTGTTACAGTATAAGTTATCTGCGCTGTGCAGGAATGGAACCAGTTTTATATGCAAATGTGAGCCGCTCTGTTTGATATTAATATGACGAGCAAAGTAAAGACTGCACCTAAGGTGGTTTTTAGACCAAAAAGTACACGGCTTTGCATTTATCACGATAAAATTTTCAGAATGAACACATTTCTATCCTACGAACATAAAAATGTATTATATTTTTACTAAAAGAAGCAGTGCTCTTACAGTTTGACGTAGTTCTAAAATGAATTCCATGGACATAGTTTCATTACTTAAATGAAAATGATATGGATAAAGAAATAACATTTGGTTTTCTCATTGATTACTCTATAACGTCTGTGTTATGCAAATTTTATTATCACATTAATTAATTGAATTGGATTAAACGGTCACTGAACCGGATTCTCGAATGTAAATTGGGTTTATCGGGGTTGGTGGATGCCGCCGATGACCGAATTTTAGATTAAAAAACAAGGTTAAAACTAATAAATACAGCTACTAGTATCTGCGAAATTATAGTGTTGCTATTTTTTATAATCTGTGCAGAATATTAACTGAATTAATAGTTGCTTTGTTCGTACTATTTTCGCAAACTTCAATTATCTCCAACTTTCAGTTATTAAAAGGATATGACTTTTTAACTTTTACATTGTATTGAGAAAATTTTTTATTATTAAAGTTTTGAATGGGAAAAGTAAGTAGTAAGTATGAATTAGCTCGTTAAATACATTTCTTCAATATTTTTTCCTCTAGTACTGAAAATCGCCTCTCGGAGCAAGCATTCTTATGTACGAGGGATGCCCTCAAAAATCAAGAAATCTGGTTATAATTTTTTTATTTCGTTAATTTTCATCAAATTTAGAATGTAGTTTTTCAATATAATCTCAATTTAATTGAATACACTTATCCTAACATAAAGCAGTTTTTTTAAACCGTTTTCAAAGAATATTTTCGGAGCCTTTGCAAGTCACTTCTTTATAGCAATTTATTACTTTATTTCATTTATGATCTTAAATCGAACATCCCGTAGTGGTTCTTTTGGGACAGACGAAAATCACTAGGAGCCAGATTTGGCGAATAAAGTGGTTGTGGAAGCAATTCCCAGGGTAATTCATTTAAAACATTCTTCGTTCTTCGTGAGCTATGAGGTTTTCCCTTGTTCCATTGATAATCACTAACGCTCCCGCAACTTCCCAGGAAGTTTCTAGCAAAACGCCTGCCGCAATCTCAGAGTACAGTAAGCATAACTTTTTCCAACCGATGAAACTGCAAGTGCTTCAATCGGAAGCCCTCTTCTGGTTTTCTCGACTGGTTTGTGATCTCAGTATTGAAGTTAGGTATTCATGTTTCATTACTAGTTATCCGTTCGTTTAAAATCCCATGAATCTGTCAATTTCACCAATAGTTACTTGCCTATGATCTTTCAGATTGTCTTCTTCTGACATTGCCAGCTTTAAAACGATTAACCGTTAAATGGATTGTACTTTTAGACACTCCAAATGCACCTACCAGGTATTGCACGGTTGCCGAAGGGTTTATTCTCTTTAAATAAAAAGAAAATCATATCTCTTTGTGATTTTGTCGCGTTCTACATGATTACAAAATCAGCGATATGGAAGTACGTCTGTATCAATCAATTAACTGAGATATACTAAACAATATTGGGGTGGCAGCAGAAACATGTAAAGACTTGTCTCTAACCAATAGCGTGACCTATAAGATTTCCGCACTTGAGGGAATCCCCTATACAACGTAATTGCAATAGTCTTGAATTTATCTAATATATCATTAAATTAACATGTCAAACGTTGTTTTTAGGTAGAATATACGGAAATCTTTGTGCTTTTCAATAATCATTTTGCGTAAACACGAGTTTTGTGCTTTGTAATGGTGGGGTTTACATGCCTACCCACAATAAAAAACATATTTTTTTATCTTCAATTCTAATGTGACCTTTATATCAGTTTTGAAGTTATTCCCTAGAATTTTATCATTTCTTATTTTTTAAAGAACATTCCTTAGACACAACAATTCCTGGAAGCTTACGTCCTCGACATATTGAGAGGTACTTTGTCCACGCAGTTACGTGCCGAATCTTACGGATATTGTCAACTAAACAAATTCTCTTCGTTTTGCAAAATATAATTTCAAAACCTGCTTTGTTTTCCCGCTCATTCTCTAACAATTTAGTATAATATAGATTAGATATGTTTCCGCCGAATTTCACCGCTTTGTTTTGCAAAAATTTAATATTCCATTAAACAGAAAAAGGTTTAGGGAATATGAGAAATCTAAAACGTTCTTTTGTATTATACCTTCTATTACATTTCATTACTCAAAATGGATATTTGGTTACGAAATGAATCTAAAAATAGGGAAAGTGGAAGTTGTAAAAGAATTAGTGACACCAACCCTTCTATATGAAAACGTTCTTACTGTTAGACACAAAGAAACTAAAATCGCGTAAATGGTGCGAAGGTTAGCCTTTTAAAGAAAACATAAAGAAATGCAATATCGATAAAACCAGAGATAATGTATAGACTGTATAGAGCATAGTATAGAAAGAGAGTTAAGGACCAAAAGCATACACAGTTGTTCATTTGAAAACTTTCCAGGCGGTTTACATCCAAAACTAATAGAATTATTAAGAAATGCAGACACATCAATTTATGTTTCCAGGGGGAACCATTTTGATCAATATATAATGATACTAAACTTAGCCCTTTAAGTCCCCCCACATCGTTGGAGAGGTATTTCCATTACGAATTCAATGATACATCATACCTTGACATTTGGCCAAGGTTTCGGGGTTATAGCAGAAAAAGAAAATAATGCCCAGCAAGAATCGTAAAATTATCAACTTTTATTCTAAAAAATATTCAAATTAGTAGTAACTGTTCATATTATGCACCATTTTGTTGAAGACAATAATATAGCCTATTTTCAAATCCTCTTCTGACCCTTTCAAATGCTTCTGGTGATATACTCTCTCATTCTTCCATAAGTCCAAGTTCGCCAATACTCTGCGGTTGTGTTTGGTACCCAACTGTTTTCAGGTAAAATAGGCTATATTATTGTCTTGAACAACAATTGGAACACTTAATTAACTAAGTGGAATATATTTTTTGAATAAAAGTAGATAATTTTGCAATCCTTGCTTGGCATTATTATTTTTCTGGTATAATCCCCAAACCTGGGCCAAATGTCAAACTACGATATATTATTTAATTCGTTATGAAAATACCTTTCTAACGATGTATCACAAATGGTATCATCCCACTTAAGACTTTTATGTTGGGGGTAGAGTAGTGGAGGGGCTTAAGGGGGTAAGTTCAGTATCATGATATATTGATCACAATGGTTTTCCCTCGAAACATACATTGACGTGTCCTTGCATTTTTAATAATTCTATTAGTTTCGGATGTACGCCGCCTGGGAAATTATCAAATGAACACACTGTATGTTAAGCAAAATCCAAGGAGTACAGGTGAGATGAACTGACACCGCAGATCCAGAACATTAGGACGAAGAGACGAAAGAAGCAACAAAGGTTGTAAAAAGAATCGAAGTTAAAAGACAATTCAACTACAGGTCCTACATATGACGTCAGAAAGATCGAGTTTACTTAACCTGATTCACTAACATTGAACTTAATTATACATAAGATATAATTAGGTTCAAAAATATTTATAACTTCGTGCCTCGATTGCTTTTGGTTGTTATAAGAGAGACTTGGATGTGTACTTTCGTACCATGAAACAAACATATATAAATCAAGTAGTTTCACTAGCTCCTGCATCTTCGTACAATAAATCAATCTTTTCAAACGCTTCAGTTCTACAGTAGCTTTAAAGTGATACTACATATATATAGGAACCAATTATGCAAAACAAATATGTACTTTAATAAGTTAAATAGATTGAACTGAACTGGCTAGAATGCATATATTAAATAAGCAAGGCATTGTTGATTACGGAGTGAGTAAATAAATAAATGTAGAAAAATACATGTACAGTCATAGTTTAAGGCCCTGTTTGACGACGCTACGGGGAAAGAATTTTCTTTGATAATTTGAAACAAACAAACAAATGTTATTTGAGCTTTTTGTATACCTTTCAATAATTAGATAAAATACGTGTCAATACCGTGACTTTTAATTTTACTCACTGTATTTAGATATAGTAAGGGTGTGGGCCTCCTGTAATAAATAATATAGATGTAAATACATATATATAGTAAAAAGTAATTTATGCTTCGCTAATTATTTATTTAATTTTTTCAAATACTTTGTTTTCCTATTTTAGATACAATAAAAGTTTCTTAGTTTAATATTTTTGTAGTAGTTTTGGTTCTAATATAACCATCATATAAAGAATTAGTTAACCTTATCAATGGCATAAGACAAGTCCATATAGGACTTGTCAGGCCCAAGTCGTGGAAATGTGTAACTTCCAGTTCATCTGTGGTACGGTAGGTTGAATGCCCCAGAAATGGATGGCTGACTGTTGCAGGAATATAAAACTATATTTTCTTACTTGATATAACTATAAACTGTTCGGTTTCTTCTATAACAGTTATATAAAACAATAACATTTTACCCTCTTTTTGCACCTCAATATCATAATTGACGTAAGTGTAAGTATGTAAAAGCATTCACTCTGCTTGTGGCAACGTTGAAATTTTAAATTTCATAAGGGAATACGTGCTGCTAATAATATACAGGCATATCAACAATTCCTGGGTACGTAATTACCAAATTAGGCAACCCAAATTACAGCAGCTGGTAACCGATGTTTTAGGTGCAGTATTAAACACAGTAACATTATAAATTGTAGCATAGAGCTTGAATTAAGATACGCATTTCTGAAATAATTAAAAAATATCTTACTTTTGATTTTATCGCTAGATATATATGTAGGCTTTTGTTCTATACTTCACAATTTAAGACAAATTTAGTTTAACAACTAATTTAAGACACATAATTTATTTATCAGTTAGTTAAACAGCTGAGGTTACATTAACAGTAAGCACATAAATTCTTTGAAATTATAGTAATAATTTAAAATGTCCGCCATTCGGTTCCTTTATGGTGATGTGTTCATTTGCATGCCGCATAGTTGCTTCTAGTTCATCAATATTATGTAAGTTTTGACAACAAGGTGTATGTTCTTTAAACAACCAAAGAAGTATCAACATCTATTACAGGTGTTAAATCAGGTGATCTTGCAGACCATCTTCCATAACCAATCATCATAAAATTGTCGTGTATTCCGATGTATCGAATGCAGTATGGATTGTTTCCCCATTCAACTGTAAATATCTTTCTATCAATCCATCATCGTGTAACTGTTCAATGTATGGAAGTGGTATATTATTTCGACATCTTCAGATAATGCCACCCATACACCAATTTGAATATGGTGGTTACTGGTTACAATAAAAGTATGTGATTTCCTGTTCCCCAGGTTCTATAATTTTGGCTATTAATGTAGCCTGACAAATAGAACCATGTCTTGTTTGACATCATCGTTTAAATTACTGACAAAATTGAATACGTCCATGGTGGTCCCGTGGATATAATTGTTGTACCATTGACACTTTTATGGAAGCATATTCAAAATCCTCTTTCAAGCCTTTCAAGCCTGTAGCTTCCGTATGAGATACGTTGTCATACCTGTTTGAACAGATAATTTGGGTAGAGATTACCTTGGGGCCTTAGTCCCATTCAATATCGAAAGTCTACACTTAATATAGCTATCCTAGCCGTAGATTTCCCTTTGAAAATGCAATGGTTAGTTTCAAAACGTTCCACAAGTCTATTCTTATGGTGAGCAAATGTTTCATAAGAAATATATATATTTTTTTGATATCTTTCCGTGTATTACTCAATCCAAGGATGCAGTTCATTTTGGAGTACCACTTCGAAAGTGCGCCATCAGAATGAATGCGTCTTGTTCACGTGTAGACATTTTAAAGTTTAGCCTAAAGTAAATGCTATTATTCATACATTTCATATGTTCATATATCATATTCGGCTTAGCTTACCTTACGAAGAAAATGTGAAATGTTATGTTATATGCATTCTCGTGTACATACTATAATTAGTTACTGAATTTGGCAGTGTTCTCGTTTTGTTTTATGCTGTTCCCGCAAATCTTTCCCAACTGTTGTTATATTTTTCTCTTTTTTATTTTAAAAATGTAACTCCCCATTTAATTCATTAAAAATTAGCTACTTTTTTGTGTACCCTACATAATGTATTCAGTCAATACGATATTCTATCCAAAATTTACCATTTTGCTAGTAGGAAACTTTGAAACTCTTTTGACTGAACGATTGAGAATAAAGATTCTTATATCCAGTTCGGAAAATAGTGGAAACTGGTACGTATTTCGATAACGGCATTCCGTGTTTCATATGAAACTTGGTCGAACACCGCATTGAATACTACGCGCGAAGCATGCTGTATAATGACAACACATCACTGCGCAAGTGATATGCTATGCACACAGCTTTCTCTATTTGGTTCCTGAAATTCGTGTACGACTTGTGTTATTTCATCGTCATATTACCGCTTACAAATAGAATTCTGTAGTTCTTTTGGATATCGCCAGTCACGAATCCAAATTTAATTTCAATATATATTATATTTACTTAGTTATTTTAATCGATGACAATATTTTCCAGCAGTACGTACATACTTATTGGGAATTCAATTGCTCAAACTGTTTGTTTGTTATTATTGATCTCGAGTTGCTCTTATGACGTTATACATTCGAATTTTAACCTTCCTATACATACGTAAAAATAAGACACGTATACTATACTATATAAGTCGGTCTCACAGACCGTATGAGTGAGTATAGGAAGGTTAAGAGAACCGTACCAGTCGACTAGCTTACATACATATTTCCAGATCTCGTCGGAAACCGCCATTCCAGAAATTTCATTACCAATAAAGTTACAAAGTATTCCATCAATTCGAAAGCTTTTCAATTTTAATGGGTAGAAAATTAATCCGGAAGATAAAATGATAATTAATTCCGGAATAAAATGTCAATTAAACTTTTATTTTAAGATAGGCATTTGACGAAAGAATTGTTTGATATTGATCGTGACGATTTAAGAAAAGTTCGTGAAATCCGTTTTACTGAATTTTTAATTCCTTTTAAAGTAGGATGGAATTTTCTATTTTATGTCTGTAGAAGTTTAGTGTTATTGTTATATTTAACGTTTTCCAGCATTTGTGAATTACGATACCCGTTGCATAATAATTTGATCAGAGCTTTAGTACGGAATCTATATGAAATGTCTTCTTCTTCTTCTTGATATATATCTATACTTACCGTGTAAAAATTAATAAACAAAAACAGCTTATTCCCTCGTTTATTGATACATATTTAAATTTGAAATATTGGTAATGTAAACTATAAACGTTGTACACAATTCCTAATTAAGATGCATATATCGGATGTGTATAAACTAGCGAAAAAGCTACACGTGACGAAACGCGTTATGAAATTCTGAATCTAAAATCTTAACATCAAAATACTGTACCACGTATCATAGGTCTTCACGACGTTCTAGAAGTTCGGACTTTTGTTTCACAAATAGACATTATTGTTCGATATCTGTTGATAGAGATAGCTGCAATTTAGAGTAAAGAAGAATCTTTGATACTATTTGTTAGTAAACTTTTTAGTTTTGACTTCCAATTATGTTTTTAATATTTCTTCATTAACACACAAAAACACATCTTGCAACGTTGTAGAACAATAAGATTGTGTTCGAATGTGATTTCTATCAATGACATTGTTGTCAAATTTTGACAATTACAGTAGTATGCCAGTGCGGTATGCTTTATGTCTCTTTAGTGCTTCCCAAAAACATGCGAAGCATAATACAACACTTTAAGAATAAGATTTTCGATTTAGTATGGAACGAAGGATGTCGCTGGATGAAGCTTATTCGCCAATTTATTCACATCCTGTATGTTGAAATGATAGCTTATGTAGTACATATATTGAATACAACAGAATAACGTGCCTTATTGCGAATTCGTAATCATGAAGAAGATGGTAAATAATGAACAATTCTTTGGTAATACTACAAGTCGATTGTTATTAATTGGGTTTAACCTGCTATGCATATAATTCATTACAAGTTTTAATGAGTTTAGGTAAACAATTTACCAAGCATAATAAATAAATAATAACTATATCTATCCAATGAAGCTATAGTCCAAATTGAGCCTCTGGTTCGTATATCCTCCTTTCCCATCACTGTCAGTGATATCACATGTCTTCGAGATCCATACCATCCATTTAAAGCACAAAAACTATGTTATGATGTTCCGATTTTGTTTGCAATTGGCCTTTTGCATTCCCGAAGACAAATGATCCAATAATATCCCCAGCCCAATACCACGTGTGGTATACATTTCGTTCCCATGAAACACAGACGAATTTTCGTCACTCCCAATGCTATAATTTTGCTTGTTTACGAAGCCATTAAGATGAAAATGGGATCCATCGCTGAAGATGATTTTGATGGAAATTTAACTGTTCACTTGTTGTTCAATGAACCAACTGACACACTTCACTTCACTGTGTATGGTCTGTAGGTTCGACTTGTTGTGTCAGTTTGATTTTGTAGGCATGAAGACGCCGATCTTTCGTGAGAATGCGCTGCATAGTGCTTCTTGAAATGTTCGGTTCTTGAGCACAATATCGACTGACCACATTCTGGCGAACATTCGTACTGTTCTGCTGAACGACTTGGTCGAATACGTGTCAATGGTCTGACATCAGTAATCGACACAATCTCCTCGCACTTTTCGATAATTATCTTCGCAGTTGATGCACTTGGAACATTTTGATTACCAAGAATTAGATGCAATTTGCGAAATTTAGTAGTCAAACTTTTTCCATTTTTAAAACAATTTTTAACAATAAAAAGGCATTGTTGCCTCCAATGGCGATTCATCTTTAATAGTGGTGGGCTGTGTTACCATCGAACTATCATAATGGTTTCATTATTAAAGCACAACAGCAAAAAATGGTGCAAAATTTAAATTTACCGCTTTTGTTGGGGATACCTTTATAAAGAACAACTTCATTCAGTGAAAGATCTAATGGTTTATGGCAATAGTAAGGTGAAGGTGAACCATATCTTAAGAGCTTAGAATGACCCTCAAACAGATGACCGCATGACATGTGTTGAAAGAATGCTTAAAAGGAACTAGGAGCAGAATAGCTTAAAAAATGACGGAAAAGCTCGTTGCTAATAAGAACTGAGAGGGAAGAAAGATAATACAATTAGATTTCTTGATTCTTAGTTCTGCTTAGTAGGCTTTTTCAAAATATTGTTATTTTCCATGAAGGAGTATGAAGAAATTAGGTTTGTTGATCAGATAATAGTATAAGATGGAAAGAACATGGAAAAGTAATAAGGCATTTTTCATCCGGTCCAATTAGTACTTCACTTAATCTTAAATTGTCCAAATACAATATATAAATATCAATTTACTGGTTACTGACCTACGTTTTAAATTGTTTTCCGGTTGCTATCTGTAGACTTGAAAGTTTCCATCGCCAGAAACGGAAATCACTATCAATTTGTCGGGATTACACGTAAGTCTAATATCTTTATTGCACGATTTCCTGTTATATAGCAGTTTCGTGAAAGCAACCGAGATTTCGGTCGTATTATTGCCGCGCTAAACGGAACGGTCGCCGCAACGATGCAATGTTTTCGGAGCTTACAAAGTGGGCACAGCCACTTTTAGTGGCGCAGTTAAGTCATGTGTTTATGACTATCGAAACTCTAAAGCTGCTTGTGGCGGTTGCTTGCGGGCCAAAGCCAATTAAACCCGAGCTTTTTGTGTTTTCAGTTGTCACGTTTCGTTGAGATGCATCTTAGTTAGGTATCGTGAACTGGGATAGAAATTCTAATAAATTTTATGATACAAGTATAGTAGTTTCGAATACTGTACGTGAAATTTCTTGAAGACTTCAGTCTACATACTCTAAAACGTGGGGTTAACTTTCAGTAGATACAAGTTTTTGGAAAATGATTGTATGGCGTTTTCACTATTCACTTGTCTTGAATAGAGAAAATGAATAAGACCTTACTGTATATAGTAATAATCTAATCTCAACCCAGAGTGTACACTTAGGATTTAAAGTAAGATGACATTTACAGGTTACATTTGGATAATGTTGACACTAGTGTAGCCTTTGATACAGGAGTAAAATAATTTATCAAGAAGAATATTTAAGGTTAATTTACCCTACGCCAAAAAGAGACAGTCCAAGCACAAAAATGGCATCAGTGATTAGTTACAGAATTCACTGATAAGTTTTCGCAGAATTAAGCTTACTTTTCAATACCTCATCAATGTTTGGCAAAATAGAGGCTGTCTTTCAGATGAAGTAGAATAGGAGACTTCAAACACAACAACGGTATGCTACTCTAGAATTCAGCACATGTAAGTAAAAGTATCTACGAGAAGAATGGAAATACAAAAAGTCTACCAGAACATTGCTGTTTTTCAATTGAGATTTCACACGCACGACCAATCCACCATAGGTTGTCATATATGCAGGTTAGATTGAAGACTGGTTAGTTTGAAAAAAAACTAAAAGCCCTGATTATAATAAAGCAAATTTGCAACAAAAAATGTGACATTGTTGGAAATCCTGAAGAGTTGTAGCTATGAATTTTGACAGCGTCCTCAGCTATGAAATGGTTAATTAGGCTTTCCAAAATATGCATTGGCTAAAGTTTATGAATGAAGCCCATTTACCATTACGTCTTTCTCCACTGAAGATGACAAGTTAGGTGTTAAATTCGTATTTGGATGTACCTAAATCGAAGCAGTAAGAATAAGAAGCATATTATCTGAGCTCATTTTAAATCACAGATTGCCCTACTTTTAGGAAGTTTGCATTGATAAACATTCCGTACTCAATCACTGATAAGCCACGCTAATGTTGATTTTGTGCTCCTCCTTCATATACGTTCCTGTTCCTACCACGATTCAAGGATGTCAAGAGATACTATATAACGAAAAGTGCTGGATGTCATCATAATTTGTAATCATGTATTATGTAGGCATTGTACATTTCCCATTATTTCGTGTAAGTTTATGGAAGTGAAGCGTACATTTTTGTGTTCCAGAAGCCAAACACTCCAATACAATAGCCTAAATTCATATTTCATAACCATATTTTGCTCCATTCAAAGGAAGCTTAAACATCAAATGTGTGCCAGAGAGTTCCTTAATACTTCCTTATTGTCTCCTTGACAGGATTGATTTTTGTGGTGAAAAATGAGTTCTTGTTCGTAGCGAGTTCAGTAACGGGTCTGATAGGAAACTTTAAAAATAAAACTATTTATCGCGGGATGTGATACAACAGTGAAGTAAATTGAAAAATATAAATCTTCCTCGTCTAAAACTCTATTAAAAGGCAGTGCCCTTAAAAGCATGAAAAGTTAAGTCGCTCTCTATTATGCCCGGCGACCTGGTTGGTGCCGCAGCTGTGTTGCCCTGCCCTTCAAACTATGTTTATGAAATTGTTAAATGTTTACTGCTTGCTGTAAACACCCTTTCAGTTTCGAAATAGATCGAGGATTTTATAAAGTTTGAAGCGGGTTTTACTGCTGATTTTGGACGCGTTATATCTAAAAAATAAGTAAATATATACCTACGTATGTATGTGTACTATTGTGTACGTATATTTATACGTCAGAAACATATCTCTAGACTAGAAATGCATGGTTAAAGTGTTGTACAGTACAGTGAGTGGCAAACGTATTGCATAAATGCACTAAGTTTAAATAAATGATTTTCTATACCGATCAGTTTTTAATAAGAATATAAATTGCAGCTTCTGAGTCAATTTTCGAACGCCATTTATTATCACTGATACAACTTTTATATAGTATATTCAAAGCGATAACTGCGTATTTAAAATTTAGATTTTATTGTTTTTTATCAAAATCATTGTATTAAAGTTGAAACATCCTAAATAAGAAGGTTTCTGAGGAAAGTGCAATTGAACATCATAAATCAACAATTTTATTACGGAGTAAATTAATTAAAAGAAAATAGCATTCATACAAAATGTTACCAAAAGCGGTTATCAATTAAACAGTATATTTATGTTAGAATTATTTACTTCTACTTGCTAATCTTTCAGAATTGGATAGCATAAAAGAATGGGACACATTACTTATTGTGCAAGTATACATGGATTTATTACAAACAAGCAATAAGTCACTCACTTCTTTATATGTTTTAGAACTCAACAGTCACGGGTAGTCTTTTGACAATGTAATATGGGAACAATGCATTTCTCCCAGAGAGACTGTCGCGAGAGCGAGGCTCGACAGTATTCCCGGTGAGATTGACTTCAGTTATGATTTACTTATGGTTGGGATTAGACAGAAATAAATGGTACAAGTACACCACAGTTCGTGTATAATAAACAGATTAAAAATTCGAAATAAAAAAGAATTCTGATCAAGCTACAAAAATAAATAAACTTAATAATTTCCTACAAAATAAATAAAAATTCTAAGCTGCAATATGAAATCGTCTCTATATTAGGGGTTCAAAGAATGCCGCCTTCCTTGATTAAACAATAACCAAGTCTGTCGTAAAATTTCTGTCTCACTCCTTCGAGAATTCGAAAGGTTATTGTCGCAAAAGTCTTTCACAGATTTTCTTGTAACTGTTGCAAATTGTTCACCGTCTCAAATCCGTAAAGATTTCTTTGACATAATCCCAAATAAAGAAATCGCAGGGAGTGCCATTTGGTACCCTTTCTGGCAATAATGCGATCAGGAAAGATGTTTTGTAATAATTCCATTATTAATCAGGTGTTATGTGCAAAACAACTAGGTTGTAGGAACCAAATTCCACCAAAATCGGCGTTAATATTACGAACTGCAGAAATAACGTGTTCCAAGCAAATGCAAATATTTCGCTCCATTCAAATTGGCGTCAGTAACAAATGGCACTATGATGTTGTCACCCAAGATACCTATCCAAACGAGATTGCAATAAAGAAATGTCCAAATGAGTGCGAACATTTCCAGTACAGTTTAATTATTTTTGCATTAAATGTATATCATTTAACTTTTTTTTTTCTATTAATAATTAGAGATCACATAATTTCTGTTTTAACCTTATTCTCCGCATCGTTGATTGTGAGTGGGTTCTTACTGATAACAGCCGTATGCAAAGAAAATAATTGAATAGTGTGGATTATCTAGAAAGCGTCATACCAAAATATTGTAAGTGTAAGTAAAACCGTATTAAATTGGAGTTTGCAACATGGTAGCCGCAACAGAATTTTAACACGCTCCCACTGACTATTGTTAACTTTTCTGATCCGCCGAGGATGAAGCTTATATATACATATGTATATGAATTTGAAAGTCAACGGAAATGGAGTATAGACTTTCAGGACCTTGATTTTGTTTTCCGCCTGAATTACGACACAACTTTAATTTTCTAGAAATATTCTCTGGACGATGTCGTAGTCGTCGATAGCGGTTCGGTCATCAGTTTTTTCAGAAACAATTTAAAGGCGGGTATAGTCTCCTACATCTCGTAATGTATCATTCGTTCGTTTCACTCAACTGATATGTATGTATGTATCCGTTAAGGTTCGTTGACTTGAATTCCCTAGGGCCGGTTCCAAAGTCTTGTTTAGTCGATAACCGTACTCGCGATTCATGTTGTTGGCATTCTTCATTATTTATAGTTATAGTTGCCGATGAGATTATCATTTGAAAGGAAATGCTCAGTTAATGTTCTTATCCTGTGCATTGTATATTAGATCGTATTTGATTTACGTATGAATTCTCACATTTGTACTGTAACTGGTAAGTATGTTCTGCGTGCACGCTTTATAAACTGTCTTCGTCCTATCCAAAGATCTGCTTTATTTCCCTAACTGTCCTGTAACGCACTCGACATTTTGGAAACCTGCGGAAAGGGTGGGTATCCCATAATTTGACCAAGTTCATTGTTTTCCTCTTGAATCTTGTCTTTCTTAGTCTAATCTCCTTTTCCTTGCATCCGTTTCGTTGTATCACCTTCGAAATTCTTCGGTTTTGTTGTCAACGTCACTTTTTGACGTAAAAATAGGTTAATTACTGATTTCTTTCTGGGTGAGGTCAAGATGTAAAAATGGGTGTAAGTAACTGTTCATATACGTCTTCTGGCTCGAACTGATTGTTGTTTCTTGTGGTTTACCAAAACTTAAACAATAAATAGTAGGTCGGCATCCCTTTTGATATCTATTGGTATTGGTATTATGCGGGTGTTTCATATCTTTGTACAGATCTCTGTTTGATGAAATTCAGACTCTCTTTCGCGGGGATATTGCTAAAGAGCTATTCGGCGTCTGCGTCTTTGTTGGCTAACTAGCATTTATATAGAAATTCTACGAAAAGCTCGAAGTTCTTGTAAAAACTGTTGATTGATCTAATATAGTGTTGAAGAAACTGGAAGAGCCACCAGTAAACCATTAACAGGTTGAGCGCCATAAAAACATTGAAAAACTTCCCAAGTATTTTTATTTTATGTTTGGAAAAATCGTTTTATTTTAGCTGCCTCTTTTTGTTTGTTTGCTTTCCAATAAGATTTTCTCGTGTTATGTCGCGCGGGTTGTAGATACTTTATGTAAAAATAAATTACGTTTCACTGAAAATATAATTGCCAGAAGTGAAACATAGGATTTGTGTCTCGGTTTTCAAAGAATACGCAGATGTGTATGATATATATTTGTACGTATTTATATGCTTCATGACACTTAAGGTATATGTATTATCTGGAGGATATTTCCGCAAATAGGAAACTCAATAGAATGGTTCTAACACTTATTACATTAACTTTCACTTTTTCGAATGTGTATTTCGGTAACTAAGGTGTCATTTTCAATTGAAGAAACGGGAATAATAATAATAATTATTATTTATTCTTTAAATACAAAGGTATAGAATACGTCAACAAAGCGGTTGTAAAGCAAAATTGGTATAACAATAATCAGTATATCAGCGTATAGAAAGCATGTCTCATTAAATATCTTTTCAATTCATTTTTAAACAATTGTAATAGCAAGTTTTTGATTTCTGACGGTATATGATTGAAAAAATGGATAACGTTTTATAATACCATTCTGAATTTTAGTGTATTTTGTGTGTGCTGGTATTAAATGCTTTTCTTTTTTTTGTGCTTTGCGTATTGAAGATTTAGTTCGAATTTTACAAAATAATCTCCGTAATTCTTCTTCGCAATCAACGGACGTTCTAAAATACAAATATATACCGAAGATAATATGTTATTGTTTATAAATGTATCTCTGCATGTTGCTGTTCTGTTTAACTTAATTATATTTCTATAAGGGTGATTGCAAGGACTGTGGTGTAATTTACTGACACAAATATCTCATCGGTAAACTCCTCACCACACAATGGTTTATATGGTTACTTCGGTTTATACAGTTGTTGAAGATGCTTGCCTCGAGCTAGCGAAACACGTGTCACCGTTTTTGTTATAAACAATTGTGTGGTGAGGAGTTTACCGATGTGATATTTGTGTCAGTAATTATATTTCTAATACGTATAACGTAAATCATGCTTTACTTTTTACATTTATTCTATTTGTGGACTCATGCTATTATTGCGTTGAAAGTTTAAATGGAATTGGGATAGTAAAGTAAGGAGGATTAAGTGAAATGTTATTTGAGAAGTAATTAGAAAGTTATTAGGGAGAGCGATGTTGAAACCGAAACAAGGAGAAATTTTGAATTTTCGAACATAAAACAATTAGTTAGTTTTGAAGCAACTACATTCGTTTAACCGGTATTACCAAAAGTACAACAAAGACTAATTTTAAAAGAAAATATATTCTTGTATGTAGCGTATAACATCCCTATTCATTTTCCTGTCTATGGGTCATAAACTAATTAATGATGTTCCTTCTCGCAACATCCAACCAACTTTTTATGACCTGTGTTGGATGAAATTGATGCTAATGAGGTTGGTTTCAACAATACGGTGTACCTACCACAATGCGGCCGAAACAATGCAGTTATTGTTATCTCGCACAGAAAGTAGTTAATTGGCCACTAAGATCATGTGACCTGACACCATCGAACTTTCTTTTCAGGTTTTCCGAAAGGAAAAGTGTATACACAAAATCCACAAACAATTCCGAACCTCGAAACCAAAATTCCATGAGTTATTGATGAACTTTATCCCCAATTATGCCCAAATGTGATTGAAATTTTGGTGGAGCACGTGAACGTTTGCCAAAAACCGAGTTGCTCATTTGTAGGATTTTGATTTGTGTTCCACACCTAGCCGCAATATCTGTATTTTATATTTAAATAAAAACATCTGAAAAATTCAACTGGAATATGTTTTATTGAAAAGTAAAATTAAAGTAGGTTTTCAGACAGCTTTATATGCCACGATAAATTTAAGTCGCTTATGCAACAAGCATGCTTATCGTTCCATATATTTTGTGCATACTGTTTTACGTAGGTGCATCCATTTGAGGTCATTAAATGATTATAAAAGTGTATCTACTTACAGCATCATTCTGAAATTAACAAATTTCTCAATAATTTATATGTATATATATTCAGGTATATATGGAGGGCAAACCCAATTTACTTAAATATAAAATTTTAAAGAAATTACATAATTATTCGTGACGAAAGACAATTTCAGGGAATTTATTCCAATGACGAACTGGAAAATCCTTCATGCCAGATTTAAGCTACTCACAGTTTTATCTTTCCTCATTATATTCGCGGTTTAGGCATCCGCGCGTATAGCCCTCCTTATCCTTTTCACAGGTTATTCTTGTCTTCAGGGCTACACGCAATGAAAAAAGGTTTTCGGGGGTACATAAAATCGATAGGGAAATTTTTACAATGAGTCATATGAAAATTCTGAAGAATTCTGAAAATATGTATGTATGTATAATTTTTATGTTTGTGCGGAACAGCTCGTTGCCCTATTTTCCACTTCAACTCGCGTACATTGGTAACATATGTGGCGGCTGTAAAGAAAATGTGTTCGTTTGGTACAAGCTGAGTTTGATGGGGATTGTTCAGTTTTTATTGGCGTAGTAAGTATAAAATGATTTTGTTTCATTTGAAAGCACTTTAAGTCGATACGCAGGTGAACTTAATTGTTTCCAGAATATGCACAAATTATCCGAATTGTCCTTACTCGAACACAATGCTTACAATTCGGATGCGCATTAATAATGAATTAGTTCCTTACTTTTGGTGATAGAACTGCATATTTATTATACATACATATCAGATATATGGCTTAAATTAAGTTATATTTTGTTCAAATCCATCATTTTTGAAATGGCAAAAGTATTATACCAATATTATTACCTCTGTCTTACAACTTAATACCAGTTATCTGATTTGTAATTTATTTATAGTAAGAACAGTAAGTAATTAAATCTAGAAGTGTAAGAACAAATACAAAATTACTAATATAAATTCCAAAGATATTGATTTAGCTACAAGTAGAAAATCCCAAAAATACTATACGTACATAGGCTTTAATATTTATCACTAATAAAAAAGGCTGTAACTTTTTATAGTTTCAATTTTGCACTAGCCGAAATTTGTTCAATATAAAACTGAGGTATTATGAAGCTGCAATAATTAGTGTTACGTTCATCAGTAGTGGAATTATCTACGAATTGATTGAGAACATGGTCATCAGTTAAGAATTTGGCGGATGCAACTTGCCAATACCTTTAACTACGTCATTATCAATGAGAGACAAATAAATAATTGTTAAAGCTGACTTTTTCTTCATCCATTGTGAAACTGACAATTCAGAGTAAAACTCATCAAAAGATGCAAAACAAGTATAAAAATCAGCATGTTTTAAATAATTCCTTACCATTTGCTATGCTTAAGACCCAAATTTGATGTATTCAGGAAATTTACAGATCTACATTTATTTTAATAACAGTGCTTCCCGGGTTTTCCGAGTGTTGTGTTGATATATACAAGTTCGCCTCAACCAAAAACGGATATCCTATAAGACCCCAAAATTAGTTTGTATTATACGGTAATTCGTTTTAAGCGGGTTCGCAATAAAATTATAAAAAATATTTTTAATATTATTTTTATGGCAAATATAACGTGATCCTAGAGGCTAGTACTCAATAACCTGTAGTTCGCTTTAAGCGGGTTCGTTTTAGACGATCACCACTGTATTTTAGTTTTCTTAGTTAGGTTGCTCTATAAATATTGTAATCGTCGATAAAATAAAATCAATAAGTTTATACCGAATTCAAAATCTCACGAGAACGTTTACGACACAATAAATTTTACAAAATATAAATTACGTTTGATGTCACGATATCCGCAGGATAAATAGGATACAACAACGGTCGTCGGAAAAACGAACCAGAATAAAACTAACTTCCCGACGCAAGAAACATGCAACGTATCTTCCACGTTGTATTTCATTTCTCCTTGGAGAGCTATAAATTAATAGCTAATGTTCTATACACTGGCGGCGTGATAACACAAATGTGTTTGTTTTCCAATCGATAACGGTGCGGCTATGATGTCGACGGGTAACCTTTTCCGCTTTTACTGTATTTTCGCCAAAAAATTATCCCGGTGGCTTTAAATTTCTCCATGCGCTGGCGTAAATAATTTTAGCAATTTTTTCCAATTTAGCTTGCTGAAATACATACAACTTTCACAACCAGAAAAGCTTAGCTGCCAGTGGACCGATATATAAAACTAAAAGCATTGTAGATTTCTAAACGAGATATATGATGAAGTGTTATAAGCATTGCATCGCAAAGTAGTTTGCTTTTATTAATTGTTGCAAATAAAAATGTGTTTGATAAAACTCGATTCCGTCTGAGGAAGTACATTTAGCTGTCCAGAAACTTTTTAAATTATGTAGGTTCTCTCTCGGCTGGTTTCTGAAGTTTACATAATTGTAGATTTTAGAACGAGAAATATCTTTAAGCGCTAGAGATATTGTTACAGCAAGTGGTTTTACCATTTACTAGTTGTTGCAAGTAAGAACATTTTAGAAAAACGTTATTTGATAAGCCGTATAACCAACTTTTCAGTTCTAGAACTGTCTATACACACGTTGGGTCTTCTATTTCTATATCAACCTCCACATCAGTAATATGGAGGTTGCAAATGTAATTTGGACAAGTAATTATTGACTTATTAATTCAGGTGTGGGCTAGTTAGTTAAAAGCAGAGTTTGCTTACGTTTACCGCAAGAATTAGAAATAACGTAAAACTGCATTTCAGAAAGCGAAACAATACTTCTTCAGTAAATTAATTAATTAATTAATTAATAAGTATATTTTGAAAGAAACTTGAATTTTATTAACAATTATAACAATAGACGAGCTTCCCATACCAAATGTGTAAATAGAACTTTTTGGTTTCATTGCATTTCATTGTCTAATATTCTTGTGGACTCGTCATACGAAATTTCTGAAATCAAGTGTTGTAATGGTGTGCACGTTGCCATAGAGGGTTAAAATCATTTTTATCTATGGAGCTGAAAACCACTGGACCTTGCGTTTACTGTTTAGAACGGAACGGCGGACATCTTGAGCAATTTATTAAATATAATGTTTTGTTTTATATGTAAAAGTAGTAATAAATCGATAATCGCTATCTGGTATTGTTCATTAAACATGTAAATGTATATATATATATATATTTCGTGACCTCTTTATACTTATCTTATATGATAGATCTCTACCACTAATAGGTCAATAAAACAAGGCTGGTTTGAACGATAGTTATATTTTCAGAACGTTTGCAAACGTTTTCGGAATACCTTCTTCAGTGAAAATATAACTAGATGATGCCTACACCTTATTATTGTATCAGCTAATAATTACTTACCCAAAATTACCTTAGTGTGGTGTCAATGAAAGGCATTTTTCAAAAGCTCTCCAATAATTTGTCACGTGATACTTCAGAATTTAGGATGGTGGCAGGGCGGAGTTGATTGGGGCAACGTATGTACATATATGTATGGTTATTTTGATGCCCCCTTCGTATAAGCGAAGCAATTTTGACCATTTTGCGGTACGTCGTGGATATATCCTCGAATATTGGAGTTTCTATTATTTAGCAATTCTTTGAATTAATCAATCTGAATCTTACTGGCTTTCCCTTTCAGGATACTGCAGATTGCATGAGCACCTATACCGGCTGGGTATAGCCAGCACTAATACCTGCACCAGAAAAAAGGTCTGATATCTGGGGTATCGTCATTGAACTCCCTCAAGATTTTGAAGTTGTTACGTGCATCCAAACCCGGGAGAAGTTGTAGCTTAAATGAATCTTAGCAGGAGACACTAAATAGAAACAAAGTGTATCAATCATGTCGGTAACACCAATATCAATAGTTTACCAGGTTGTTAAAAGAATGAAATTTGTATTGAAATCGCACTATGGAAGATGTAAATTAAGAACAAGGACCAAGATCCTCGGATCTCTCTTGTTTATAGCGAGACTTTCAGAAACTACGTGATTATATTTCACAAACTGAGGTCTTTCAGTTAACACCTCCATACAAATAACGCACGACTAACGAAATATTAAGAAAGATTTCGTTAAATTAACACTTAAAATTTAAAAAAGTGTAAAAGTAAATGTAAAAGTTTGCTAATTAAAATTTGATAGTTTAGGCAATCGAAAGCTTTAGATAAATCATAAATTAATTTAGTGTTATTTTAAAAAATTGGAAAACAGTATTTGCTAATTTTTGAATAGCAAAGGTTGTAGATGGTTTGTTTGTAAAACTATACTGACGTTGACTGTACTAAAATTTTATTCAAAATAATTTGTTGTTTGAAGCTTAAGGATCTTTTCAAAGATTTTTGTGAAAATTGGAGTGTTTGAAATGGAACAATAATTGTTGATTATATCAATAGAGCCTTTTTGACAATTGGAGTTACAGATTAAATCTCAAGTAACTTTGGGTAACAAACCCTACTGCTGCAGTTATTTATTAATTTAGTAAACGGACAAATTACAATCTTTTATGATATTTATGATCTATGCATTTAAGCCGTACACATCTTTATTAGAAGGTCGCATTATTAATCAATGACTGATCTAAGTAATCTCCTAAAACTTAAATGAAATGTTACTAGGTACCTTATTAGTAACTTCGTGTTTCCCATTTATAGAACATAGGTATTTGAGACGGAAAGCATAACTTAACAGCATAACTAACAGAAACGAAAGGAAGTTGTAATATTGCGGATCGTCAGGCAGCGATTCAAGCGATTCAAATTCTTACACCATTTATAAAGAAATTCAATTTTGTATAATTTCCCAAACCAGTGAGGTTGGTTACACATGCTAATTGTGCAATAATATTCTGATGATACATTTACAAGATGCTGGATTTGATGTTACTGTTGGATTGCAAGCGTTTAATTAGTTATTGGTCTTTCTTATGTGTAACACAAAGCAATCTTGGATTAACTACAGGATCCTGTGTCAACCAAAGAGTTCTTAAAAAGAAAAGTAAAATTATGACTTTAATTCAAAGTTAAAACTACATTCTGGTTCCCAATTTACACATACAAAATTGTATGTATTTTTACATGCCTACATATATACATAAATAGTATCAATTTGAAATTTAATAATAATAATAATAATAATATTTTATTTTATTTAGATGATACTTGTTAACAGATTTTATAAATAATAGAAATTGGAATAGTTGTTTACTACTACACATGTCCACATGTCCATGCTACATTTTCCGAGCGCCATCGCTTACGCGACTGACATTTCCATTTTCTTAGAGAAAATTGCGAACAAAGAATCTAGTGTTGGATGACCCTTTGCGTTCGCCGGGTACGAACTATGCGTCATGAAATAGCCACCAACAGATGTCAAGTGAAAAGATGCTCAACAACAAAACTTTCTTGGGAATTGAAACTTCGATGCGAAAATGTTCGTCCGTTGTAGTAGTAAATCATGCTGCTCCGGATTGGCGCATAACCCGGTTTCAGACGCAGATGAAAAGTTTTCGTGTTTGCAATTTACACTGAAAATAAATTTATTTGAATCACTTGTGGTTATAGTCATAGAAATTTGTAACTATAATAATTCGGGTAATCATCCAGAATATCTTCCGAATGTTTGGATTTTTGTTATCTATAAATGAGTTAACATATACAGGGTGTAACGATGAAAATGGTAAATTTATTAATATGATAAAGCTGGTATTGTATAATTAACATAATCAGCAAAACCAATGACAAATCACGCGAAACGTTTTTGCTTAATTTTAATAAAATTTTGCCCCCTACATTTTTATATTACGGTACTGTGTTCCTCGTAGAAGTTTATTTGAGAGGTAAGGGATTTTTAAAAGCCGAAATAAATAATCAGGCATTCAGTCGTATTCGGGTATTCTGCAATGTAAGCAGATGGTTTCATTGAAATGGTGCCGCCAGTAAATAGCATATTATTGACAGGTGAAAAATGATTCTCTGTCACTATTACAGAAAAATAAACATCTGTTTTATTTCGCTTTCGTTGCACGAACTTGGGTTAAATGTGAAAAGTTCGACGAATTTTTATTTGGTAATGATAAAATGCTTTATTTCAAAAAGATTTATTTATTGGTAAACAATGTAAAGTCAAGAAAACAAAGAAAGTTTCACAAGAAATGCCTAACATTAAACCTGTTTAACAATAATATGTTTCTGCGATTGATGATGAAAGAAAAATGACTTTTGTTTTCGACAATTTTATAATTTGGTAATTATGAGTTTAAGCTATTTCATTGTTTTCTATAAAAAATAATTCGTTTGTGTTTACAAATGCATACAGGACGATTATATAATCGTCGAATCGATTTCAACTTGGAAACATAAAATGATACTAAAACATCACAAATCAAGAAATGAATAATATTTGTGAGCGACGCGACGTGCTGGAATATGATAATTTAGACGTGGCTTTGTAGCTAACTTGCACTCACACCATAATTTCCGCGACATACGACCGTATCGATTTTGTTCGCCGTAGGGTGCATTGTTAGTATTTTGTGTTGAAAAAAGCGTTCGCAAATGTTGAACCCTAATGAAATACGATCATACGTCTCATACGGATAAATTGACATAAAATGTCAATAAGAACAACTTAACAGTACCGACGTCGTCGGTGTGAATATTTTATATGTATCTATTTAACAACGAAAAGTATTAGCATAATAACTCTTTAACGTGAAATAAAAACTAAATTGTATCACTAATCTTGACGAACCCTAGAACTTCGAAATCTATATGTGTGCATACATACATACAGTGCTGTGCAAAAAATACAACAAGATAATCATACAATGTAAGTTCCCATTTTTAAATAGAAAGGGTAAACTTAAGATAATTATATACACAAGTATATGTACGCTAGTAATTTAAAAATAAGTTAGTTGCTCTTACATTATCGACAACGAAGTTCAAAAGTAACAAACCACAGAAACAAAAAGATATTTAAATTTTAAACGTGCAAAACCAAAGCAACGTAGTACTTGAAGACAATAGGTAACCTATGTTGTAGGACATGCAATTTTGAAAGCAAACCCGACGTTAGTTCGTTTTAAATATGGAAAGTGTTTAGATGCTTTGAAATGGTGGGCGATAGAAACTGCGATAGTTTTAAAACGCGCATAATGATTAATCTTTTAGATTAAGTTCTATCGTTAAAAAATATAACATTAACTGGCTGTTAAGCCTGTCCCTGCCTGGCAGGAAAAAAAAGAAAATATAAGCTAAAATGTTGAACAATTGACAAAAAATTCTCCGCCCACAGACCAAAAATAAAAAATCCGGCTACGTTAGGATTTGGCCTAGGCGTTTCACACTTATGCATGCCAATTTTCAGCTTTCTAGCCCATCAGTGGGCTTCAAAAGGCTCTGGATAGACAAAAACAGAGGAACACACAAACAAGGAAATTATATATATATATAGATAGATCTATCATCACGTATTAATTAACGTTTTGTTCAGCGATGAACAAATCGTTCACTCAATCAAAATTTAATGTGAAGATTTCCAACGGTATGTGTACCGCCCGATGTAGAAAAGGTAAACGTCTAGGTCCACGGAACTGCAACATGAGTTTCAAGCATGGCCTGATTGGCCTGCCCAATCACCAGACTTGAATCCTATTGAGAACCTGTTTGGTATACTAAAACAAAGCGTTTCCGGTCAACGTTCTTTCAAAGATCCGTTCCAAACCTTAAAGATCGAATGGAACAACATCTCTGATTCTACTATTATTAATTTAATACCATTAATGCCTCGTAGATGTGCGGACGTTATAAAAATAAAGGTTCCTATACCAAATACTGATTTGTTGCTTTTGTTTTGCACACTGCATAATGGACTGGAGACTTGTTTTTGTTATTTTACTCAATGTAATTGATTAATGTAATTTAATTAGAGTGCATACAAGTACCTAATATTGGTGCATCACATTTTGTCAAAATTTTTCTTAAAAGAAAATAACAACGACTTCATTTGGATTAAATTTGTTGCTTTTGTTTTGCACAGCACTGTACGTATGTAGTATTATTTGTAAATGTTTCCATTAAAAAGAAAAGTAAAATATTATGATGGTTTCCATGTAGTTACACTAATAAAATTCTTACTACAAAACTGAAACTACAAAAATTTGTCGGGCCGCTTATATTTTTTCTAAACATTCTGAGAAATTCACTATTGGTAGCACAGGGCCTTAGTTTGTTAATTTAACATTTTCTTCTTTTTAGAAGCTGCATTTTAAGTGGTAAGTGAGGCTGAGAGAAACGCAAAGTTTTGGGAAATACAACTAATACGATTTTCACGATGAGTTAAAATGAAAACTAATTTATCTGCAGTGCTTTTCGAAGAAAACTTGTATTGCCAACTCTAATAAGCATAACAGGCCGTCCAGTAGAAAACACGTTAAATATAATTACGCACAACCTGAAACAACACTATCCAGTTGTTTGTGTAAGGCCAGGAGTTGCCAGGAGTCTGTGGGTGTGTTTTTTTGTAATTAGAAGTAGATTACCCGAAATCTACTGGAGCCTTAGTCGCACTTAGACGTCGTAAACCGGACTCAATCAAAGTCATCTTTCATCAACATTAAATCAACCGAAGCTGACACCCACCTGTTGGAAGCCTGCTCCGCATATATGTAAGGTATAAACAGCACCGTTGTCGAAATTTAACATTGATTCACAACCTACGTTGTGCTAATCGGAAAACAGGTTAAGTGTAATTACGTACGACCTGAAACAATATTATCCAGTTGCTTGTGTAAGGCAAGGAGCTTCCAGTAGTCTGTGTGTGAGTTTTGTTTTTCTGTAATTAAAAGTACATTGGGTCAACATTCACCCACAACCTACGCTGTGCTAATCAGAAAACGTTTCTGTTTGTCAACAGATTTCCCGGAGATAACTTGATAGCCACTTGCTTTCTAAATACTGTGCTCTTTTCTTTTCGCATCTTAGAGAATCTTGCTCGTTGTTTCTGGATTATCAATGTCTCGGAATACCAAAATAAAAGGAAGCACGTAGCAAGTAACTTTTCTCTTAATAATACTATTTTCGATAAATTATGTAGATACACGTACTTTAAATTACTAATTAACATGACTATCCAATACTCTGAGAACTACCATAAAGTTAGGATGGTGGAAGGATATATGGTGAGGATGTCGTCCTAATGCAAATATCTTACTTTACAATGACCTTGTTGAAGTCCTGATGAGTTACGCGGAACGTATTACGTTAATATCCCATTAGCGCAAAGTTCGTGTCCAGTTAAGAGATCAAGTCGCAAAGTCACGTATTTGTTGTTTTATAAGTTCGGAGTGCAAATCCATGCGGTGCGAAGAGAATTAGCATCCACTTCGCATCTAGAACTTCGGCACCGATCGCGCGTGATCAATTCCATTAATTTATGGTAATTTGAACTAAAACTTTCTTACCGCTAGTGCGAGTTAATCTTCTATTTATATTAAAATTAAGTTCGATCATTATGTTTCTTTTAATAAGATTGCATGGTAAGTGTAAATGTCGATAAAGCTTCCAATTTGTTTTATTTAGTATTTTTAACAAATCATATTCGATTAAACGCAGAATTTTGATTAATTTGATTAAATTAAATTTATGTAATTAATTAAATACCTTACTCTACTTCTATGAATTGATGTTTGAATTAAGGTGCAGGAAATGTAAAAATGTCCATGTGTATTATGATCACTGCAGTACAATTAATTTTCTAGGGTTAATACGTTGTAGTGCAATGCTTGACTTTTAATGCTTGGTACTTAACTTAATTGATAATTATTATAATGATGCAGTAGTGATTTTCTGTTTCAGTTTAATGAACTGAAGGTATATTAAACTATTATTACTGTTAATTATTTTTTATTGAGTATGAAACTTCTGAAAATCGTACGCTTGTATTAGATGAACCCTCATTAGCGTGCATTTGCATGTTTTACTGTGAAGGATATTTTATTAATTCGGCATACAAGGAGAAGGACGAATAAGTCCAGTGATGTGATCAATGATGGTATATTATGGGACAAATATCATGAATAAGAATATTCTTTATCACAAAATAATCTTTGGATTCGTTGCTAACGCAATAAGACTACCAGATTTTTTACATTACCCCATATGCAATCGTTGTAGTTGCGTTTTTCTAATAATGCATGGTGGTTTACGAAGTCGAACCCCCTTACATACCTCACAGAACGTCATTTCTCCTTTCCCTTGGCTGTCGGATGTTAGCTCTCAAAGAAAGCTTACTCTTTAGAGCATCCACCAAGTAAGCGGTCTTCTTTTTGGCGTTGTTGATTTTCATAATTGGTTGGTCCAGCATGTCCGCCATGAACAAGTGCAATGGGTTTGTCTTCCGTATTTCATTCACATTCAATTCGTAACATCTTTGCTCCGACATATATTTTCGCCAACCTGCGCAAGCGGTTTGGACTGGTGCATTGCCGTGTAGGTGGTAAACACCTTTAACAAGTTTTCCCGACGATTTTTACGAATGGTGTCTATACAATAGGTTGCTATAGTTTTGAGCATTAATTAATTAACGAGTTGCTCATCACCACCATGATTATTTCTTTGTAGTGCCAAGTAGTTGTGATCATGATCTTCCTTTTAAACTGTGAATGAAATTCTGAAATATGTAGATGAAGCAAAGAACACATCTTAAAAAAATCCCTTGTTTCATTTATTTATCAAACCACGCTCTCCCACCCCTTATTTCCTTTTTGAAAGTACCATAATAAAGTATCATGGTCATCTTTCACAATCGATTTTAAAACTTCGCAAGTATTGCATTCTTAAGTGCCAAACAATGAATAAGGGCATTTACACGCTCGAACACGCATGATTGCAGTTTACGCATGACAAACTGTGTGATTTTTACGGAATTGTGGGATATATGAATCTATCACATTCTCTTGGATCATTTCGGTCACGCATGTGACTGGGAATATACGAGGAGGAGTGGCGATGGAAGTAAATGACCTTGATACGGTTAAGGTGACACTTTATTCCGTCTCTCTATCTAGTTAAGTTTCTTTTTAATCCTTGTTAGAGTAAGACGTTCTTATGTGGCAGTGCCATAATGCTAAGAGAAAAGGTAAGATGAGTATTACATTGAGATCTTGACCAAGCTGAGAGAAAGTATGAACAAGAACGACTAGATCTGTAGGAAAGAAAATCATGGATTCTGCACCAGGATAACACGCCAGCACAAAAATCGCTTTCTGTGGTTCTGTGGTTGGTAGCGGACAAGCACACTACTGTGCCCGACTATTCACCATATTCATCAGATCTTGCTCCATGCCTCTCTCCTCTACCTGTTCCCAAAAGTGAAAAGTGCATTAAAGGGAACACATTTTCAATCTAAAAGACGTCCAACCGTAAACGGCGGACTTGCTGTGATTTCCAGCACTGCTGTGGGCAATGGAAAACATATATGTTGGAGTGTATGGATAGGAAATGGATTATGTTGAAGATGATTTACAGCTATTCGAATCAGTTTCGTTACTTAATTGTCATACCAACTATGGTTTTACCTGCGTACACATAAATATATACATACGTATATCTATCTTTTACTCTAATTGGTGATAACCCCTTGTGTAGGTACTTTTCGATATTGCTAGCCAATAACTGGTAATATTTCTTCAGCAGAAATATTCCACAACTTTCTCAGTTGTTCACTGTCTGGAAATAATAAACTGTTGATTCGCTTGTTTTCTGTGGATTTTATAGCTAAACTTAGAACTGAGTGTCCAGTTCTTTTTTCATGCTAGTGATTTTCCTGCCTATGCTGATTTTTTCCGTTGGCTCTTACCGAGAAATTTAGCAAATTTCTAGAAATATTTTTTTCCGAGGTTATTCAATTCAATTTTTACAGGTCGCAAAACCCACTGTATTGTATTTTTCAATCCAAGCTTTCTTATTCAGTTTGCTACACGTTCTTTCCAAATTATGAAGTAATCCATTCGAGATCTCATCTCTAAGGTCATATAATTATTTCTTCAAAATCATTGTCATCCGGTCTCTAGATTGTATAGTTTTGTTTCTATTGATAGCGTTTCTTGTGACATACGTTATTCGATGGATTTTCTCAAGAACAGGAAAGTCTGAAAGCTATGTTTTCAAATTTTAAATAAACAACAAAATTTTGTTGGCTATAAACACAATAACAGGACTATAATACTAAAAGAAGTCTACTATAAATTGCGTGGTGCATTCGAAATGGTGGGATCATATAAATTTAAAGAATCAATTCGTCAGCTGCTTTTATCTAAAAGATACTACCCATTAGACGAGTAAACAATAATATAACTTAGGCTTATTAACTTTGGTGAATTTTTATACTATTTTAGGTTCTATACAATACAAGTTTTCTTATGCACATTGCCTGATTCAATACTGAAATAAGGTCTAACATTTAGATACAAACATGAATTGCGGTGGTTTCACTCATTAGTTCCGAGGAACATAGCTTCTACCCAGCAAATACAAAGACATTTGCAAAGGTTGTTTAATTCGTCTTTGTAAAGATAAAGGATATCTTCAATATTTCATGTAAAACGGATTTAAAGATGCTTTACCGTTGAGGAATTACCATCTCCTTAGGATGTCGAGAAGATACATTAAATATTAAAAATTGACAAAAAGAAAAGATCAAAAGGATGGATATATAAGGACAATTATAGGGTTATGTACAGGTTATGGGTATTTTATATTTTAATAAATAAGGAAAATACTTCAATTATATAAAATATATGTTTTCTATTGATAATAAAATATTATTATTAAAACTTATTAAATTAAAAAAATCATTTGTTATTGCTGTAATTGCTGCATTCTTTCTATTACTATTTGCTATTCTATCTGATGTTCTTTATTTCTGCGTCAGTGAAGGCATAAAATTTGTCCTAATACCTGAAAATTGCAAAGTAAATTATGATAGATAATGAATTAAAAAGAATCTAAACAAGTTGATAAAATTTATTAAATACTTACCAGTAATAAAAGTAATGACAAATTTTCTAGAGATAGTGGTTTGACATTAGCAACCCATTTCAATTTTTCGCAATATTGTCTGTAATGATAAAGCCCATCATGTTGCTAAAAATCCATTTGGTTTTTATTGCTGTCTGATTTACTGCGAACTTCGGTTTTGTCCAAGCTTGTAATCTTTTGTGTGAATTCAATTCACTGTTGATTGCCTCTCTCCATTCTGGATATATATTTCGTTCTTCATAAGTTTTTGGTTCATCTTGTGGCTCACACAGTAGGCAATATGCTATATATATATATATAATTCATAATCGTCCAAATTACCTGGTTTTTTTATTGCTCTTCCAAATTTCGTTGCTTTATCTTCTTCTTTGCTTCTTCTTGTTCACACATCGGTTATCTCTGATTCTTCTGGGTGGGTGGTAGTCGGTTTTTTCTCCTCTGTCTTCTGATATTTGTTGCAGGTACCATGCTTCTTTGATAATAATATGTAACCATCTTTGTCCTTCTCCCCCTGTCCGTTTTAGCATTTCTGGTTTAATTTTATCTTCTCCGCCTGGTTTTCATGTTTTAATATTTTCTTGAGTGCTTTATCGACATTTTTCCTCGTTTTTGCGTCTATTCCTTTGGGAATGTATCGAGGTTCCCAGTTTCTGTTTACTCATTTTCAAACTTCCCGTTATAAAACTTTTCTCGATACTTGCAGTATTTCAGATAATCTTGCTATTATTCTCCAGTTTCAATTCTTATAGCCCTTACTTCTTCGAATTGTTCATCTTTCTGATTTCTATTCTCACTCCCTTTCTTAATCTTGTTCCTTTTTACACATATTTTTATTTCATATTCTTTTTTGTCTATTTTTTACTTTTAGCTTGAAACTGTAGTATTAGTCAAACTAGAACACTTTGATAAACTACTCACCATTAATTTCAACTAATATTTTTGAATAGTGATCCCTTCAAGAGATATCATGTTTAATTTTTGAAAAATATGTACGTATTAAAAATCAATAACAGTAAAACTAGTAGTATATTAACTGTTGTTGCACTTCTTTGTGCGTTTTGAAATTTTCTACTTTATTGTCGATGGGAAAGTTGTCTTCATGTTTCAATCACCTGTAATACAATAACAGTGCCTGTAAAATAATAAAATTTTAACGACGCCAATTTGACGTCTTTAACATATTTAAGTGATATCTTTTAAAAATATTTTTCTAAATCGTATATTGTCCTCTTATAAACATCAAAAACCCTTGAAGATGTCCTTAAAAATATAACAAAAGAACAAGATATCCTCATTGAAGACATCATTCCAACTTAACTTCAAGATGACAAAATTATTTTTCTTTAAGAATATAAGAAAAATATGTTTATAAGATATCTTGTGTTTGTCGGGTATTATCATATCTTTGCACAAAAGGTACTGTTATTTGATAGCATATACGTACTTATGTAGATAGGTATACTAAGTGCTAACATACAAACCAGCAGTTGTTACAGAACAACTGGATATGTACTTACGTGTTTGTTATTATGTATTACTGTTTACCTCTAAATACTATGTGTCTATGCATACGTGTTCTATGCAACGAGTTAATTAACATCTCGGGGCTTCGATATGGTTCTCAGTCATATAGGCCCGTAACAAGCGGGAATACACGAACTTTCAGAACGTCGACGCGACGTTGTAAATGCAAAATACATAACTACGAGCACAAGATTACCAGCTTAGATCACTAAATCGATAACCAATTAAGGCTTTAATATTATATACAGGTCCAAGTAATGTTCTGGCTAGAGCGCCACTTGTATACACTAATGATGGTAGAAATCGTTAGCAAAAAACATTCCAATCATTATTACAGACAGCGAAGTCAAAATAGAATTGCCGCGATTATTATGTCAGATGTATCTGATATTTTGCTTGGAGGTAATGCATTTTCTATGTACTAATGCGGTGCTGATAATTGTATATTATATGTGTTTCAGGTAATAATTTATCGTAGTTTGAAATATATATAAACTTGAGGGAAAGCGTAATTTACAGTTTGAAATCTGTACACAAGACCAATTTAAAGCTCATAAATTACTCCGATATTTTAAAAGCGAATACTACTTTTACATACTGGATGTGTTTAATTATTGCTCGTGCCAAAGATTGATGTCGGCGTTTGTTGTCCGGTTGCAAATTGAATTCAATAACATAAATTTTATCATGTTTGATTGATCACGTTTTCACATCTTTTAGAAAGATGCTCCTAAATCGAAGAACAAACAGCTGGTGATAAAATTAATGAGAAGTGTAGGTACAATTGGTGCAAGCACATTGGATTTTTGGCAGCTTCTGGATAAATTGATAGGAGCAGATTAAATATCAATACACTACGTAGTGTATATTATACAGAAAGATTCAAAATGATTCACCGTGCCGCTCTCATAAAAAATCTCAAATTAGGACTTTGCCACATACACTTGTCAATTTTAACGTATCCAGCACAACATAATTATATTTATTTGTCATATTTTTTAAAGCTTTAATAGAAAAGAAAAGAACTTATAAAAATAGAACTAATAAAAGTGAAATGCGATGTATGGAATTACTTGATGAAGGTAAATCGATTATTTAAATAATTTATCTATCAGAAATTACTAATTCAGTTTCAATTTTTGATAGTTCTAATTGTTGGTTTATTATTTATAGCCTATTATGAAAATTAGTAACCCACACAAAAACATTAATTGTTAATGCTGTTTTTACGAATTTGCTATTGGAGGGCAATAATTTGTCATTGGTTAAGGTTGCACTTAAAGAAAGAGGTTTGACTTTTATACAACCGAGTGCTCATTTTTATTGGTGAAATAATTGTATTCTAAATATTTACTAAACATAAAATACGAATTAGAATCCAACTTGTTTTATTTATTATTAGTAGTAAAAAATATAACAAGCGGCATATTCGTTAATAAATATTATATTTTGCCATTTCTTGGTATCAATATGTTTATGCTTAGAAACTTTCTAATATTAATTTATATTTATGGCCACCATTATTTTCTATATAAAAATTAACTCGCCTTTTCATACCCAGTACCTGTGGAATTTATGCAATGCTATTGCATTCTTTAATTCTTCTAGTGTATGTAATTGATTTTGATAAATGTTTGTTTTAAGGTGACCAAATAACAAAGTTGTCTAATGATGTAAGGTAAGGAGATCTTGGTGGCCACCTATTTACCACAATCCTTTCTCTCATCATAGATATTTAGATATTGTATTGTCTGTTTTGGTGTATGAGCAGTGACATTGTCTTGTTGAAAATACCCCATTGTAAGTTCATCATGGTGTAATTCTTCTACAAATCTTCCAAGAATTTGTTGATAATTTGCTGCAGTTCAGTTTTTTGAAGAAATATAGGGCCTCTAATTCTCCTTCTGGACATTGAAACCTAAATATTTTAACAGAATGAAGCTGTGTTTCATGAAAAAGATGAGGATTTTTTAAAGTCCATACTCTATAATTCTGAGAAAGTAGCAATTTTCATTTTAGGGCTCTCTGATAGGATGTATAAGAAAGGCTTAACAGTAATCACTTGTGTAAGATAAGAAATTTTTATTTTTAAAGAGAAACAAATTAAATACTACCTGTTTGTTGAGATAGTTGTCCCAATGGCTTCTTTGGACTCTGATCGAGTCTTCTTCTTATATCTTCGGCAGCTTCATTAGTACGAGCAGTTGAACCTCCTGTCGGTTTTCCTTTGCAGACACTACCACTATCGCTGAATCGTTTCACGGTTCTCAAAATACCTCAAACAACAAACTTCCATATCGATAATCTCATTCGAAAATTGAATAACAAATACCACACAAGATGTTCTTGAATATTTCCACGCGCTTTGTGCATTCCGCTCTTCGTTTCGGATGCAAGATTCTATAATGAATCTTTCTGATTCCAGACTAAACGGCATTATCGTTGTTTATTATTTTGGTAATAATCTTAAACATGAAAACAGTTTTCAACTTTATTTTCGCCAAGAGAGCATACTCACAAAACTAAATAAAACGTACAAAATCCCTAAATCGGTGCTTATGTATAACATCATAGGCAGAAACTTGACATTTGAACATTTTTATACGCTATTAATTTGGTTCCTAAAATTGGAAGTAAGTATTGACAAATATCGCATCAAAGTACTGCGGAAATTCGTTTTTGTTTGGTCACTTATTTAGAATAGCTGTGTACTATATAATTAATAGAAGTGGAAAATCTGAGGAAATTTTGATGTTACTTTACTCTCTGTACGTCCGAGCACCTTCGTGCTTCTTTTTCATAGTATAGTATAGTATAGTTTAATTTTTTATTGGGTTTATATAATTTCGTTTCTATGATTAATAATATCAAATGTTGCTGTGATATAATAGCTACATCAGCATTAAGTTACTCTTAGAATAACGTAACAGAATTAAAATTTCATGGTCATTTTAAGCACAACTGTCTGAAAAACCTAAAGTCAGTTGTAAATCGCAAAGTTTTGCGGGCAATAACCGCCATGAAGAATCAAATGCTAATATTTGCTCCGACGTAAAGACCTGTGTGTACTTAAATGAAGAAAGACAAATTATATAAAGTAGTGGTACAAGACATGACTTAATTATGTAAATAAGAAGTGATATAAAACGAAGTGAGGACTATTACATTAAGAGCTATGAATAAGTGAAAACATACATCAAACTTTGCTAGATCGCTTTAATATTTAAGTACGAAAGTTGTAACCAATCGAACTGAGCAATTATCATGGGAAAATACATTTGTATATCAAAGACTCTAACTTTGCGTAAGAACCGACGTCGTAGTTTACGATCATTACTTGCTCGGAAAATATTTTTACTTTAGACTCAGATCGGTAAGTTAGTGTAATCGCTGAAATGTCTGTAAAATATAATTGTATACATACGTGGTATTCTATGTGGTGAGGACGCAGTATATAGTATGATTCTGGTTATCATCGTACTTGGTATGAAAGTAAGCCAGTAGAGCTACTTAAATTATTAAAATTGAATGAACCAGCCGTCTTCTATAGAAGCTCCTAAAACGAAATCTGGAGTTACGAATCATTATTCAGAACAGAAGATGCTCTTGGATTTAATAGCATCTTCTGTTTTCTTTTGGGTTCCATACCAACAAATTGGAGTTATCCCACTGCCATTGTCTTCATAATATATTTACAGTTGTTCAATTTGAAGCATTTGAAGATTGTACCAACCTCACCTTTTCCCCCTTAGACTTATTTTGTTGTCTTCGTGTAGTAGTAATATTCATTATCTTTTTCTAATGCTTTTCAGTGCTTTGGCGTGCCTTATTTATAGAATTCCACTTTTTGTTTGAAGTTTTCTCGTTTTTACTTGAGTACTTATGTTTAACGTAATTCACTCATTTTTACTATCTTTCAGTTTCCCAATTTCCGATTAGTTTGTGCTGTACTGTAGCTTATTCTTTATTGTTGGTGTCTTCTGTTGTCGGGGCAAATATTGGTAATTACGTAATAAGTTACGACAGCCTACATATACACAGAACTACTCGCCGATTTAGAGAGACTAGAGTGGGGAGTCAGCGATGCTCTCGTAACTTATTTCGTAATTGTACGCTGTGACCGCTGTTTGCCCAGGCTAGTCTTCTGCGAAATTATATGCTATAATTCATATAGACATATTCATATGTATTTTGGGTTACATCCATCCAAATACAAAAAACGCCACGATTGCTTTTCATTTTGTTTGTTTTAAATAAACAAATAAACTTCACATAGCTTATTTAACGTGTCTCTATCCTTCCGTATCATTGGAAACTGTTATATCTTAGCACTTCATAATCATTTCATAATGTTTGTCTTCGTCTGTTTTTTCTTTGTACAAGATCGTCAAATTTTGAATTTTGTTACTATTTTGGAAGTATGTACGTAATTTTCGTATTGCATGTTCCCTTAGTGAAGATCGATTGTTTCCTACTTTTATCGGTTTCTGCCAGTCTTAGCGTTCACACAAATATTCGACTTCCTTTGAGGAGAAGTCGGAAGTTCCTGGTCTATTAATTCGAGGCGTAGAAGATTCCGATACCAAATCTAAGTGCTTTAATAAAGTACTCATGATTTCACACCACGTAAAGTGTCGTGTTAAAATGAATTAGTTTTTATAGTTTTAATTTTCTTGTATCTGTTTAAAATAGCCCACATCTTACTGGCTCTAAGTAGTCCATAGTATTCTTGTAGTAGTGTATGAAAATGTAATGAAAATTGACATTATCCAGTGTATTGATTCGCATTCTTATAACATATTCCAAAATATTAGTTTAGTTTACGACAGAAGTTCCGTTTAAGGTGTATTTGGTGCATTTCAATGCACTTTATCGCTATGAGCTTCAAGTGTCGACTAATGTTGAATTACCTAGGGTATGCATCCTTCGCTTCGTTTGACCACAAACGCTGCAATGTTGAAATTGCACATTGATTGAATTAGTCAAGTGAAACAGCGGAAGTTCGCATGCACATAGTTTGCTACCATATGTGTAAGTTGATTGTTTTAATGGTTGCACAAACCACGTAACGTGTACGCATACTAATGCTATTACAAATTTTCATGTGTGGAACGATTTTTACTCCGTTTTCCCAATTTCAATTTAACCTTCCTATACTCACGCATACGGTCTGTAAGACCGACTTATATAGTATAGTATACGTCTTTCATTTTGACGTGAGTATAGGAAGGTTAATAACGTTGCGATTATGTTATTGACAGTTTAGTGCTTTCAATTTTTTATTTTTAATATCATTTAATATATTTCCACTTACACTGTGCTGAAAATAGATACATTCGGTGGATATTAACAGCAATTAATTATTGATGTATTATTAATATTTGTTTTCAATAAATTTTAATTGTGGGCAAAAATAAATCGTTTGATCATAATTTTTGGTGGTATGGGTAACTTTTTCTCTTCACATTTGGAATGTGAACGTACTAATCCGGAGCATATTTTTGCAGAGCAGGTACAAACAGGAAAGTGTTTGTTTCGGTCAAATTATTTTATAAAACATTAAAAGCCCTATACTGCTCAGATTTCCAATGATTATAAATTGACTGAGCAGATGAATTAAAATATACCATAACATATAACTGGTATTTCTCTTTTAATCTGCGATTGTAGATGTTAAAGCTACTAACTTAATTGGTTAAATATTATTTCAATCGGAACAGGCGTTTACAACCATTATACGCAATAAAACTCGTTTCCTCAATTGTATACGTGTTTCAGAAAAATAAATTAAATCAACGTCGTACTCTTGAAGTACTCGGTATAATTTACCTTATTTTGAACGTCTTTGCATTAAAGTTAACAACATTTCCTACGGAGTCTGCGACACTCATATTCCAACTGATTATAAGCATCCTCGTCGACTCCCACCTTGAAACATTTCGGCACAAGGGTTCACGTAACTGCTAAACATATATAAGGGATGGTTATAACAACAATTCGTAGTAAACCCTGGAGGAACAGACATTTTCTAAGTCTCATTATACAAAAACAACTGTTCTAAAAGTAAATTTATTCCATGCTAAGTACCTTTTGAAGTGATAATATGGGGAATGTGACTTTCAAAGTAGGGCAATATACAATTTTATTTTACTACTATAAAATAATTACAAGGATGAAGTAAATGAGTGTATTTAGTTTAGTTAGGTTGTATTCTTGCTGAGTTAACTATCTGTGACAGTCAAAAGTTATCTCTCAAAGGATACTTCAGAGAATTTATAACACTACAGGATACTTATTTTGGAATTTTAACACAATGAGAATTTGACTTTTTACGAATTAAATACTAAATGCTCAAGACGGACGTCCTTCCTTAGATAGATCACTCATATTTTGGAAAGAAATCGAAACAGACTTTTATAGGAATTTCATTTCTCATCTGAGATACTCGGGTTAGGATAAGAAATAACATACTTCATTCACTACGTTGTTTGAAAATTTTGTTAAAACTTTAGGCAATACCAACAGTTATTTAATGTCCAGTTTGAAGAGAGATACATACGTGTACCGACTGCGTCTTAAAATTTTTTAGTTAGTATTGTACTATAACATAATTAGGTTTTATCTCAAAATGCCATCATTAAAGATGTTATGATTCTAATGAGCATCCTACCGAATAATTTTAAATTTTCATTCTAAAAATGCTCTAGGGCACATAAACTGATCGCCCTTGTAGTTGAAATTCATTTAAATGTATACTTATAATGACCCAAACTGCGAGAGAACTGGCTGTTTGGGGGTTATTTATACGCAAATTTGGTAGGGATTTATTAGTTTGGAGAAGTGTAACCTGTATCCCCCTTTCGCAAGCTGGTGAACAATAAACAAACACACAGGAGTAAATTACATTTGCACATTCTGATTGCTCAAGTTTCAAAACGTTGCGAAATTTCCTCCATTTCCTGCAACATTACTTCATTAACATAACAATTCCTTCGTTTCAGTTAATTATCTGCATATTTACTATTATTTATTGTTTATGCCATTTTAATTGTTCTATACGGTTTCTTTGAAGTACAACAGAATATGAGATATTTCTTTCTTTATCATAGCTCGGTTTCTAACATACTAGTTTTAAAGTACGTTTCCCACAAATTCGATGGTATTAGATTACTTCATTACCTTTCTGATATCAATTCTTCTTACATTATAGTTACTATGAGATTCTCTAAGTTTGCCTAAGTTTGTGGAACTAAATAAAAGATCTGTTTCTTTTTTTTTCTTCAAATCGAGATTTCCATCCGTTCTGTTAGTTTTTCGACCCTCAATAATAAATAAGAAGTTATCGACTAATAGTATACACCTCCAGATTTTAAAACTTAAATGAAGGGTTTGATGTATTTTCGACATGAAGAGCCTGCTGCTATTATTGTAGTGCGCGTTTGAAATCTACCTCGCACTATTAAAAAATTCAAATTAAATTGAAGTTCTCCGTCCACATTTAGATTTACTATCTTTTTTATTATTACAACTTATCAGTCTCAAACAAGCACCTTGTTGAAAATACGAAAGTGTTAATATTTAGATTTCGTCGTAATTTAGTTTTCTGTAGATAACATCACGGTTCACAAATACCAAAAAACCAAGTAAACATGGTATGCTATAATTTCTTATGACGTCCGTCCATACAGCATGCCCTTATCAAACGTCATGCTTGTTCCACTCCTCCCTTGATCTTGTTCTCGCTCCTCTCTATGGAGGGATGTCTTCTTTCCCATCCATCGTCTTTACATTCGAGATATGTATTTTTGCTGTCTGTTCCGTAAAGTCGAACAAGCGAAGCATGGCTTTATATGAAAAATATGAAGTCCAAGTTAAACCGTTTGCACTACTTATATCATGGTCCACATCTTTTGTTGGTCTTAGTCTATATATTTTTGGGCTGCTACAAACGCCACAAATTCTTCATTTGTTTTTTGAAATTCACGTAATTCTGCTGAAGTAAAATAGTAATCAAACTATAGTTTTTTATTTTATTACCCGCGATCTTCATATAGAGATACCACCTTAGACTTAAGTCCAAAATCTGAATTGGTCTTCATTTAGCCGCTTTGATCAACAGTACACAGTAATCTCTATTTTTTTAAATAAACTTCTTTGACATATATGTATTATATTTCTGGCAGTCAAACGACCCTACTAGTCGTAGAAACAGCCAAGGTCGGCTCGGCACCAACGCTTGCACCATAGAAGAACCCTATTTTATGAGTCTTCGAATGGGGTTTACCTAACTTTGATACCAGCTCGTAATGGCATTGAAGGGAACAAACTGGTAGATTAGTTCGCGCAAGGGGCCTGGACATGCTATCAGAATTGTCATGGTCACTGTAAAGGCGGGAACACGGGTTTGGTCTGAACATAAATTCCGACTCGAATGCTAATAGTAGGCAAGGCTCAAGTAATGAGACCAAAAATCATTTAAAGATGAAGCGAAGTCAACTCAGAGCCATGAGTAGTGTAACCGCAGATTTGTCGTTGGCAACTAAGCACAAATCTAAGTGTAGATTCTGCAGCAAGGTATAGGAAGCTACTATTTCGCTGCGACGCTGTAGTAACAGCATGCTTCTATGCTTAGAGGACAGTTAACTAGAACCTACGAATATAGGACACGTTCGACCAGAGGGAGTCCAATCCTTCAAGGAAGATAAGGGACTCGCGCTGATCCATCGAGTCTTGGAGGGGACGAGTGCAATGCTCCCTAAATATCTGAGCGCTATCCCTTTGGACTTTCCATTCTAAACAAACTCTTATCTTATCGTATCTTCCTTCTAAACTAACTAAACTTGAATTATTATTGCTTTAGATTATTTCAATACAACTAATCTTTTATCTTCAAATCCTCGTTAGTTGCGATGTAACCGGATATGCTATATGTTCAGCCACATCTATTGCCAGGAATAATCCACATTGAAGAGGCTATAGTGCTCTATTGGTCGCGAAGTGGCTAACGAATCCTAAAAGAACACAAAACTATAGTCTATAGTTGCAGTTCGCGGTTAACGGAGCGTAATTCCCTTTATGATAATTATTGGCACATGCAATTAGTGATTACTTAGTAAGCCAATGTACAACTATTTTCTTAACTGTTCAATAAACGCACCAGAAAATTATGTAGATTATTCTTTGATTAAGAGTTTTTAACAGTAAACAATAATAAAGGAAAATTTGAAGCCATAGAACTAACATATCAGTAGGATAGATTCTGCTCGATTTATTCCGCTGAGATCAAAAGTACATTAACAACATGGTTTAGATATCCTATTTTCTATCACTTATTTATAAACGTTCTGAAAATAGCTATTAACTTCCAATTTGTTGCTTAATTGACCTAAAAGTGGTATATATATATATATAATACCGCGCTTATTCTCCAGCACGTAATTAGACATATTCTGAATGGGGTTATCCTAAAATAAAAGGTTCTATTAACCAAGCAGAAAATTGTTTGATTTTGTGGAAAATAATGGTCGAGAAATGTGCATTTGCATCTCCTGTCGAGCCAAAAATGTAGGACGAAAAAATATATATACATACACATACATCGTAATATCTTTTTGAGGAAAACCTTGAATATATTGAACAAGCATGTAAGTATGTACATAAGACTAATTGTAAGGTACAATGAATGTTTATTACAGTTTATCTGGACCAAAATATTCCTTTTACAATTCGTTAAACATTGTTCTAGACTACAAAATACCACGTATTTTATTAAACTACACCGCTACATTTCAATAATTTCACTGGAATTATGATTCGAATACGTTTTCTTGGTTTTGTATCCGAACCGCAGGTCGGTGTAATTTATAAAGCACATCAGATTACTCCGGTGTAACCTCTCTTTTGAATTCCATATCAGCCACATGTTGCAAGAGCTTTTAGTGTAGGAATAAATATATTATGAGGTCATACGTTCTCCGCACATGCCTTTCTCCAAGCTTTAGTGAAAATGTGTAAAACGTAACATGCAAGTTTAGTACATCATAAAATACTATATTTTGGGCGATTTTCTGGTAAGTTGATTTTATGCGGTTGCTATAAATTACTCGGATGTATGCGTATATCCTGCACTTTCATTACAAAGACAAGGAAACTGTTTACGCATATGACCATATAAATGTCAATTCCATTCGTAAAGCAATCACTTCTAAATTTCTTTGAAAAGCTACAGCTGTTTAAGCGAGGATCATGTTCAGCATACGTGGTGTATAATGGAAATCAAGTTTTGACCTTTCAGGTATACTAAAAAGAACCTAGAATTCTATGCCCGACAAGTTACCCCTACTTCGATTTCTTAAGTGACGATCGGTCGAAGAGAAATTCGAACACTATGCTCTATATACCAGAATTTTTTATCCTTATTGTATCTGATTGAGTGTTGTCTCGTAGAAACAAAATTCGTTATATTTATAGTATATCGGTAGCAGTCTGTCGAAAATATAACAGTTAATTTCCAGGTGGCAGATATGATTTGGCAACATATGATATTGAGAGCAAAAATTTAAATAAAATATCGGTAATTTACACAAGAAAGAGTGCACCACGGTATGGCACAGGTGCTGTAAATAGAATATAAACACCTTCATTACCGTTTTTGGTCGATTTTGTGATTTTCGCCTAAAATACAAATTATTATCTTGTATTTATCAGTAGCGTTACTGTTCACAAGGGACACCAGAAACATCTACAACGCCAGTCCGTGTGTCTATGAATTGCGAGCATTGGCTTATGTATTGCCGAAGATTGATGATGTGTCACTGGAACTAATGATGAGAGCCTACAAATACTCGGTTTCTACGTTTATGCAGATTAATCTATAACAAATTGACACTAGGTGGATCATCAGTGGTAGAAGGGTTTAATGTTTGAGATCAATGTAAACTTTTGAACTCGAATGTTTCATCTTCTGAAGAAAATTTCACGAGCTACTTTCTTTTTCAGGTCAACTTAGATCTTGGAAAGGCAGGTTATCATAAACCTCTGATTATATTGACCTTGAGCTTTTGGAGGACCATTCTAAACTGATTATGTTCCTCTTAATCTTTGAAAGCCTTAGTTATCACGTCATTTTTGACAAACCAAAAAGCAATGCTTCGTGTAGTTATTGGTGGGAGATCAAACAAGGAACAAGGAATTGTTTCATGGAATTATTTTCGTTGGAATCGTAATCCGATCAAATCACTGAAAAGTTTAAAAGCACCAAAGAAGTCCATTGAAGATGTTTTGGAGAATAATATTGTTTGAGATTGTTACTTTTACTATTGTAGGGACTGTTGGGTTTCTTTTATTGCTCGAGAAGGTAGTCATACCGTTTACCACAATCAGTAATTATAGCATGCAATATTATCCTAATTGTATTATAACTAGGTTTCCTTACGTTTGATTCGTAGCTAATAGCTTGTGGATGCATTATTGCGCGCATACCTATGCGAATTCTTATCTTTTAACAAGTTCACATACAACGAATATAACCTGTGCGGCATTTACGACAGTTGCTTGTACATACACCATTCAGCTTCCTGTGCAGTTTTTTTGTGAAAAAGCAATCATTAGTGTATATTGTAAATATTTGACCGTAAATCCTCTAGCAATGAGAATAACACAAATATCGCTGTTTTCCAACTGGATGGAAACAAACCTTGTTTACATTTTCGAACGTTCTATATATATTTAGCCTTATAGAAATTTAACACATGTTTCAAAAAGTTTTATTTTTGGTCTCTCGGTTTTGTTTTCATAAATTCTTCACTCTATTCTATTCCAATACATATATTATATATAGTATAAAAGCCGGCTTCCACATGCATAACAGTGCGCCGCCGCCCGTGCACCGACTGTGCGATTTTATTGTAGATTGCCCATGTGACATTTCCGTTTCATTATTATGGAAAGATTAGCTTCTGTTTACAGAGTATCGCCCATTGTGGTAAATCCATTATTAATTTTAGGGAATAATTGCATCCGAAGGATATTATGTTTGTTGAAAGCATTAACTTTTGTTGACGGTACCTACTCATAAATGCTGCCTTAGAAAAAACTTTTCGATAGTATTTACATTTAGGTCACATAATCATCTTTCTTTCTCCAATTCTTGAAGTGAGCAGCCATTGTCAATGATTAGTAAAAGTATTTCAATGAAAAGATCCTCTTACAAATTTCAATTGTCTTGATCGCAAGATTGGCAATGTGCAATGGAACATGGAATTTAAGTCTGATGGAAAGAGAGTTACTTGTTTGTTGATACTCATTGTACCATTAGTCTGTAGTCACGTTTTCATAATATATATGATTATCCAAGATTTTTGTTGAAAATCTATTCTAACGAACCTTGTTCAATGTACGCACCCTTGAAGCATGAGAATTTTTATTTGTAACAATGGCAAGTGAATCTTCTTTCTATCTAAATGTAAACTGACTTGTCAGTCGGCTCTTTGCAAATTTTCATCAACACATATGCCGTTTCTTAATGATGATTAACTTTAGTCAAGGGCTAAGGTGTTTCGGTGGTTTAATGCATTTCCAGAAGGAAGAGGGTCAATTAAAGATAAAGTGGTTGATCAATATTTTTACCGAAAGGTTCCCGAAAAGTTTTGAAAACGGGTCATGCATGTGAGACCAAACATAAAAGAAAGCTAGGTGTTGCATCACGACAAGCGTCTTGTCACTCGGTAATTTTAGCAAAGCGTGTTTTGGCCACTAAGAACATTCCTTAGCCTCTGTGTTTGCCCGACTTGAGTCCTTGTGCCTCTTTCTTCTTCCCGAGATTGAAATAATACCTCAAGGGACGTCATCTTGGGGGTACTGACCAACATTCAAACGACTGTAACCGACCAGCTGAAGGCTATTCCAGTATCCGAGTTCCAGCACTGCTATGAGGAGTCTTCACCGTTGTGTGCCAAGGCAGTTACCTAGAAGGGGAGAATGTTGAATTGTAATGTTATTGGAATAAAACAAGTGGAAGAATCAGTCTTATTACTTTATTTACACAGTTGGTACACATTTTGTGAACAAAATTTTTCGTCTTTTGACCGGATATGCAGCAGTTTGAGAAAATGATGTTACGTCACTGGTAAGATTTTTTTAATAAACGATTTGATAATTTAAAATTGATATTTTACCATTTTTCAAGTCTTTTTAAAAATTCTCAAAACAATACCACTACTGTTCAGATATATATATATATATATATATATATATATATATATATATTTGTTCCGCCCTTTGCAAAACTGATTGAATAATAAATCAATTTCTGTCAGAATTATCACATTAGCCATTCATAAAGAGAATTCAGTTCAGATTAATTTTATATTATTCCAGTAAGTTGTGTCCTCCCCGTTCCAGACTTCCCGCCAAGTTTGGTACCACTACAACCATATATGTCACAAAATTTTAGAAATTCAGATTTACTAATCATAACGATACGACGTTTAGACGTGCCTGTTATCAGATACTTCCCTGTATTCAAAAGTACAATTTCCTTTACAAATTTGACAAATAAAAGTTATTATCTATCTGAACCATCGAGAAAAGCTTTTTCATAGAATAAATATGAGGTTGAGAAATCTGGTTGTTTAAGTTGAAGAGGAGTATGGTGCAGAAATAGCTAACTTGTAAGCAAATTCCTAATCGAATAATAACACATTTTACGTATAACATTCTTCAGCATGCAGTAATTAATTTAATAGAGAAGGACGATTGCAGTTTGTAGACGGCCGAATTGAAGTCTACTGTTTACTCACCACGATCTATGAATTTTCACATGGTATTGTATCGTGAATTTTAATCACCACCATAAATACTACTGTATAGAGCTTAGTTAATACCATTCATCGTTTTTTTTTTGAGAATATAAAATTAAAGTCAAGTAAGAGATCTATACTAAAGGTACATAGGTGAAATTGCGTCTGTTTGTAGTAAGCACATAGGTCTATATTTAGAATTACTTATGGTTATGGTGCTAACCTGTGAAGTACAAATGCGCAGAATATACCTGCTTGCTGCATGTTAATTGTGCTATAAAAGCCAACATAATAAATTGCTAGTTTTTATGGGATTCGGAATCTGTGTCGAAGATAGTTGGCACATTATTTAATGTACGGTGTAATTACAACCGAATACAACTGAACAATTGCAGACTATGCATTTGGGCATTGACTATTAATTTGGGCGTCAATGTACGCACTTTCTGCATGATCACGTAGTACTGCTGAACGCAACGGTATGGTAATGTAATAATGGTATTGCTTTATGTAGGTAGCCATTAGGAAATAAGCGAACAAAATGAATTATGTGCTTCTACCTATTCCTTCCGCGTTGTATTGGGTTTGCATGAGAGAGGTAAGTGTTGTAGTCTTTGTCTGTTCAGATAGTTCTCGACGTTGTGGTAATCACTTCAGTTAAAGTCAATAAGAGACAATGACAAACACAACAATGGGATCTAAAGTGATTATTGTTGCTTATCCAACTACTAGATTGAGTAACTGCTTTTACATTTTGAATAGTGCTGGGGTAATACTTAAGGAACTACCACCCTCATAACAAATACAAAAGTAAAATGCATCCAAATTAGATTTCTGGGAGAAATTTGATTAATATATGATCTGAAATGAAGAGATTAGAAAGTAAACGCGTCAAAAGATATACAGAGTGAAATGGAAGAAAGATAACTTTAATCTTATGGCTGATAGAAAGAAAAAGTAGAAACATGGAAAAGCAGAATAGAAGAAATAAGGAACGAAAAAGGAAAAAACTGAGAAATGAATAGAATCGTACACATTAATATGGGAAAATGTGATAGAATCAAAATTAAATTGCAATACTCCAAATAGGCCACAAGGGTAATGGGAGAGAATAAGTTTGCTATTCTGTAATGATAATACTATCCGGTACCAAACCATTTCGAATTTTCATTCTTTGCAATTACTACTGTAACAATTTCTTGAAAAAAAAGAATAATTAAAATGAAATATTGTGAATAATACATCAGGAAAATAGATATTGAAATAGTTTACATTGTGCTCTATGCTTTTGTGGTTGCACACGTATTATATTTTTCCAGACTAGAAATTCATACATTGCATCCTTGCGATAACGCGAACTCATGCTGGTAGTACAATAAGCCAGAATAATATTTCGTCGAGAGATATTTTTGTATACGTACTAGATACGTAAGTGTATGAATGTACTACTCCTATGAAAATATCGCGCACAATCCCGTACGTGCACCGTGAGCACAATTCCATTGTTGCGGGATCTATCTCTATCCGTTCAAGTGGTCTATTTAAAAAGGCAGGACACTTAACAGCATCCAACGAGATATATTCTAAGGCATATCTGTTCTCTTGTCGCATCTCAAGCCCTGTACTTTTAAAATTCTATTATTGCAAAATAACAAGTCTTGCCGAGAAGCGTCGGGTACTTGTATATTTACTTTTGGGAGGTGTTATACTTTAGAGTGCGTCCAACAAGCCGCAGCTTTTGAAAATATGGAAGATATGATAACTATATTCTTGCGAATAAAATGGAAATATGCATGAGAAATTTTGATAGGTTTCGTAATAAATTATCAAATGCATTGTAGCCAAATACGTATACTCCATAACCAAATTTTATTTATTCCCTATGATTTTACAAAGATCATTGCTATACAGACAGTTGCAATGCGCACATGACCATACTGGAAGCATTCACTTGAATCAGCTAGAAAGTTAATTCACACTTACTAAACAGAAAGAGACGATGCCTGTATACCGCAATTTTGAAATAATTTGCTAATATAGATATACATATGTCGATGTAATTCAGGTTTGCGGTTATGGTCGTTAAAAAGTTTGAAAGTATTTGTACATACACCGTATTTATAAATGATTGAAGCTGAATAACTTTGTTTGGTTCATATTTTTATCGGGGAAAATTATCTGTCAAAATGGTCTGCTTGTTTTGCCATGGTCGTTTCAGGGGTTCTATTCTATCTACACCATTTACTTATTTTTCGTGACATCTACAACCAGTTTCACAACCTCTTTCAATCTTTCAAGATAGTGTAGATTTCAGATTTTATGAACGGTGCCGCAATGGTCTTCCCGTCAGAGCAAGACGTCTGTATTTTAATTGTTTTTCTCATGTTCTGAGTAATTTAGCGAAGCATATTCTGACGCAAATATTATTAGTCTTGTTTTTGTCTCAACGCAGGCGAAGAGTAATAGGTCGCTACAAAACTAACTGTATTTGTTAGGGGAAGTCAACTTGAAGACCAGCAGTGCGTACTCAACCTGTCTTTGATGATATTCAGCAACTGAGAGAATTACAGAACATCGCCGTGTTTGGTTATAAATTCGCCATTTGAAACCGCTCTTCACTATTGCTCTATTGATTCTTTAAATCCGGTGAAACACCACTTTGTTTAACAAAACTATTTCTTCATTTTTGCTTTATTGGCTGTTCCTCTCCGATGGTTTCTGTTTATAATGCGTTTTCTCCAGTCCATCACCCCCATCTCTGCCGTTCGTCTGCTATAGGTTTTCATGATGTTCATTATGTTTACCTCTATTAATTGGTATATAATAATCTTTCACTTTTATAAGTGCAATTATTTTTTGGACGATTTTACGCTGGAAGATGCAAAGTTCTCGTCATTGTTTTTCGTTAGTTGTTACTTTTTAAGTGGATCTCCGTTTTTAGGCACCTCTATTAGTAATCCTCTCATCCAATCTGCTGGTATGTTTACTTCTCTTCATATAGCAAGAATTAAGTGATATATTCTTTAATAAAAATCGTCTTTGCAGTAATGTTGGAAAATCTCTTGTATTCGGGTTAAAAAGTAAAATAAAGTGTGAACATCACATACAGCAGGGAATTTTGAAAAAGATACATCGACTAAAGTCTAAGGATCTGGGAATAATCTGTGATACCACTTTCGCGTTTAATCTAGAGAGAATCTAGAGATGTTGCGTATACTTTATTCATTCAATATTGCATTATGGCGACATTGAAACGATGCCCAATTTATCATGTATATGCAAGTTGTGAAAACCAGACAAAGAAAATTTATGAAATTCCTAGAATTTCTATATTTTGTACGGACCACTCATGTCCATAATTTGTTCCAAATATATATTATGTTATTTGTCTTACAATAGTAGTCCATTAAATACATAACTGATGTTGAGAGGTTTTAAGTACTCCTCTTGTGTTCATAATACGTGATCTCTGTGGACAATCAACGACACGGAACTCCTTCGCATTGTGTATGCAGTCAATTATATTAACTATATCTCATAAAGAGTCGATGATGTAAAGGCCATTGTTATAATTTGTTTTTTTTTGGTAAATTTTATCCAAGTCTATCTTCATGCAATAGTTCCCTCAGTTATAAGTTCACAGCAGGTCAACGCTAAATTTGTCTCGATTTTTACATTTAGATCATCATTCTTCCAACAAATTTATTTTCTTTACTTAGTTAATTATCTTCTATCGCTCTATTTGCTTTAAATGCTAAATCCGTTAGGAAATAAGCTACTGTGGTATGAAACCCGACTTTAAATTAAAACAAAATAAGTATGAATACATTAACAATGAATTAGAAGCAATTATCGAACGTGTGACTGAATTGTTCGTTTCGGAGTCTTCATCCGCCAATTTGAAGCCATAGAACTATGATTCCTAACCTAGTCTTTCGGTGAATCGGATGTTGGTGAGTATTTCCAGCGATTAAGAGGTGTGCCCAGGAAACCGTGTGCTCTAGAAATTGCTTCCGGTAAATTTTATTACTTTGCTTACTTCCAGCCTACTGATTTGTTCGTTCTAGGCTTGCTCGTATTCCTCTATAATAGGTCCTGAAGAGCACGCACCGGCTATTTTACCTGCTTTGTTTGCTTGGTGCTTTACATCAATGAAATTTATGTCCCTAAATGGTTAAATGTCATGGCTTACTTTGTTGGATTGTTGATGACGAGAAAATGTAGTTTATTAATATTACAAGCAGAAAAAGGTTAGTTGGTTACCTTATAATATAGTTGTATATGTTAATGCTATAGGCAACTTCTTTTTGACCTGAAGATACTATATACTCACACGAAAAGAACTTTTGGCGCATGTTTTAAACGCAGAATATGGATATGTGATTTAACGCTGAAGGATAATAAATTATACGCGCATTTTCTTTTCTATTGTTTGATTATTTGAAAACAAGTAGTGTAAAAGTATAAAACTAGTCGGATTAATATTATATTTTATGCACTTATTAATCATCAGGTACATATTTTTGCAAACGTAGTACATAGCCACAATATTGAATCGATCGTCTACGCTTATATACTAATTTACTCTTTTATAAACCCGAATGTGCACCCACATATTTAGTGCAATAATTTACGCATTAAATTCAAACAAATAAAAAAAGTATTCTGATTAACAAATATGTATTGATGAATGCTTGTATTATTAAATTCGTTTATATTCAATACAACGCTTGGAGTTGGTGGGGATATTAAATTAACAGTGGTGCCCATTTGACATGAATATGTCCTTTAAATTTGTATTGCCAAACTGATGAGTAAGTAAGTAAATTGATGATCTGAAAGCGTTTGCTTTATTACCTAGAAGCTACCCCAACGCCGAGTAACCCCTTATACATAGCTTACGACAGAAAAAGCTGTTGTAAATATGTACATCCGAATATCGAATACGTTCCATTCCCTGAAGTACTTCCTACTTTATTTTAACAAATAAATTAAAATCATTTACTTTCTTGCTGTTGTGTGTATATCCATTCCATTGAAAACCGAACATACGTTGAATATAAGGAGGTACCCAAATATTTAATTTAAGTTAGAAATAGACTTTTACGAATTCTACAAGTTTTGTTGGTAAACTACTGACATGTAATAAGATATACGACATCAGAGATTTACGAATTTCCTCTTGCACAAGAAACTTTCACTAAGTGAATTTAAGTTATTCGATCCCTCTCTTCTTTTAAAACTTGTTTCGTCTCAACAATTTAATTTATTTCATTGGCAAGCAAACATGCTTTCACTTTGAAATGTTTGGTTATTCTTCCCATTTGGAAGGATCCGTATGCCCGTATTTACGTTAACGCATTACTTTTTGTATTGAATGTGGCGTCTAAGTATGTTACCTTGCATAAATTAATAATGACGAAATTTGTAAGTGAAAGATAATATGTTGTTGCAACGTGTATTGAACAGTAGTAGTTTGCCTAACATAAGTAAAGTAGTAGGAAATAGTTAAGTTAATTAGTAAAGTAGCAAGGAAACGAGAGAATTGTTGAAGGCAGTATAAAATTGGTAGAAGTATGTTTACAACTTCAGATATCCTTGGCCTGTATATGCAAACATAAATTTAGTAGTAGTGGTAAATAATTGCAACATGTTATATTTTAATGTAAATTCTTAATCGAGGATGCATTGGACTCTAAAGTTGTATTTTCCTTCTTGTGGAGTAACTGCCTGGCTTCATAATTATCTATTTAATGTTTCATAAACGCGAATTCCTAATTATAGCCATTAAATTATGTTTGAGCCTATGTAATACTAATAACCTTTATTTAGGGAACCATCCGCATGTTGTTATGTAATCTGAACCAAGCCAAGAAGCAAATACCGAACGAATATCGATCGACCAACATTAGTATCAATTTCAATTAAATAGCGAATACATGTTTGAAGGATAGCTGTGGCAGTTTCATTTAAGATTCAATGTTAGCATTATGGTGTAGCTTTAGCGTCGACTCCTTTAAGTTAATTATGAATTTCAAAACAACTCAGGCGAGTTCCATACAGCGTATGGAGAGACTGAGAAACTGTCAAAGAACAAACAACGCAAATTGTTCATTTGGGTGTAATTATATTAAAATCTAGCAACAGTTGTAGCGCTAGACAAAACCGCACCATCATAGAGCGTGTAGCTGTGCATTTCCAAAACCGCAAAACAGTATATCCGTACATATCATTCGACGCCCATACTAATAACGTTGCTAATTGCTTAATTTACGCAGCAGATATTGGATTTGTTATTGTCCAATTTGGTTTGGTGCTCGTATCAAAAACAATACTTAAATAATTATACTGCAATTGCTCTCAAAGCTCTATTTAAATTAACATTATCGCTTTATAACTTGCATTAACATGTCAAATTGGCACAGCATCTACGAGTATGTATATCATTAAAGTGATAACCGATAATGCCTGTAATTTAGTAATATTTCCATTACTAGGAATTTTCAAGCCACATCATTATTTAATGACCATTACCGATTTGATGTCTTCATACTATTCGATTAATACTACTTTCATTTGATTTAATAAATATTATATAGCTTCTGTCGTTTATTTTACTTTATACCTGATAAGTAGAAAGAAAATGGAGAACCTACTGGGTAACTAAGAATCCGAAATATTCTCAAAAATATAAGAAAGAGAAAAAGAAAGTCAAAAAACGACAGTAACCAAAGTGCTTAGGTGAACTCGGAACGTAATTATTAGAAGCGGATATTGTCCACATCGAACTCGCGTTGGTAATCATTGGTTGCATCAAGTGAGAATCGAGAGGATTGATTGGCCAGTACGTTTTCCTAAAGAATGGAATTGAAGTTCGCAAGAGCTGTTTGATTTTTTGATCGGTTTTCTGGCTGTAAGACTAGTAGTCTTTTGGGCAGCTCGTGGTGATCACACGTCCTGTTAGATTCTTTGCTTTTTACATTTTTAAAATTGCTACCTCCCAAATTAGGACAAATTGTTAAAGTGTTTGGTTTGTAGTGCACACACCTAATTATCAACCTTCCCAATTCCGAAGTAAGCAATGGACATAATGAAACTGAAACGTGGCGTGTGATTCGCAAAACTGTAGAACAGTTACCCATTTTTTTTTTATTTTGAAATTGGCGTCTACGTTGCTATCCTATTAATGAAAAGTAACTCTTCTCGTTAAAGCAACATAATGCTCAGAAACTTCTTCTTCTTTTACCTTCTGCCATCTAGGGCGTCACATTTGGAGTACCGCTCTCCCTTACCCGTTGTCTCCATTCTTTCCTATGAAGCATTAGTTTCTGCATACTTCTCATTTCTTTGCCTCTTTTCTCCCTATCCTGAGGATCTGCTTCATTCATGTCTTCCTCGGTCTTCCCCTTCTTCTATTTTTTCCCAATCCCGTCTCGTTAATTTTCTTCAACACTCTGTCTTGGTCCAATCTCGCTATGTGTTTGTATCAGCTTAGCTGTTTATTCTCAATTCTCCTGAATACTGGCTCCCGTTTCAGTTTTGACGTATCTTCATTTCTACACCTGTCGATTTTAGTTACCCCAGCTATTCTCCTTAAACATCTCATTTCTGCTGTGTTGATCATCGATTCGCGTTTCATTTGTATCGTCCACGTTTCCGCTCCATACAGCATTATGGGACTTTGGAGTTTTATACCCTGGTTATCGTCTTCTGACTGATTTCTTTTTTCCCGAATATGATTTATTCAGTGCGTAGTAGACTGCAGTTGCTTTCTTCATTTTATTACTTATCTCCAGATCCATCTTGCCATCTTCTGATATCACATTTCCAATTTTTCGAATGAAGACGGCTCTTCTATTACTCGGTGCACTGGTACTTATTCGTTTGCTCTCTTGTATTTTTGATTAGCACGACCATTACAGTAATAAACAAGAGTGGGCTTAGACCATCTCCTTGTTTGATACCCCTCTTCCATTTAAGAACTTCTTTCCCTTCATTCCAACCTGGGCATATAGCCCCGCATATATAGACTCTACCGCTTTTATTAATTTTCTCGGAGTGCCCCATATTATTTCCCTATTTATTGAATCGAATGCTCCCTTAAGGTCAACCAACGTTAGATATGGTTCCTCGTCTTTCCGAAGCTATCTTTCTGTAATGTTTCGTACTATGTGTGTGTTATCATTTGCTAATGATTCTTGTATATATTTTAAAACTAATTGATGACAAGCATATTGCTCTGTAATTATCACATTTGTATTTCTTTCCTTTCTTTAGATTGAGAACATGTTCTTCTTCTAATCTCCCGATATTTTTTCATAGTTCCATGCTTCTTTACATACTTGGAGTAACCGTTTCTTTCCCGTCTCTCCCATCCATTTTATCATTTCTGGCTCGACTTGATCTTCTTTCGCTGCTTTCCCACTCTTGATATTTCTTAGGACTTCTTCTATTTCCTCCATTGTGATTTTTTCCAGTTCCTCCACTTCTTCTTGTGCTTCTCCCATTTGTTCCATATCTAGTATTTCTTCCTGTCTAAACTTATCCTCAAAATATTCTTTCCAGGTTTCTGTTATCTTCGATGTTTCTGTCCTTATGTTCCGATCTTTATCCTCAGTTCCACAATCTTCCTTCTTCGGTCTTCCTCTCAGATTTGTTATCTTGTTCCAAAATTGTCCGTCTCATAGCTTTCCTCCAGCTCTTGCAGCCTTCTTTGCTCTGTTACGTTTCTCCACATATTCTACTCTGTTTCTCTCATTAGTCACTTCTTGTAGTTTCTTCCAGGTTTGCTTCTTTTCTCTAATTTTTGTTTAACCTCGATATTCAACCATTAAGTTGTTTTATGATTTTTCTTACCTTCGTTGTATCACATACTTTCGCTGCTGCTTTGATAGTCGAATTTTTAAGGATCTTCCACCTTTTTTCATATTCCAATCATATCTTTCTTTTTCCTTTCTCCTCAATTCATCGCCTATTTCTTTCCCATACCCCCTCCCCACTTTACCATCTTTCATTTTCTTGATGTTAATCCTTGTATAGTCTTTCCCTGTTTAGTATATTTCCTTCTTTGTAGTCATTTCCGCTATAACTAGTCTGTGTTGTGTCCTCAGTTCTGCAAACTTCTCAATTTTTATATCCTTAATGTTATTCATTTCCGAAGGGAACACCAAGGAGTCGACTATACTTTTGACGCATCTTTCTGGAGCTATAAAGGTAGACATAGATATGAAGATTCCTCTGTTTGATACCCAATAGTATTTCCAATTTTTAAGTCATTTATCACACAGAATTGTATCATCTTGCAACCGTTTCTGTGCCCAGAAATTGAAATAGTTTTATATATATTTCATTGTGTGGAAGAACAAAACATCATAAAGTTGTTTTGACGAAATCCCCGCATTTTGATAATAATGCGTAAATGTCCAATATACGCAGCGGTTCTGTAATAGGTGTTTATTCGGTCTATGTATATGAGCTTTGCATATTTTAATGGATTGTTTCCATATTAATTGTATGTTGATATTTTAATATTACTTTAATTATAATTGCGTAAAATTATTTGCATGTTCATTAATAAATCATAATTAATGTTGCAATTTCTCATTTACTCTTTCCATATATTGTTTTGGACTAATGATCGATTGTACAGACGTTAATTAACGCAATATTTATACTATTCATTTTTGGGTTAAATACATTTCCGAAGTAATTGTTGGTGCAATGATATAATACATACATATACATCTACGACCTATTAGAACTCATTAGATGCACAACCAGGTACCGGAAATTTGATGGACCAGGAAGTTTACAGCTTCATTGCGAATTAACTATATGTACGATATGCATGACCATAACGCGCAACAGGGAAGGTTCAGTGTAGTTATGCAGTTATGTCCTAGTTTTCGTTTGTTAGAAAATTCCTAACGTAACTTTGTTGCAAATAAAATACTTAAGATCTGAGGGTATGGCCACAATGTAAATTGCAGGTGGTAATTAAATGTATCCTTAGTTAATGGTGTGCTGGATATTTTATAAAGTTACTGTGCGCGTTATTTACTTCATCTTTTGATTATCTTTTGGATATGGATAACACGTCCGTTGATTATGTTATCGTTGGTGCCGAAAATTTTGTTGTCGTCCTTGATTAGGAGGATCTTCCATTGAATGACATAAGTCTGTTTATCAGTCTCCGAAGGATCTTCATTTGTTTTTCTAATGAATCGGTCTACTACCCCGCACTGACGAGAACCAACGAGCTAGAAATACGTGTATGCAACCACTCTTTCTGCGGATTTATCCATTAATATTTTTTGCTCAGTTTCGCGTTATTCACTTTACTATTTGGTTACCTTCGACCTTTTGTGTATATGCAAGAGTTGCAGGGTGAGGCAAGTTGGAAGTACGACAATATAAAGTACGAGAAGAACTACCAAATCTGCTTTAAGCTGTTTATATGAAGGAGATTATAAAGATACAGAGCAAGCTTCCCTTTAGCCCATGTATAACCACGTTTAGAAACATTATCCAAAGTACCTATAAACTTTTCTTAATTTCCCTGTGATCTATGTAGTGCATCATACTTTTCGTTCTTTGTCGTATCGAAAACATTCCCCGTTGTTTCTATATGTTCATATTTACTGAAAGGAACTACATAAATTCAAATTTTAAGAAAATAAATTGATTTCAGTATCCACATACAATCCTTCGAAAATGTTATAAATTTATTTACGACAGTATTTCTTGCACACTTCCCTGATTTTTTCAATTCTATCAAATTTCTGTCTATGCAAATTATTGGGTAAAACTTCATACACTTAGAAATCAGTAGAAGCTAGAAGAAGAATGACAATGAGGATAACTATTATGAACAAATCTTTCAGGTTGTTTCCAATACTTTTAGTTTAAAATAAGAGACAAAATTTCAATTTAGCAGATTATATTGTGTAACGGTATTTTATGAAATACATCACGGTATCCTATACACAAAACGTTCATTCTGTCCAAATCTTGCGTGTTTGGCCCAAACTGCTTGGACCATAATCGTGCTTAGTAGTTTATTGTTTGATCGTTCATTTTCTTCTAGCCGTTTAACAAGAAATAATCTACGTTTTAACTAAAAGCACAAAGCTAATGGCAAAAAGAATGATAAAAGTAGCTTTCAGATCTTTAGATTTATATCACCATTTTCGGCTATTTTATGTTCATCAGTTCAAATATGATTACTTCAGACATCAGACTCACCTCAACCGTGGATGATGTCTTGTTAAGGATCCAATATCTCTGTCAATGATCGATTGTTAGAGCAGCGCTTTCTTCTAGTGTAACATGTACCACGTTTTCGTTTAATATGATTATTCGGGTATCTTTTTAGTTAGTTAGGTTAGTTTATTTATTCCTGATTTTTAACCAATATCGTACCGATGATGGGTTTGTTATGTTATAAGTGTTATCACTTTCAATCGATTCCTTTCGCTGCAGATATCTATAATATTCCAGTAGGAAAACACGATTTGATTCTTAAAAGATTCAATTCAGAATATACTGCAAAATGCTGAATTGATTCCGAATTTGATTATGTGCGATGCACAGATTCATGGAATGAACTTCGATTCTTTATAATGCATTATTATTATTATTATTCGATTCAGAATTGATTACAGGTAATGCAGATGGGTAATCAATTGAATAAGGCCTGTGATACGTCCATGTTAAAGTAATATATCCTTTGATTGTCTCGATTCTCTAAAGTGGAATCATATGACTGAGAATAAATTCTAAATTGCTTCTGAATTGATTTGTTTCCCTACTAAGGTATGCAACTGTAAATACAGAGGTAAACATTGAAAATTCCATGTGCTGTTGTTTCAGATGGTATATGTATGACAAGTAATATCATGACCATTTGTGATTTCTTTTGTTTAAAACGTGGTGCTAATTATAAGTGCGTGTGACATGAATAAAAACTGGCGGAAAATTTTGGTATAATCTATTGCATTTAACGATCGCAATTGTGAGGGTGTTTCGATTTTTTATTTGAATCGTAATTTAGATCGACCAATGCCAAATAACGTAACTGAAAAAAGCAAAGCGTTCATTTCGGTAAGCGTTACGAACACACAAAAGATCAACAAAACGTATTGGCCCTTCGGGCAATTGGGTTTTACGCGCTGAAAATTGTTCATTTAAGCCTTTCCGGTTATTCTCCGGCTGCAAAATTATAGCTCGGTTAATAGCAGGATGTTCCATAAATTGACAGATATTCCCGATTTCGATAATTTCCAACAGGTGCTAGCGAATTTCATCGACAATTTTCTGGCGGCCCTTGGACTTCTATCTATTACTCTGCGTTTGTGCACGCTGCGACAACGAGGTTTAAACTAAATTATGTCTAATAGGAGAAAAGCACGACGGAAAATACGTTTATTATTTTCACCTTTATTTCGTTCTAGTTGGGAGGGAAAAGGGATTCGAGGGAGTTTTTTAATACTTTTCAGTCGTTTTAACAAGATGTACACTTTTACACACGCAATTCTCAGTAACTACATCAAAGGACGGATTTGTGTACGGTTTCGGGTTAGATGTTCCACAATTGCATTTCATTTGTTTCTGATACCCTTATGTAGAAGACTGACATGTGAAAATATTCAACGTGAAATATATTGTACGTATATACCAACCTATTCTTTTTCCTTTGGCATCCCTGTTTTAGTAACAGGAGAGATGCTCAATGCAGATGGATTCTTGTCTTCAAAAATATCACATTAAACGTTATTGTAAATAAAATTGGCTTGGATTTATTTTGCGTCAGGAAATATGCTCTTGCCTATTTGTAAAATAACGATTGGAGGTGTACCTACTTAGCAAGTCGCTACCCAGCTACTGTTTTGATTTGGACGTTAATCTCTCTATTTTATAGAAATAGATCGTGAGAGAGTCATTTACATTCTTCTTTAGAATATATGGTCATTTTGTTGTAACTCTGGTGGAGCAAAGAACACATTTGCGTTTCTTGACCGTGTGGATTGTGACTGCTTGGCCAAACCAAGGCACGTCTTCCTCTATTCTTATAGGTCCATGTTTTGTTAATGTTAAGGTTTCAGTTGTTTGTCATCTTAGTTTAGAACGTTTATTACGTGTCTCTGTTTCTTCCTGCCCTTTACTCCTCTGCTTATTTTACACAATTCCAATGGGTTTACATTATTCTACTGTGTGTCTTGTTCACGTATTCTCAAGGCTTGCTTTCTCCAGCTTCTCAGATTATAATTCAGGATCTACTTAGCTATATGGTTTGGTGGTTTCTCGATGTGTGACCTATCCATCTCTGTTTTCAACGACTCTGCACTATAAACCAATACGCTCTTGATATTACTATTTAATTCTTATAATTTTTATGTGGTTTGATGCTATGTTTGCTGCCTATATTTTCCTGAGCGTGTTAAATAAGTGTTTAGCTTTTGTTATTCGATTTCGAGTGTCTGTCTCACTTGATTTATTTTTGTCCATTATTGATGCCCGATACGAAATGCTTTCTTCTTTCTCCTCGTTTCCTATTTATATTTTCTTATGTGCTCCTTTCGTTTTCAATATTTCGATATTATTTGCACTTACGCTTAGGCCTACTTGGTTTGACAATTATACTGAATTGTTTATTTTCTTTTTTGTTTAATGTTTAATGTTAGCAAATTGCAGATCTTCCAAAATTGTTCTTATAGTTAAGCGTTAGTCCGACTTTCCCATCGTTTTCCAACGTCTTTGATTACCCAATCAATTACTATAGGCATATACATACGTGTTACGATGCATCCTTATTCGACTCCACGGTTTATCTATATACGTTCCGTGAGTTTCCCGTCATGGCTAGCCTAGCGCTGCAGTGCTCATAAAACAACTTTATAATTGATATATTTACATTTGTCTATATAAAATAAATACAATTACCATTACTAAGTTGTCATTCTCAGTGAAGTACTAGGGAATTCAGTGTCAACAGTGTTTTGGTGTGTTTCTGATGTTCAGTGTGTGATGTTCATTGTACATGCTTTAGTGTTGTACAGTATTTGTTGTGTAGTGTTTGTCTTGGGCATTAGCTGGATTCGCTAATGGTACTGCATTTCCCAATATTCCACTGAGGATGGCAACTTGTTGCCGTAATACATATCTGAATTTTTTTCCGAAAAGTGTGGTAAGGGGAATTTTATTTATTTCATATATTATTTTAGCCACAGTCTGCTTATTCTTATTTGATATATTTATCAGATAGCGCGTATGTTTCCTATATTCTCTACATATTCGTCCCAGAAACTTTCTCAAATATCTTCTCGAAATCCACAAAGCCTGTAGAGATGTGTTGTCCGAATTAGATTTTCGATAGCCCATTTAAATAACAGTGAGAGAATCACTCTTCCAGGAAATTAGCGCCTTAATAAAATAGGTATCTTGTTCCAAGGAAGGGAAGAAACTATGCTCATGGGTAAAAATCCATATAAGCTAGAATCCTTGTCGGGTCCACTTGAGGGAGAAGGAGCACACGATTCTCATTTCCAACTGGGACCTGTTTGCTGACCATCTGCAACCTACAAACCAATACAGGAGGATAACAACGACACATTTACTGAAGAGAATTTGGAGCAGTAGGTCCTTGCCACCTTAACCACACTCTCTAATCTCAACTGCGTAGGACTTGGAAATCGCTATTTCAACACGAGACCTCTCAAGGTTTACCGATGGGACCTGAGCCCTTCCTCTAGTACATGTCGGATCTTCGACTAAAATCGCCATACACGCGAATGACACAGTGGACTACACTTTTGATCACAGCGACCTGCCCTCGCCTTGGATTAACAAGCATTATCATTAGGTTTATCCACAAGAGGATCCCACCGCACGACATCTTTGTGGTTGGGTAACTTCCATGCAATGCCTCAGCATTTTCCGAGATTACAGACTATAGTTCGGCCTGTGCGTTTGGGCGACCTCCAGCTTTATAACGACGGCTACATAGTTTGTTCGGAACACCCAGCTTTAAGAATATTTGAAGATTTCCGCTCTTTGGAATTACGTCACTCAGCTGTGCGAAGTTACAGTGCTGAGGGTGGAGAGGAGGATTGATTACCCATCTCGTCAAACTTGACTCGGAGAGATGACCCTGGGATACCATCGTACGCATCCTGACCATTAGAAACAACTATATTTTTACTCCGGAGCACGACGATGCCTGAAACTGAATATTATCAATCGTTATCTAAATTCTAGAATAACATCTAAAAATCAAATATCTTACAAAGTCTCCATAATTAACTACCCAGCCCATGCTGCATAGTTGATCGAATCCGAGGCGAATCATAGAGAATAAGAAGCTTGAGAGATATGATTTCAGTCACAGAGAAGAACTGTCAAGTTTCCCAACGATGTAATCATTCCTTTTTACGCTAATTTTTATAGCAACCAGTGTATTTGAATTAGTAGTTTTTCCAATGATCAGATGGATAGTGCGGGCGAAAAACTGTACTGGTGAATAAAAAGAATTGAAAGATTGAAGTGCTCACTTTTTATGGATGCTTTTCTTATTTCCTGCCACTTGGTCCATCATTGATACAATTAGTTGTACTTCTAAGTCTTCTTCTAAGTCCATCTATCGTTTGACGTAGGACTGTGAGTTCATTTGATTTTTATCTTCCACAATTTTCCGTTTTGTGCCAAACTGTTTACTTATGCTCTCTCGATGTTTCTTTCTAATGCTGGTTTTTCTACTGGTTTTCTCTAATTCTTTCTTGGTCTTTTCCTTATGCCTCTTGCTCATACCGATGTCCTTAAAGTTTATTAAATATAATATATCATTGCCTGAAACATTTATATACTTTGTATCTATGCATATATATGCCGGTTATTCTTATAATCTCCCTGCTGAAGCAGGCGAGAAGTTACCGCAAACTATTTCAGTAATTTACATAAACGATCTTGTCATGGTATACGGGCTCGCTAAATTCGTATGATTACGTAATATTTCTGGCTGAATTGCTTCGATATTGCCTACACGATACGTGGAGGAAACGCCAGATGTGTCTACATCATCGTTAAATATTCGATATTTGTCATAACCGTCATCGGCAACGATCGTCTAAAAGACGCAGAAGTCAAAAATATTGTCGGTTTTCAATTCAAAGGGAGTAGTGGAGCATGCGGGCGTATTTAGATAAGCGTTCGTGAATGACATCATAAACGAATCTAACACGCATCGTTCGCCCGTTGAGGCAAGCAAAGAAAGAATTTCCTAAAGATCCCCTTGCGATGATACATCAATCGTAGTGCTTTATCAAAACAATGTTACAACATAAGATTAAAACGAACGCGAGAAAGAAGGGCTGCTATCGTGCAGTAGCGAGACAATATCTTCGTACAGTGTCGAGTTGCAAATGTCAATTTAGTCCGAGGAAAATAGTAAACTGCGCTAATCTCTTTCGTATTCGTTGTTTGTTTTCTATTTCCAAGAGCTTAAAGATCCAGTTGCATGGAAACGCTTTATACCAAATGAAGTCCTTTACAATGGAAAAAGAACAGCGTGCATGCTGCATTTTTCGCAAAGGCACTCCTTCAACGACGTAATACACTTCTGCAATAAGTTTGAACAGGAAAGTATTTTCTGCTCTGTTTTTGTTTAATTTGAAAACTTCCTTATACCTCCCAATATATGTATAGTAAGCTGTTTCTTCCTTGTTAAGATGTAAATTTATGGTTTCAATGGTTTCTGCCGTTTTCCTTTAGATTAGTTTTTATTTAATAAAATAACTTTAAAAAATTAACTTTTAGATAAACTTCTTTGGAGCTATATGTATGGTACATTTTTATACAACAATTTCGTTCATCAAAGGTTGAGCAAGATTTTCTATTTTTACGCAATTTCAATATGACATAGAAATCAGAGGTTGAAAACGTACAATTACTTTTTCTTTCTTTCGTTTAAAATCCACTATACTTAATTTTCTGGTAGAAAAATTTCAATTCTGAGCCCGGATACCGAAAGAGCACACCCAAAATCAATAGGATACAGTTTATTAATTTATTTCGTTATTATAAACATGGAAATGAAGCCTACTTAACAACAAGTTACAAAATCAAAGAACTTCGGCGTGAATGGGTTAAATTATATATACGTAGCTGTACGTCAAGAAATTGCTTTTGAAAGATATAAATGTTCGTAGACGCTGACATAATTTATTCGTAGGGTGATGCTTTAATGAATCGCAAGTGAATTTAAGTTTATTATGTCACCTATTCATGTGTTCGGTTGCGGCTAAAGGGTTTAACGTTGAATATTCATATTCGGAGCAAATTTGGGAAGTTTACACTCCATAAAAGACAAACATTGTCGCAATTAGTGAATTATTCATACGTCTCAGGTTTGTATGGTTTATTTTATAGCCAATACAGTTTACGTGAGCTGTATGTTGGATTGAACTAACCATGGAAGGTGTATGGAATCTTTCTTAATTCGAATGTATCTTTTTGTTAATGTCTACTAATTTACCTGGCTGAATTTTGGATAGCTGCAACAGATTATCTGCATTTCTTGTGGGCAGAAATGTATATAAGCATGTTACTCATAAGTGGTTGCAAAAGGCTAGTTTCACTTGATAAGATTTAGAACTTATTTTGTGGCGTACACCAAAAATCTAAAACCGATTTTAATATTAGTGAGGCTTAGTTTCTCGATACAAAATATGGGTTTAAAACCTAAAAACTTTCTTTAGCCTTCTTACAATTTTATTCGTAAATAAGAGTCCAAGGTATCAAGCAAGCAACTGAACTTAAAAAGTATGTTCGAGTTTTTCACTAAATCCATTGCAATTGGCAAACTACCCGGCTGAGTGTCTCTATGCAACACCTTTCTTTCTAAATTCTTCCACATTATTGTTAATCATTTACTTTTTTATAATATCGGCTAAATACGCTAACGTCATTATGCAATGAAAATCACTCTATTTTCTTAACCTTAAGCGGTTCAGCAGTGCGCAATATAAATGGAAGGAGTACCCGTAAAAAGATGTAAATATCGGAAATAATCGTACGCCATTCATGGACGCAAAAAAACTATATTGAGATCCCCCTCCATTTATTTCTTACAATAAATAGTAACAATATGTATAACAGTTTGAGACAGTCTGATCTAAGCTGTCATGCTATTTATTACTTACGCGTGTTTATGTTGGAATAGTTTAGTTATATATCAAACACGGGAATATTTTATTGTGACTGAATATTATCTATATATGTATATCCCAAAATGGGAGGAATGAGTATTACAACAAAAGAATAAGTTTTTCTCTTGTAGAACTAGAAAAATGGTTTCAGACTCAATTGGAAGTGAATGTTAAAGATTAGAATGTGTAATTTAAATTGAATTGAAAATAAAACGATTCTTATTCTGTTCAAAGACGGATTTCTACGATTATGAAGATTCCTATGCGACGCTTTCATTCCTTTGTGTTTGGTTCTTTGTGCTGAAAGTGTCAAAGTCGTTGGAGTGAGGGTAAATACTATTTCATTTCAAAGAAAACTGCCACTAAATGTCATTGTCTCTCAGATATTCTTAATAAGGACCTGTTTAACTATCTTCTTTACAGTGATTAGCAGAAGTAAAGTTGCTGTTTTGTGTAAACAATTGTAGAAGATTATGGTATAATAAAATTAAATTGTATGCGAATCTCTTTGTATGGTGTTCAATAAAGGTTCATCTGCACCAATCTCATCGATTTATCAATTGCAGATGACAACTTCAAAAAACTATTTCAAATTTTATTGTGTGCTATTTTGCCGGAAATATTGAGACTAAACTTGCAAAGTTAGCGTAAGATCTGTTGATTTGAAGTAGGTGCTCGAACTGAGATTGAATTATAGAACATAGGACCAGGAGAAAGCATAAAAATGGACCTAGTTACCAGCGAAATTGTTTTCTAGGCGAAGCTAGGGCATTCGTTTACTCTAATTATGATTATGACTAGTACTGAATTTCTGCAGCCAGAAAATCTATATTATACCGGGTTAGTCATGTGGATACTAGTGATTTAACACATTTACTGTTATATAATCGAGGCGTCGTAATATAGTTTATAACAACTTAAAATTACGTATTTTGACCGTCAGATTTGCACACATCAATGTATGGATGACAGACAAACATTTTATGTAGGTTTAATGAATGTACTATTGGGATGAAAAACTCAACTTGTAATTTATGTATCTATATGTAATTTTCCGCGGCTCATCAGAACTTTGATGCCGTAGTTGTCGAAGAACCAATATATAACACTCCGGCAGTCCTGTATATATTTTTGTTCTTGTAAAGGTGTGTTTTTGGGCTACCTCACCGGAGTTCAATGGCTTATTGCGTTTTTGAAGCATGGTTACTCCATCATATCGACTACCTCAATAAAACATACCTGAGGGGAAGCTTCTTTACCTCCTCTGGTTGTAGGAACCGAAATATAAAGTACTCCATTGTCACACTCTGACACTCACAGACGACTTATTACGGTTTGTTCCTCTTTAATCAAAAATTTAGATGCTAACATATAATTGTAAACTATTATTATCGCACTGTTGTTAATAGATAGGTATTGAGTTGTAAAATAGGTATCTAGACTTCGCAGTAGTATATTGAGTAACATAACCACAGCCTTGCTTAGTAAGATCATATCGTGAGGACCTGTTATGAGAGAGGAAAGCATTACAAGATAATGAAGGGATACTGCGTGGTAGAGAAAGTAAAGCATCGAATACATCAACACCAGCACTAATTAGAAGTTTTGACTTATTACCTTCTAACTAGATTTACCATTTCGAAATATTTATAGTTTTGTGTCTAGTTCAGTTGAAGGTAACCCCAAAATAATGGAGCATCTTCTAACAGTGTCTGATATTTGTCACAACTTGGATAATGCTTCTTGCCAAAATATCAGAAGCTAAGTGCCCTTTACCAACAACATATTACGAAAAAGATACAAATTATTTTAGAAGCTTGTGTAGATTAAGTTTCATGAACATAATTTAAGAAAATTTTGAAATTACAAATACGCAGAAGTCTGAAAGTTTTGGAGGAAATTCTTTACTACGTACTATTGAAATTAAAGAGAGAAATTCATTGTGATGCGACAATCATCTTCATCAATCCTATTTATCCACTGTTGAGCATAAGCCTGCTATTTTTAGGTGATGTGTAACCATCATTTTCCACACTGGAAGACGAAATACTAACCTTACAATAATATACGTATATGCTTAAATCACTTCCATAAAAAGTCTTTGAAATTCATGATATTAAATTTATGGACTTTACTGCATTATCTTCCTAAACAAATTCTGGATTATAATATTAAGAAGGAACTGAAAATAACGAGTAGGACAAACCTCAAAAAATTGTACACATTTGTAGTTACTAACAAATTACGAGTGTGGTAGTAGTATTAGAAAAAGAAGCGGGTGAATATGAGCTGTCACTCAAAAGGCGGTAGCAAAATAGATACTACGGATGACATATTGCTTATAGTAGTTCGTTTATTCCTTGATTACCAGCCTTTTGGGACGCCATTATAGCCTCTGACTGCGATGAATATTACTCAAGTAATTGTGAATTTGGTGCACTGTATTTCCAACGTTATTAGCAATTATAATTTTAATTAGTTTGATATGAGTTTTGGCCAGGGTGCTGTAATAATTTCTAATTTTATTTATTACTTTTAATCTGGTATTTTGAAATATGCTATCTCGTTTCCTTTCACAAAAAAGTTAGAAATTATTACAAAGTGTTAAGTCCCTTAAAAACGAAATCGAAGGCAATTGGGAGGTTTAATTACCGTGTTCACGTTTCAAAAGTTCGCTAAACCTCTGAAACATCTAAATAGTTCCGTCATGAGCTCATAAAACTGTTTAATGAGCCAGTAATAGTTCCGTACCCACTTAATCGAATCGCAAGACTATTCACTTCTATTCACTGGAGATGCTCTGTATGCATAGGCGACATACATTTCATAGATATTCTGCATATGTAAGGAATGGAATATCTTATGAGCAACGTACTGTAGAATATTGTAGTGCTTGAACGATGTCGACCTACATTTTATTATTCATTACGCGCGACAAAAAATATTTATTATCTGGCAGTCCGTTTGGGCTTCATCTCCGCGAACTTCTTTCAATTTTCTGGGAACAATCCGTGACAATTATATAGTCTACTGCGCACTTCCCTTCAATATTTCACTCGTCTTAAGAGATTTCATACTGAAGACATTGTTCACATCCTTTTGTTTAAATTATATGTTTTAAATAGTACTTACATGTGCCGGCACGTTCTCATATATATTAATAAAATTTCATGACCCGCACGTATGTGAGACCATGAAGTTCCATGCATGTTTAGTGTAAAATAAATATGTATATTAGAAAACATAGCGCCCGCTCTTGTCGTTTGCGAAAAGTTATCTAATTTCAAGCAACATAAACATGTTGTTTCAAGATGTAACCGACGTAAAGCGCTACAAAATTGTATTATATTGTCCAGAGTAGGCAGGAAAACTTTGTTATTCAGAGTTCTTTAGTAAAAGTATATGCATACTTTCGTAAGAGTGATTCATTCTAATTTCTGTGTATACATTTAGTAAACGATATTTTCAAAGCACGTATCAGGATGAGAACAAAATCTGCTATGGTTATAAGTAAGGTTTGATAAAAGAGTGGATAACGTACTGTACACCGTACTGACGCCCTTATTCTCCGAACTTTAATGTCGCGCCTTGCACGTAAGTGGAGGAAAAGTCCGGTTTACACAACTTATCATGCACCTGTTTATCGAACCTTAGTTATAAGGCATACAGTTAGAGTAAAGTAAATACTGCGCGCAAGACCTATATGGCCAACTGTATATTAGTTAATTGCATTAACTTGGAAACACTACAGCAGTAACTGAGAAAGTATCCAGTACTAATTAAGTAAATTCAAGAATTGTGTGTTTGATGTCATGTCGCTTATTATTTAAAACTTTTATTTACAAATACTGGTGGGTGCATTATTATCGTCTTTCCTTAAATGTTTTAGGGCCATAGTCTCAAACTTTAACAAACAAACAAAGCTACAAAGTGTTAATCAAAATTTGGTTTGTATTTTAGAGAGATAAGCTGAAGCACAACCGTTCCTTGCCTCAATCGACCATGCTCGTTCTTCAGGCCATACGTTAACGATGTTGTTCCGTCATCTGGAACGTTTACACAATAATGTTAACTGACAAACATTCCTTCATTATCAGGTGTACATTGCAGTCGGATCAATAATAATAGCAAGTCTAACAATGATTATTTGTCTTAATACAAATTAAGTATGCTAGAGCTGGATGTAGTAAACACAGTATTGTATATGAAGCAACTACAAATGCATCTCTGCATGATATTGACTATTACTAGATACAGGAAACAAAGTACATCCAATATATTACCTATATAAGTGAAAAAGTAACTATTTACTTCGGCGACAAAACAGTTAACCCAGCCAAATCTTGCACGCTATAAATCCTTCGATAATTGAAAAATAAACACTTACATACTAAACGTGATTGTCAAAAAATCCTACATATTCATTAGGGCATTGTCAATCCCAACGGGATTTTAAAGCTGTGACAAATCAGTCCATGGACTGATTGTTGGGTGAGCATAAATACAAGTTTAAGTTTTATTTAGGACTCATTTTCAATAATGCACATAACGTTGGATACTGGAGGTGTGTGTACTACACGGAATATACTCTCCATTTAGCCAGAATCCCAGATATTCTACAATTCAATAGATCCATCGCCGAAATCACACAATTAATGAATTGTTTGTGGAAGCATGAAGGTGTACTACTTAGAACTAACAATAAGTCATTATTTTTGGTTGCTTCAAAATTTTCAGAGACCAACAACATAACTGCAGGTGTGTATACATTTGCTGATGGATGGATTCCCATGAAGCTCTTAGAATGGTGTTTGCAATTTTGCCATAACTATTTGCAAGGTGTGAATCCTATCCAAAAATGGTCCCAATCATTTATTATTTTTTGTCCTCTTATTAGTTTAGATTGCCCGCCAGTTAAATTAAAACTTTTAGCCATGCTACACTAAACTACGTATTTAGAAAAAAGCGTCACCTGTAAACTTAATATAGAATACATAAGTCTTTCTCAGTTTAATCCATTATTAATAACAATTGCCATAAACTTCTCCATAAAGTCTCTCCTCTCATAAACTGTACTAGGAAGAAATCAAATCACTCCGAAATGTGTACATTATAAATAATTATCAATAAATGATTTTAACAACAAAAATATACGTAGGTATTTTCATTTATCAGATGCTCATTTCGTTAATGCTCAAGATTTGTCTGCATTATTACTGCAGACCTGTGATCTTCATGATTAATTGCACCAAATTTTTCTGCCTCGATTTGCAGTCCCTACTTCAAATAACACAGTGCCATAGACGCGAAGTTGTGGAGTTTTTTGACAGTAATGTCGTTTTTCGACGAACATTTTACGCAAAAGCCATTATGTACAAACATTTCAGTTAATGTGCTCAAGTGGCATTAAATCAACTTCTGCATCAGCAAGCGTATAAAACTTACATCACATGCTGGTCAAATGCGAAGAGCAAACGACAAATAAACAAGGCGTTACAAATGTGCTGTGAATTGTTTTTCATTTTCGTACGGCACGTCGGTGTCGAGTAAAAATTTACTACCGGACTAATTTCGAGTGTACGTTGAAATATATATGTCCATTACGTTTCCGGTATTCCCTTTAATGTCCAAATTGTACTTAACGCCGCCGTTTCTACCTTTGGAATGTCTTTGTTGTGAAATAACATTCATCAAGATTTTTTATACTTTACAATAGTAAAAATATACTCGAACTTGAAATAGAAGTGCACTTGTACAAGTCTACGCTAGATACCATTTCAGAATAGCTTTTCAGGAAAAGGCAAGAATTTGTAACTGAAGACATACTGCATATGATGGAGAAACTCGTTAGAACTTAAAAGAGACAACAATAACAAATATAGAAGAGTCACAGGAATATTCTAGCAAACGAAGCGAAAAATGTATCGAAATTAGGTTTTAAGGGATACATTTAGAAAATCTTCATAAACATGCAGCAATCACAGACACTAATAAGCAAATTTCAATAAAAATATGGGATATATTGAAATGCTGGAGCGAATATATGCAAAAACTGGTCGGAGATGATAAATGACAAATGATCAGGTAATAAGACGACGACGAAGCAGAACGACAACTTATCAGTCCCAGATGAAATACGCGGAGAAATGATTAAACTAGTGGAGGACGCATAGAGCACAATAGTCACTAACTTCTTCGTAAAACATACGCAACCAAACACTTATAGAAGGACCTGGTAATGTCATTTTTTATACTTATCCCTATACTGATGAGCATAGGTTGATTAGTATGATGACTGATGTTCTTGAGAATTTGTGTATTTATTTGCATAATGTTACAAGAAAACTTCAGCGAAGGAAAGGTGGGAATAGTAAAATATCTTGGGTGCTACATAAGTGATGATGATATCGAATTGGAAAGAACAGAAGCACTTTAAAGACACATTTTTTACAACCTGCTGTTAAACGTCGAAGTTCCGATTAGAGTTCTTAGGTGCAATGTGATTTTGAGCCCCCTTTGTGGAGCGAAAACTTACAAAACACAAACTTACAGAGAACGCGTGTAAACACCTGAAAGCGAATGCCAGACACATACACAATTTATATATTTCTAATGACGCAATGCTTACAAAATCATTAAGAAGATAAATAGATCTCAAACCTGGTGAAATGTAGCCAAATTGACAAAATTAACACCAACAAGTTTGTCCTAAATTGCGGTTAATGAGATCAGGTATGCTAATATAAACGCTAATATCAATAGAAGACACTCAGAAGAAACAATGAAAGTAGTATAAGTTTTGATATAAATATGTAGTATTATAGATGAAAGGTAAATTTCCGAGAAAACTATGAAATAAAGACGAAAACTAAAACATTCTGATCGAAAACTAAGCAAGGAGCTTGTTACCTATTGCATATAAACTGCAATCTAGATAATGGAGGCCTTCATAGAAAGTTATTTTCCAAACGAAGCAGATATCGACTTTAAACACAAACTTTACTAAACGCATATCTCAAGAAATCATACTGTATATTCTGCAAAATCAATTATTAAGGTTATCTCTCTCTTTTATCCATTAACTAATCAAAATTTATTTAGAATTCTGTGGTCGGTTTTCTTGGCTAGTCGCTAGCCTTTTAGATTTAGTGATTTGGTGGAATAAACTTTTATTCCAACGTCCCTATAATTAACAGAAAGGATGTACAAGAAACGGATTTTGTTAAGTTAATTCTTGAAAAATGTGATTCTAATAATAACAAACGGGTTGAGCAATGCTAGAATGGAATGCTTTTATTTTGACGTTCTAATTCTATAGCATGAGAGATGATAAAATACTTCAGAAAATTCCACTTTTTTATCTGGGGATTTCTTTAGATGACACAAAATCTAATATCCGAATGTCAATTACTCCAATTTAGATTTCTACTCGAGTAATGCATGAGCTTTCTGTCATCCTGAGTTGCTCCTTTTAGCATACTTGCACGCCATCTTCTCCCTGTTAACTTTATCATTTAGGGTACACGTGGCTTCATTCCAAAAAAGTACTCGGCAATAGAATTGTACTTTGTTCCCGTATATGTTTATTGGATTGACACAAAAACGTATGTAGAAACTGTTTTCTAACACTACAATTACTAAAAGTTTATATCTCAAGATTCAATTTAAAGATGTATATTACGAATAAAATATTGTATTCAAATGCGTAATTTCACTTTAAACTTATTAATTATTTTTCGATTAAAAAATTGCAATAAAGCAACACAAAACGTTTCTTTTTTGTCAAATGATATATTCTGAATTTATTACTCCTTCAAAGGCTTTAGTGGCAGAAACAGAAACCGGCCTTTCACAAAGTCCTTCCAGATCTACATAATTGCCAAGTTTTGTCGAAATCGGTGTGTCTTGCTTGGGAACTTTTTCTTGTCAGTATACTTATGAATCTGTCTATAAGACATTTTTCGGTAATTTAATTTCTCACCATTCAAAACTTTTTGCGAACGACTGTAGATATATTTTAGTAGAAGTGGACATATAGTATAAACGATCTCCTGTCGACCGTGGAAGTTTCCAAAGATTTCTATTCAACGCCATAATCGTTTAAAACTTTCAAGGGACGTATCACGGTACACGGAAGTAAGAGTATATTCAACAGGTCAAGAACAATACTGGATATTTATCATTTGACACGTACGTGGATGTTGTAAAAGTTGTATGTATTCTTTTGAAACTATAGTAGTCGTTGCAACTTTAATTCTTTCAGTATACCTAAGAAATCTTGAAATTAGTCTTACATCCATGCACACATATATAAAATTGTTTGTGGGCATGGTTCTGGAAGAAGTAATAAGAAGAAATAATGTTAAAGTAACAAAATAATGACACTAGATAGCATCGGGATGCTCACCAAACAATCGTCTATTGATCTCGCAATTTCAACTGCATTTTACGAAATGAACAAAATGATGATGGAAAATGTTGCGGTTGTTTGGTAGAGGCACGGTGATACTTTCGAAAAATTAAAGACAATTCAAAATTAACCTTGTAGAATGAGGAGTTCTGTAAGGCTGTTCTTGATAACGCTTCAATTCATGCTACTGTGAGGCCAAAAGTTTCCTCAACAATTCAATTGGGATGTTTCTCACCATCTTCTGTATATCCCGTATTTGGCCCGAATCCAATTTCACCACTTCACGTATGGATGACTTGCTTCGCAGCGTCGTCATTGGCAGTTTCTTGACCTGAATATTTTGAAGCCAGACGGGTTAGCAGAAATGTGTAAAATCAACAAGCTGTGTAACAGAACAACGGAAAGTAAACTGGCAAATAACAGCTACAGGGACTGGACGAGGGGATACGTCTTCAACATCTTAATCCAACCAAGAAGACCAAGGAGAAGAAAACGTTGATGCCCCTATTTCACTTCCTTTCTAAATTCCTTTCAGAGAGCCTTTACTATATACGGTACCTCATTCTCTCAGACTATATAATAAATGTATATATATATATATTTCGTGACCTTTTATACTTATCTTATATGAAAATATAACTATCATTCAAACCAGCCTTGTTTTATTGACCTATTAGTGGTAGATCTCTATCATATAAGATAAGTATAAAAAGGTCACGAAATATATATATATATATATATACATTTAATTTATTGTTTCTAGCCACAAAAATAGAAACTGTCATGGATCCAAATGCGGAGAGCCCTGTTCTACAACATAATGAAAGAAGATTTAAGATCTTACTAGAAAAAATGGCTCGTCAAAAGAATAGACGCATTTTCCTTGTGAAATGCAAGTGTCATAAGATCTTTCCAAATTTTATTAGTAAGACCATGAATATCGGTTTTGAAAATGGTTCAATAAAACGTAAGTTCAACAAAATTAAATCCGAATTCTGTAAAAAGACGTTAGCTTTATCAATAAATGATGAAAATATAACTATCGTTCAAACCAGCCTTGTTTTATTGACCTATTAGTGGTAGATCTCTATCATATAAGAAGACTATATAATAAATGTTATAATTGTTCCTTCAAATTTTAAGATATTCATCGGTCTTTCAGGCCTGTTGATAGACCTGCATTTAAATCGTCTGTGCGGCTGGAATTATAATTTCGTTTCTGCATTGATTCAAGATTATCATCTTTACCTACCTTTGATTGAGCTTCCCATTACTATCCAAGAAAATCGAGTTGAATTTGGTAATATTGTTTCTGAAATGTATTTTTAATGAATTAAATCTACATAATTCTTCAATAAACGACCTATTATTGAGGTTCGTTTGTTAAGTATCTCTCACAAAGTTTTATAATATCCACTTGGTGTCTGTATGTGAGCATTAATGTCGTTTTGACAAAATTAATTCCGCATCATTTTTAATTAATATTTAAGGAAATGAATGCTTGTAGAATTCTATTGGTACACATATGTATGTATTAGGAATCTGTATCAGGAAGTGAGGATATGAACACTTAGTTTATTTGACTGTTAATTGCATGTACTTGCTGGACTCGTAACTACTAATCCATCAACAACACACTGTGTACATAAAGAGTTCCAATTTCTAATCCACGGTTCGCTGAAAATAGCTAAGTAATTTTAATACTATTGCCGAATAAAATCACAACGATAAACTACGTAGACGTAAAGTTGTCTTAATTTAGATTCATATGTTGTAGTCCTCACGCATTCAACGATTCTGCATAATTCGCGGCAAACGTTAAGACGATTATTTCCCTTAGGTGTAATTTACATATTTGCATAAGAAATTACAATGTCAGCAGCATTCATTTGTGAGGAGAACTTTTACGGCTGTGCTATATTCTACATTTGTAATCCGTTGGTTTCTTATTCAACCGTAAGTTGCAGCGCTCTTGCTCCTATAAATCGTGCGACTAATGTCAGCTGGGTCTCGGAATATTGACTTAGTGGAGCTTATGGCTCGATGATATCGGCCTTTGGGGCGTTAGAATATTATCCGCAAGAGCGCTATTTAATTCTTTAAATGGCCGTCGTTGGTGATGTCTGCGAAATGATATTGCCTTCTTTGGCCGAAACGTGAAGGATGTTTACTACAAAAAATAGCAGACGAAAGCCAAATATACTTAGCGCGTTGAGTGGAGTATTAAGAAACTAATTGATAACTATGACTATCAGCATTAATTCTAAGATGTACACCTTATATGCTCAAAAATCCCGCATTTGACAGAAAGCTTTGGTACTATGGATAAGGAACCGTTGTAGATTAGTTAGGTTGTTGCATTTTATAAAGAATATTCGCCTGTTCTTCCTTCGTCGTGCCAATTTCTCCATAAGTAGCTGTATTTACGTTATTGTGGATTTAGAACGGGATCCGTTTTTTCTTCCACTACATGACAATCGATTGTTAGAAAACCTCAATTTTATTGTTAACACAAAATAAAAAAATCCTTTGCCAGGAAAATGTAATTTTAAAGATAAAATGTTCGAACTGCTATCCATCGACTTCCTGACAATACGTAAACCTTTGTAGAAATTCGTCTTGTACATTTTTGAATCGTTTCCGGGTTAGTTCTGCGCTTTTCATCTCACAAAAAGATAATTAAGGGTTGTCAGGTTTGGGAATCGCGCGGGCAATTCTATCGGTCCTCGCCTGCCAATCCATCTCCTCAAAAAGCAATTATCTAGAAAATTTCGAACATACTACGCATAGTGCAGGGGTTCGCCATCTTTCTAAAACCATATAGTATTATTTGGGAGGTGTGGATCATTGTTTTTGGAAAAATTGCTGGAAGTGCTGGAATAAGGTTATTCTCCAAAGACTGTAATTATCTTGCTCTTGTGAGGATTTCGTCAAAGAAGAAAGGCCCTACTATTCTGTTATCAAGTTCACCAGCCTATACATTTAATTTCTACCAGTGTTCAGTACATCTATGCTTCCACCATCCAGTGAGGATTTATCCTACTCCAATACCTGCAATTTTGACGATTCACTGTGCCATTGAGACAAAACATTGCCTCATCCGAAATTGGTAATTGCTGGTGCAAACGTCGATTTGCTTGTAGTCGCCAGTCGGACTCTTCTTCGTTGAGTTCATGTACGAGTAGAATTTTATAGGGTTGATGTTATATTGTTATATAACAGAGTTTTTGCTTTATTTGACTTTTTTGAAGATTTTCTAACATTCAGTCATCATTTATCATCATTTTTTTATGTAAGAGCAACATTTTTATACTGTTAGTTCGGCAATAAAAGGATCTCTCAAAATCAAGAAAAAAATTGAGGGCTGTTAAAATATATGACGTCATTACTCAAAAACGACTGATAGTTGAAAATCGACTGGTCATGCAAAAATGTGTGTACTTTTATCAAATAAAATCTATCTGTTCAAGGATTTTTTCCAACTAAGTTTTATTTCGCTTTTGCTGAATCTATTCCATATTTTAGGTGCGCACTGTATACATACATTTAATTAAATTGATTCTAGACTACTACAAAAGACAGTTTCCCAGCCATCTAAACTTTTACTGCAACTAAATACAAACTAAAGGAACTTATACTGGAAATTGTTAGATTTTATTTTTGATGCTAAGTTTTCTGAATCTATTTACTATTTCAATTAGGCAAAGGTTTGTAACAAGAATTTTTAATGTAAAGTGCACTTACTAGACAGTAATTAACGGATGTTTTACAGCAAGTATGGTTGGCGATCGTTATCCAATCGAATATCAAGATATTTTAATTGGTGTTTGAAATAAGCGGTTACTATTACTCGAACCTACTTTATCGCATCGTGGAAATATACAACGTGGTCTGTTTTGGAACAAAGAAATTGCATTGAATGGCTGTTGTTTTCGAAAAGTGCGACTATTACTCGTGTAGGTAACTACCAGCAGATCTTGTTTAGACAGCGATCATTAGTTACCACAAAGTCGGTAAAGGAACACCACCTCGCGAAACTCACCACGTAAAGTCCAAGTGATTTGTAAAATGCACTCACTGATAAATGGAATTGCAGTTCAAAGGTAGTTTCGCTGTGATCCAAAAATACTATCTAGCATGAGAAGAAATGTTAAAATATACTCTAAGCGCTATAATAAGACAATAAAAATGTTTTCTAAATATTGGCGGAGGTGTCGGACGTTTATTTATAGAGCTTTATTAGTTCTTTTTTTCATTTCCTTTCTTGTATTACTAACTGTAGAAACACCGGCGAATTATTTAACTATTCAAATTTTCGTGATGTATTATAGATAATACTGAAATGTATCGGTACTCTCCCATAATACAATTGTATATTTTGGATGTGTCTAGTAGCACTTTCAGAGAGATTTAATCCAAATTATTTCTTTTTTTGCTCCTCGTGTCGTATATATTTGTGAAATTTTTTCCTGCTACTACGTGGTTCGTCCGATTTGGCTTCCTTTTCAGTTGGTTCATGTTTGGACCGTCTTGATAGCATTGATCCCATAGTGTGTATGTAAGATAAAATTGTTTAATGCTCTTTTATGGTTTCACTCTAATCATATGCCTATTCTATGATTGAATTCCGCCTTTCTTTACCAGGGAATTAAGCTTTCCTAAGATATATTTCTGGCCTTCTAATTTTGCGTTGTCTTCATACATTTTTTCCTTCAACCCCCAACTGAGTTCTAATATTTTGTTTTTCAAATGTAACTAACTTGTATTGTCTTTTTAAAGCCATACATCGTCTACTTATCATAAATTTCTCTCATCGATATAGACCACTGCTAATTTCTGGATTCATTATTACATGCCTAAAATTAACTTTTGGCCTCTTTTTGGTAAACGTGCATCAAAAGCGGGAAAATCTGCTTTTCACTTAACAATAAGGTTATAGCCACAATTTTTACGGATTCAAGTGACGTGAAGTCCTTACTAATTTTTGCGGAGAGGAAAGACTATAACTTAATATTATGCTGTTTCACTGATCTGTTTCGATGCCAAATTGAAGAAAAAGGCGACCATATTTATCCAACCAGAAAGTCCAATTTCATATGACAATTGACTCGTTCACGTTTCTGTTGCTGAACTGCTAAATTGCTAAACTTGCGATACAGACTGCTGCCTGGTCCATCATTTTCTTCAGATCTTGGTCTAAGCGGTTTCTCCTTGCTTCCAAACTGGTTGTGTAAACTGCCTGTGTAGTATACAAAATCACTAAGTTTATATTTTAGTCGTGACAGATACACACATATGAATAACACAGTAACGACAAATCTAGTTTTAATGTGAATCTTATCCTTATTAAAATTAATAATGAAAAAGGAAAATGTATATGTGATGACAAAATTAAAAATATTGGTATATTGACTTACATATGTTAACGTTATGTGGTACACTGAATACAAAAGTGAGTCTCTAACATTGTTGTTGTTGTTGATGTTCCAATTATTCCAACTTTGAATTTGTGTACTATCTCTACGTCAACCCTGTGTTCCATGATACCCAGGGATCCCGTAATTATGTTACAAATAATATGGTAATATTTAAAAGTCACAAATATATGTTACTAGTCGTATTAGAAATAGAAATGATTGTCACAAATAAACGACGGCAAACATGGTAAATATGCGAATTTCCAATTGTAGTAATGAGAACAAATTCAATCTGCAGAAGGAAGGTATCGGAAGATACGTACCTCTTTGAGATTTTAATCCGAATCCGTTGTTTGAATCTGTTTTACAAAAAAATTTTTCTTTTATCTTGTTTTTCATATACACATACTCGTATTTCCACCTATTTCTTGCTAGTGCTAGAAATTGCATTCGCTAGTTGCATTAGTACAAATTTGAGGAAGAAAATTACAGATCATTCCTCCTACTGTGTCTTATAATTATCGCTTTTCCTATTTGCAATTGTTTGTTTAAACTTTCAAACTTTATTGTTCGAGCGAATGTCTTGTTTCAGGATGCTTCAGTGCATTTTAGAAGCAAGCAGATAACTATTAGGTGGATCCAAATAGCAAAGTTTCCTACAATATCATGTTCAGTGGAACGCGTTGTAACGGAGTCACGTGAAATTGTGAATATCTTAACCTATTAATCTACGTATAGGACTTCAGTACTCCTGCTGAAAATATGATGGAAATTATGAAACAGTCCACGGTATACGACTCAAATTATTTCCTCGTCGTGTAGGTAATAACAAGCATATATGTATATATGTGTTTGAATGCAGTTCTCTGTAGTAATATTGATTAGTTTATTTTGAAATTTATAGCACTTTCTAGGGCAAATTCTCTACTTCAAATTATTACATTGTTGGCTTCTTAATCCCATGTAGTAAGTTTATCGTTTTTCGTTATTGACTTCTTTCTTGTGGCTGATGTTTTGTGTTGTAACTTTATCCCTTAGTTGTTGTTGACCTTATTTCTAACATTTATAATATTTACAACCATATATTCAGCCCTTATGAATTTCATTGGTGTATTCCTTGCCATTGTCTTATTTTATCTTGTGTTGTTTGATTCGAAGTTGCCGCGACGGGCACCGCAAGCGTGAAGTATGTCTCCTTGTCTTTTCCTAATTTGATATTCAATATGCTTTCGTGTTCTTGTCTGTAATATAATTGACCAACTATATAAACTAAAAAATTGTTGCATGTGTGGAAAGCCTAATAGAATTGGCTGTGTTATCATTTCATCTACTGAAGCTCGTAGAAGTCACTACAATATCCGATTTCCATGGACGTGTAAGAACTTAATGGGCTTAAGTCGGTGCATCAGATAATTTCAGTCCCGATTACTTAAAGGTAATTAAACGTTACGTTCATTTGTCAAGGGAATATCATGCTTGGCAGTAAATTAATATTCTTGTGGTGAAACGCGATCATAAATTTATAATTTTTACCGTATTAAGTTCACATCATTTGATGAAATAGCGTGAAACGCAAACGTCACGAAGTAATTATAGTCGGAACCTGCAATTAACGAAGCGTTCGTTTGAAACATGCAGCTTATTGTAAACGTTAACGTTAAATACAAGTAGGTAACAGTTGCTTGACAACTTACTATGGAACGAAAACGCGGGTGCGCTCACCAGATTAGATTTAATTAGGGAAAACGAGATAGCTTCGCCTAACGGCCTGTTTTATTAGCAATGCGAAGAGGTCCTTTATTCTATTAATTACTGTACGCCTTTATTAAATTAACGTTACACACATACATATTATATATTACTATTCCCGCTTATCGGGCAGAAAAGGGCTTTTACGTTTCATAGATAATAGGGGATCGGGCCCGCATTCAATCATTTGTTTGTGGCGGAAAAGGTTACCGATCATGAATCGAGCACACGGTTACGCTTACTATATAAATTATTGTATTGCGAAATTGAAATTTCACTCGAGGTAATTCTGTTGTACTTCTAATAAATGCGATATCACGTGGCATTTGTGAAACTTTCAAACAGTTGTGTTTAACGTGCTGTTGGGAATGTTACCATTTCTTATTTACATCGGCGTCCTTTTTGGTGTTACGCCGTAAACTAAATTTATCATGCAATTTCACTTCTAACTTTAAGTTATTTTCGTTCGTCAGATATTTCGCATATTCCTTTGTAAGGGATGTAGAAGTGGGTCGTTTGAAATTAGTTTCATATCAAGCACCCCCATTTGCATATATCTTTTGTAATACATTACGTATGTCATGAATAGGTACATGCGAAAGTTTTAACATGACTAATATGATGTGGTATTACGGCTCTTCAATACGATATATTACACAGAGTTGTAACTAAGGTTCGTCAACCGAGTGCATGATAAGTTGTGTAAACGGGATTGACGTTGTCCTTCTTCCGAATTTTAATGTCGCGCCTTGCACGTAAGTGGGAACAAGGGGCGGAGAAATAGCGTCAGCCCGGTTTACACTACTGAATGATAATTTATCATACACTCGTACAAATAGCTACATATATATAATTCTTCTTCTTCTTCTTAATCATATTCCTCTATCTACCTTTCGGTGTAAGGCTTACATATATATAATATATATCTTAAATTTGAGCAAAATATGTTACAAAATGTCTAGAATATATAGCATGTACAGTCAAATCGACAAAAGGTTTCCATGGATATTCGAGGTAAACAGGATAAATAGTTCGAGGCCCAATATGAAACTCTCGGGAACATTCACCGATATGGACGAAGAGGAAGATCCCGCGAAGCCCAAATGAACACAAAAGGTTATATCAGTAAGGTTTAGGGAGTTCGGAGTGGGAACAATCTTTGACTAGACTCAAGATGGACCATCTTAAAAATGAAGCTGTTGTACCACGACCAAAGGCGTTTGAAAAATGGAAGAACATCCCCGCCATTCTAGTTTCAAATACCGCCGCTTGCGGCTTCAGTGAGCTGGAAGAACTCGAATTCTCTCGCCAGCCCAACTCTAAAGCCGAATTGTTCGTCATGGGATCGACTTCGATGGTTTCCTATTTCAACAGGAAGAGAATGAATAACTTCACGAGCTTGAAGAGATTTGATAACAAGATTATGGGGCGATAATTCTGTGAAAGCAGTCTTTCTTCGCCCAACTTGGGCATCATAACCACGTCGACATGCTCCCAAACATCGGAAAAATAGGTCATCATTGCATTAGCGATCTCCACTAGATAGTCGACAACGTGGTTGGGTAAAGACCGTAGTATCCTGTTGGCGATCTAATCGTGTCCAGCCGTCTTGTTATTCTTCCTCAGTTTACTCAGATCTTTTATTTTTGTCTTTGTAACAGGCTCCAAAGAAGATAGTAAGGGGACAACATCAGATGCTTCATCCTCCAGATTATCATACTCGGACATGATCGACTCTCTATCGAAGAGCGCTGCCAAATGACAAGCATAAAGTCTGTTAGAGTACATTTCATAATAATAACTCAAATACAATTTCAATACTCTTGTAACTCATCTTTTGTAGATATCCACGAAAACAACATCCTTTTTGCGACCAAATCCAGCATAGCAGGGTTATGTATACTTCATTTCCCGCTTCCTTCAAATCGCAGACCAGGCGTTACAAACGTACCGACTCTTTTGCTGGAAGTATTTCCAGTTGTGATGGTATGTAGTTTCAACTAATAAAGTTCTTGCAGCAATATCCATATCGCTGAATATTTGATTAAAATATGTACCACAAGCTTTAGTAGTGTTTTATGTTTAGTTGTGCTTGGTGGTTTGGGTGTTGAATCACTCTTGTTCTCCACATGACCAATTGTGTTATTGTATTCCTCCATTTTATCCTCCTTTTTCTTACTCGATAGTTTGCTACTCCAATTTTACCTCGGTGTTGTGATAACATGTCTCTTTTTTCATTATTCTCATATTTACTGGTCCAGACCAACAATATCTGTATGAATTATAGTGAGATTGACTGTTATGCTCTCCCCTTCGTTTAATTTCCTGAAAAGCTTTTTATTATCTTCGACCTGGTACTAATGCTGCTAGCCATTATGACAAGGCTAAAACACCTTGTGTGTGCTAGCAAGAATTTGAGAGGATTGACATATGGAACATAGGGAAAAAGGGAGTGATCCACACCATCCAACAAATTTATTAGAATTCATGGAATTGAACGGGTTAATGATGATATATGCACAGACTAGAACGTTTCTTTCAGATCGGAGTCATCATGTAAATCGCTGGATCAGGCTCCGTTTTGTAAGAATGTATAACCATAAGTTCAATTCTAGGCTACACAGAAATTGTTACAACATCGACATACAGGTGACAAAATTGACAATCGGGGCTTGTTGTTCATCGAAAATGCTGAAACACTAAAAAATCGAAGGTCGAAGATCGAGAACAGCTCATTGTTGTTGGCGATGTACTCCAGAAGAAAATCCCCAAAGTAGCACAGTAAAGGAAGCTTCGAATCAACTTTCTTGTAATTTCTGAATCAGCGGCTGTCTGCATTTTTTAAAAGTTGTGCGGAGTTTGTTTGAAGTCTAAGATTTTATTCTATTACAACTGTAGAATAGCCCTCTCAGTAGCCAAATCAGCCGAACCAGTAATAGGTAAAATTTGGAACCTTACACTCTGCATATTACAGTGATTCTACACTGTGGTGGTGAGACTTATAGTCACTTCTGATTCACTCGTGTGGTATTTTAAGGTAGAGCAAAATTAGGTAATGATGAAGCTCTTAAAATTCCAAGAAGTTGGTGGTATTTGTGTTCATAGTGGTTAGAAAGCCACTCCAGCCACGGTAATGCAGATTCTTCTGAATCTGTCTCCACTCCAATTTGTACTAAGCTAAGCTAAGCTAATAGGGCATACGGCTACAAACAGGTGAAAATTCAGAGAAGACTGACATTGCAAGAAAAGGATTATAAGCAGCATTTAGTTACATTGAATCAATATTAGGAGCTATAAAAGCTCCAATGCCTATTTGACTAGTTAACAGAAAAAATAGGAAGCACTAATCTGTTGTAATTTTGTTGAAAAAGCAAAAAAATTAATGCTGAAGTCTCCAATTGGTAAACAAACTCCGAGCATACTACTGTAAAGCGCACTACAAATATGGTAGGCAGACAGAGATTATCAGTAGGGATTCTTTCCTAGTAAGAAGAAAAATACACTCATATTATATTTGAGTACATAGCTTTTGCTTGGTGCAAGTACCATCTTTTGGGAGAGGATTACTGCCGCCATATGTTTTTAGGGACAAATTTAGCGAAGGATCTAGTGGGTAACGTTGATAGGGCGCGCTATCCCTGTTAGCTGAAAGTGATGAGTGAGACCACAATGCATTCCTTCGCATATTTGTCGCTTTAAGGTAATAATAATGTCACTAGACTGCCGTGTTAAAAGCTTACGAATCTGATTGATTGTCTTTCACTTTCAATCTTTTAATTCATCTCAATTTGTTTTTTAAATGAACGCCTCGAAGTTTTGATGAAATATTCGCTATTACTTTTGTGGAGAACAATGCCGTTCACGCTTCTTTTTCGATATTTGCTCTCAACAATTTATTGCACTCTCCCCCACTTAAATGTAAAGAGTTATTGATGTCATAACGATATAATAACAGAATGAATAGGTTCCTAGAGTCCTGTATGTTAGTAAGCTGTTTAAGTGTGCTATCATAGTGTCTTGTATATCACAGTTATGTTGCAGTAGATAATAGTAGACAATCGCGTTGTATTGAAGCTCCATCGAATACCGTTCCGTATACCACGTTGCTTCTGCCGTCAAATCACTTGCTTATTGACCGAAACGGTAAGCGGGCATTATTTCCGCGCGATTAGTGGCGGTAGAACGTTTGAGGTTACTGGGTTTCTGCACGGACAGCGAAGTTATTGTTACTCTAAAATGTTCTGCCTCTCATGCCAAATTAGGTTTATGCATTACAGCAAATGTTGAAACGGGAATCGAAAATGTAGTAGGTGTATGTCGTGCACTAATTATGGGCGAATTTGTTGGGATCTGTTAAAAACCGCGTATCTAACATACTAAATATTCATAAACAGATTGACCAAGATCTTATCTACTCATGCATGCCGGTCTTATCATGTCATGGATAGGAATGTAAGCGAATAATAATATTCATATACCTTTATTTGGCAGGTAACGTTTTGAATTTTTGTTTTATTTTAAAAATTTGTTAGTTAATTACGACCTAGTTCTTATGACAACGTAAACAACAAAGAACAACGTAAGAAAGCAATTCCGTAACATTGAATAAATTATGTAGTTTCAAGCGACAGATATGCTTTTACCGGGTGCAAGGTGGTTCAGGTAATACGTTTCTGTATTATGAGAACGGTTGTTTGTATAATGATAAGGATTTTTGTATACCGAACAATTTTACTGTTGAATGTTACTTCTTTCGTAAATTTCTTTTTTAATCAATTAAACTTGTAAATTACTGAAGACAATTAGGGAGTTGTCTTTGTTGAAAGCAATCTTCTATATCTGTATAAATACAACGAAAGCAACGAACGTATTATTTTTGACATTTTCGTGACTTCAAAAGCTGCGCCTCCACCAGAATTATATATATGTTTTCAGTCCATACCAAAAGTGATTTTAACACTGTCTCCTATGGGGATAACCCATCACATTATTAAATTATTATTATTATCCAGTTAATTTCTACTACATTTTCCGATATTTTAGTAGCCGCCACCGGCGGGTGACGGCTCCTCCAAGCAATATTAATTTTATAGCAACTGAAATAAACATCAACATTTTAAAATTTGTATTATCTGTATATATAAAAATGGATCGTGGTTTGTTCGGATGCTTAAAACTTGAAAACGACTGGACTAAATTGGATACTGTCTCTGCGGGTTTGTTCGTAATTGCTACGCGAAGGTTTAGGTAAAAAGAAAAGTCGAAAAATGTTGGGCAAAACGAAATTTGCCGGATCACCTAGTATTTTAATATTTATTGCTTTATGTGGAGATGATCATCAGCTTTACTTTTATTAGAAGGATCTGAATAAAGTGTTAACGTATTTTCTTGAGTTTTCCACTTGTCCGATTCATTTTGTGATTCCGGTCGATGTTGTGTTGAGATCACCAATAAGTATAGTTTATTGGTGATCTCAGCACATAATCATAAGATACGTTGTGTACATAATTTTCCAGTGGATCTTGCCAATTCATTTCCATACGTCTAAATAGTGACGATTCTAATAGAATGTCAGTGGGTCATAAACTTCCTTGTAATACAGAACTACCTACTACTCACACTTTTGTAGGTAATACTACATTAAAAGATCAATGCCCTATTAACCTATAGCAAAAAGAACCACTACTTTCAAACAAAGTGCTTGTCTTATTCATGTTTGTAAACAACAAATATTCCTTGAAAGGTATAAATGTTGGTGACACTAATCATTAGGATTTTGCCATTTTTAGAAATTATTGTATAGCTTTGATGAATTGATATTTTGCTTTTTCAAAAATGCTTTTGATAAGAGAACCAATGCTCATTTGTTTTCTTTTCTAACAAACCCAATATTTTACGAATCACTTATGTTTCATAGCTTAAAATAGTAAGTGCAATTGGAAGATTTTAGAAGCTATTTTACAATAAATACGTGAAACAGGCATATTATTAAAAGCATGGTCAATTACTGTTATACTCATTATATATCTTACATTACCTTTCAGTAATTGCTGATGGTATCAATGTAGGAGAACCTGGAATGCATTTCAAAATACGATACATATGTATATGTATCTGTACATGCATAACTCATGTAGACTACATTGGAAAGGTTAGAGTTGCATCATGTATTGGAAAACTTCGCAGGTTTGAGCAGCTAATCTATTTTTTGTTTCCAGCTTATCTTTGAACAATTAAAAGTGACAATACTGTCTAGGAAAAAAAAAAAGCAAACCTTTTTGCAAGTTGACCAAAGGGGGAGTAGTAAATACTATTAGTAAATAATTGATTACATTATCACATTCACTATCCTCATATAAGGGTATTTTCCCCAACCGTACGCTCGACGCATCTTTTTATAAGTGTTGTTTTAATATATCATCTTTTATTACATGGCCATGCTTATAATATATCTAGACGCCATTTTGTACTTATTACGTGCGTGATCGCATATGACCTTTGGACGTGCCACTTAAGCTGCAGGAAAAATAAGGCCGACCAGGACATTAAATTTGCTGCAGATAAAACTAAGTTCGTTTCAGTCAAATATTCGAAATGCGAAAAAGCCTTTTGTCTGTTGCGTTTTAAAGAAAACAATTAATTTTTTGTTTATATGTTGTGATATATACACTTACGTATGTGCACGCATCCTTTGATTCACTTGTTAAAAATATTCAACTCGAGCTTTATGTTTTACTGTTATTGGAAATGAATACTTTTTATTTTTACCTTTGCCAGGAATTCGAGGCAATAATGCATTGAAATAGTTACATACTATCGTTTCATTGATGAAAATCCTTTTACTCTATCTATCTAATTCGAATTACTCTCACCTATACCCTTGTTTTAGCCGTTCATGTAAAACATATATATATATATATAATAAACCAGCGTCCATAAGTTGTGATCCTTTAAAGGTATCTGTATATGGAGCATACATATGTGATCCAACGGCGTCAGAAGAAAATAGGCCATGACGCACATCTTCCGCACGGAACAGTGAATATTCTAAGTAATGAAAATTCTGAACCTTTCAAAATGTTCTATTTACCGATTGAAATGTTTAGTTCTAAATATATAGGTCGTGCAATATGAACTGTCGTACTTTTAATGTCAAATTGAAGTCGAACATTTTGTAGTCCCTGAGAGGGGACTTAAGGGTAGCTTTCTTTTTGAAAGAAACAAAAAAAGGCGTACTATGGGATAGGAAAGAAAAATGAACACATATTACTCTCTTTAGGCTTCCCCAACCCAAGTAGCTAACTTAAAAGTTTCTCATCGCATCTGACTGTAAATGTCTTTTTAATTTTGGAAAGTCCATACCAATTTTTCACCTTTTCTACGATCATTAGTATCGCAACCAAATTGGAAGTTTATTAAAAATTTTCATACGTAAATCCAAGAATCGGACTGTGCATGTAATTCGATAGAATTTCAGAACTGGACACAGCATTTTTACTCGCAAATACACCTACGACGAAGTATTTAACTTTGACTTTTAACTTTAGGTTTCAATTTGTATTGTGCTGTATGCATAATTCAATTGTTTTGTTTTCACACATTTTTTCTTATAATTTGTACCTACATCGTGAGAAATAAAACTGATTGATTAATTGGTTGAATGTCCAAAATATCTAACATCTTAATCTTAGGTACTCTATACCTATTCTCGAAATTGAAGCTAGACTTAAGTAAGTTACTCAATTTTCGTTGAAACTCTTAATGCAAATTTACATACGTTTCTTTTCTTTACTTTTTTACCAGCGTTGACAACTGGGGCTCTTGACTGGATTTATTAAGTGTCGAGCATGAGGAACTTCACACTTGCATATTTTCAATTATAATAGCAAGGCCATAAGCACAGTTATGTAAGACCTTTTTTTTAAACACTTTGCACTCTGTCGGAAATAGCACCCTTTCTCAATTATGCAGTAATTTAAAGCTCGCTTCTTGGACACAAATCATGGCTTTTATTTATAAGTTACAATATTGCTAGTCACACCCTTTACCGCACTGGAAAATTTTTGGAAAGAACAGAGGATGTATATTACCTTTAAAAACGCTATTAACTCTAACTATTGCTTTTTGTAAAAATACAGCTGTTGTATGTTTTACTATTGGTGACTATTAAAAGGGACTAACTCCACAATCTTGACATTTTAAGATTTACACTTAGTGATATATTTTCAAGCCTTACGGATGGAATGATGATGAAAGGAACCAACTCCGATGTTACGTTCTATAGTTACTTCTAATAGTCAATAGTTGTTACTTCAAATAGTTGGTGAAGAAAGGAACCAAATGTCCGAGTTAGTTCCTTTTAATACTAACTTTGCGATTCAATCAGCTGTTTATATGCTAAATGTGGTCTGTGTAGTGTAACCTATAAACTAATACAATATTGTGCAACGTTTGGTGGGCAAAGTAGTACGGGTAGAAGACATAAAAGACTTCAAAAGATGGTGGCCCAGTCTATTTAAAAAGAACTGTTTGTCACTAGAGTCTTACGGCAGAAACGTTCCTCGACATCTAAAGTAATCTTTTACACCAGCGTCATTCATGGAATTTAAATATCTTACCTAGGGTCACCTACAGGCATCGGTGTATATAGGAGGTCTGCAAAAGCACAGCTACAATCTAACATAGCCTGGATCAAGACCAGACTCGTCAAAAATCTTTGATTCAATATTACCGGTATACCCTGATGGAAAAGTACCCATTAAGCAGAACAAAATAAATACTGTTAGGGAGCTGTTAAAGTATATTCCTGAGAGAAATGGAATAGACAAGCAATTTTATGGAGAATACCTAACATGGCCTACTACCACCGCTGAAGACAATAACTAGAATATATGATTCCCTAAGTTTTGAATTTTTAAGGACTGAATAAACCTTTTCTTTTGAGTAAAATTGTTTTGTTTTTCAAACAGTTTTAATTTGGTATTAAAAGGTTCCATCGCCTTCTCTTTACAAAGTTGAACTTATTACGACCCTAACCAAATAAATTCGAATCATTAACTGGTCCTTGACTTAACAACATCACCTCAGATAAAAGAGATTTGCATTAAAATTTTTAACAGGGACGTGAGGCAAACTTTTGTATTTTCCCAAAAATTAGTTAGTTCCTTTTAATAGTCACCGATTCGATTGCTTTTTAGTCTGTCCTGTCTTCTTAACCTATGCTACTACTTAAGCACCGCTGTTCAGACCTACGATCTAGACGTACGTTGAGATTATTATTATAATTAACCAAATATCGGCCATATAAAGAAACTCCACTTTAATAACATTATTTCATAAGAAGCTCACAAAATTATACAAATGTGTACGAATTCCGAAAAATATTTGTACAATATTTATTCTGAGGAGTTATTGTAAAATATTAGAGGAAATAAAACCGTACTGAACAGCACAGTCGTTTGCTGTCTACTCCTAAAATTAATACGTAATATAGTTCAAATCGGAAACCTTACTGTTAACTGCAAGGCAATTAGCTTTTACACAAAATTTAATGAAGGACGTAGTTTGGATACTATTTCGCAATTCATTTAAATTGTTTAATTTAACGCCGGAGATCACCTAAGCGGGCATAAAAACAATATTGCTGGCCTGAACGCCCTTCATTGAGTGAAATTGCTGCCACCAGTTGTATGAATAAATGCATAAAATTTACGTTATAGTTAAGATATCTCGTTTCAACTGTGAAATAAACCATCACAATTTTAAGTGCATGAAATATATTCCAGAATTAAGGGTGGGAAGTGTTATTGTTTTACGATGCTATAATACTTATTAATTTTTATCCATTTTTGTAATTTTGTCAATGTATTTCAGTATCTACAGATGGGGAGGTAGTGAAAAATGAACATCATTATTAATACACGGAAGTGAATCGTAGATGCTGTCAGCAACCAACAGAAGCAAATTACATGGTACAGGAATAGAATTGACTTTAAATTGAAATTCGACCAAAAACAGAGTTTGGAGCGCAGCTAAATATCAAATCACTGGTAAGAAAGATAGCTGGGCAGATTAGGCCGTATGTATAAAATGCCGAACTGTAGAACTATAAACTAAGTGTGTAATGCAAGCGTACAAGTGCAAACACGAATGATAGGGGAAGTCGAGAATTTGGATGAAAAATATGAGGAAGGTCACAGAAAGTAGCAACACAAAGTGGGCAAACATTGAGGAAATCAACACGAATGGAAACGCAAAATGTCAAATATTTTTTCTAACGGAGTAAAGTCTTATGAGTTAAGTAAATAAGTAGGTGTGAGCTATTTCTATTTAAAAAAATTTCAATTTTTTGCTTAATTTCATATTTCATTAGAGTAGACGAAAACATAAACTTATAAACTGTTTTTCAAGTGCAGTTTATGAGATTGCTGCAACTTGTTTTGAAATCAAAGTTAAAGCGAATTCAGTAAACTTTATAACTGCAATGAATAACTAAACCGAACGACTTATGCGATGGTTTATTCCAGTGAAATGACTTAATTTTCTATACACCACGCAGCTTCGATTTCGTTTTTCATTTATAATTTCAGCTCAATACATTTTCCTCTACAAGAAATTCGAAGCGAACAAGAATTGGTAGTGGTACTTTGGCAGATTGTATTATTTTGTCCGATAGAACTTTCGAAGCACGGTAGAAATAGAAAAGTTTTAAATTTATTACCGGTCGTGTTGCGAGCAAATTAATTTTACATCTGTTTTTGCCCGATTTTTGGTTTTCATTTGCGTTCTGACCAAGCGCAACGACCACAGTAAACGGTAGAATGAACAAATTTTAGGCTATTATCACGATATACGGCGAGCAGGACGGAGTGTTTGAAATTGCAAATTACATTGAATTTGCAGTTGGACAAATTTTACGACTGATGAAAGTGGTGGCGTTTACTTTTATCTTTATTTCTGTTCCGTTTCTTTTATGTCTTATATATGTGTATGTGTCCTTGTTCAAGTACAGTTTACTCTATATCTAATATCTGAACACTAAAGATTAGGTGATTACGTACGAGAAATATCTTTTCAGTATTGCGCAGGGGGCGCCAAGAATGAAATGTTAAGGGCGAGAATTAACCACAATATTTAGTTCATCTAAAGCGACAGCGATTTATCTACCATAAATTTGATAGATCTACAAAAAGAGCGGAGAATTGAGTCGAGAAATTAATCGCGAAACAATGTTTTAGAATCTTCAGAGAAAAATTTCTCAAAAGTATTGTCTCGCTGACTTGGTCATGGTTTTAGTGATGAAGCTTTACATCAGCCGAGTATTTCCCGCTGGTACTGCGAATTCATATGTTAACGTACCCTAGCAATGATGCAAACGATTTCTAGACATCTCTAAATGATGAATTGGATGTAAGGAAGATATCTTCTTCTGGGAACCCCATCTCTTAGTTGAAGGGCAAATAGCAACTCACATTAATGGGTACAGAAAGATTTTGAATCGGTACAACATTGAAAAATTCACTCAGAAGAATTAATCATTTTCCATCAAGACAATGGGAGTTTATATGCAGCTGCTAACTCAATTGAACAAATAAATCCCAATGATTTTTTACATTTGCAGGGATCTAAGATGGTCCGGGAGGTCACCGGTTCCGGTTACCGGAAGAAGCAGTCGATCCATTCGAAATGGCAATGCTGGCTGCCCTAACTAAGGGTATGCTAACATTTGGGTTGAACAAATGCGAATATGGGGGATACTTTGAAAAACAATAAAGTACTTACCGTCAACTTACTGTGTGTTTTTGATGGCTATATGCAGGACAGAAGAGACAATGTTATAAACAATTGTTAAGCTTTTTCTTATTTTGTACATCTTAGGAGCAAGTTGAGATGAGTTAACAAATTACTGCTACCAATACATCATGCATACATCATTTGGCACAATAACCTATTACGCATTAAATAAATTATAGTTTAAGTTTACATGATCGATAATAAGAAGAGGAAAACACGTAGGTGAAAAAGAGATGAAAGCATAATCCTATTGCGCTCTCCTCTTTTGAATTATTTCTCTTTTTCGGGGATACGTTGCTTCCTTGCTATCATTCTATCAATTTCAATTTAATTCTACACTTACTTGTTTCTCGACAATTGAGATAGGATTAGTACTTACTCATTTTGATATTGACAGGATCTTTTATTGGTAGAGAAATCTAATTTTGGCACTGTTCACCACCCTTTTTGACAATTGCTCCGTGCGGAAATATTAATAGAATAAATCTCGAAAAAATGCTTGTATTCTTTGTATCTACGTGTGCCCCAAAGGATGCGTAAGCTATTTTTGGCTTATTAGTACGGTGGAGCTTAAAATAGACTGGAGCACCAACCCCTTCGAAAAAGTAAAGGTCATCGTTAAATTTAATTACCTCTCGAATATGTGTGAAACCTATTTCGCGTATTGGTGAAATATTTGCGGACATGAAGGCGTACCATGAAATATTCTTATTTAGGAAGTAGATACTATTTTTCGTGCCCATTTTATTTACTTTTTAATTTAGCCCTATCTTAAAATTCTCTAAAACAAGTCTCTTTCTGTGATGAGTTTCCCATTAAAAATGAATTTTTCTGTTTGTCGTCTGTTTATGTTTGGTCTTATTTTAATCTTAGAAGCACCTATTGGGTGTATTTTTGAGTTATATTTCTTTCCATTTCTTTTTCTATTCCTTTCTATCTTCCTTGGAATATCTGCCTAAGCGATTCCCCAACTTCAGCTTCTCTTACTTCACCCTTCCAAGTCTTCCTCTTTTCCTTTTGTCTTATTCGTTTGTTTTATATACCTTTCTTACCAGTCTGTGTCTTATCCTCCATCCGTTCAATGTATCCCAACCAGCTTAGTTGATTTTATTGTATTGTGGTCTCCACCGGTAATACTTTTAGCTGGTTCCTGAATGTATCATTCCTGATTCTCTCTCGTCTAGCTTTTGCTTCCATTTTTCTTCAGAAACGCGTTTCCGTATTATTTAATTTCAATCTCTGTTATTCTGCTGTCGATGTCTTACTATGTTTCAATCATTTTCATATGTTTGGAACTTCTTTCTTCGCCAGAAACTATGTAGCATTAAATAATTTTCCTATTTTTTCTAATCACTCGTTAGTATCTTCTGCCGTATTTGCTTTACTGTTCACTATTGCAGTTTAATATTTAAACTTCGTTATTTGTTCCATATTTTTCATTGTAATGCCTCGTCCTCGCTTCATTGTTTCTCTCTGTATTTATCTTCATAGTCACTTGTTTTAGATCTTCATTCAGTATATTTATGTAGTATATCTTATTTATGTATCTCATTTCCATTTTCCGGAAACCCATGTGATAAGCTTTCTTTATCACGTTGTCCAAAATCAAAATGAAGAAGCTTGGACTTAAGATACATTCTTGTTTTAATGCTATTGTATTTATAAAGCAATAGGTGACCCGGCAAACTTCGTTTCGCCCAAAATTTTTTCGACTTTTCTTTTTCCTAAACCTTCGCGTAGCAATTACGAACAAACTCGCAGGGGGCAGTATCCAATTTGGTCCAGTCGTTTTTACGTTTTAAGCATCCGAACAAACCACGATCCATTTTTATATATACAGATTTTGATCGCTTGGTATGTATGTTTTTAATGTTACCAATTAATTATTAAACTATAAATGTCCATAATGTAAGGATAATATATAAATAATGTTAAAAATTTCCCTCTTTTCTTACTTACATAATTTACTTCAGAACTAGCTTCAGCGATAAGCTATTTTGAATATAAATCTACAAAGTTTACGAATAACTGAGGCTTATATCTAAAGATAAACTAGAATTACTTGCAGTCAGATGAAAATCTGCATATGAATAATCATAGCCCCTCATCTTATCTTTTTGCCTTTTCTTTCTCAATCACTTTTTAACATTTTTTGATTATTATCTGACTGTAAGTAATTCTAGTTCATCGTTACATATAAGCTTTATTTATTCATAAACTTTGTAGATTTTAAAGTAGCTTCCTAAGTTCTGTCTAATAATAAAGAACGGGTATTGAATTCCTCAGTTTTTCCTACATGTGCCTTGTGTTTGTTTTCCGTATACCTAGTGTTCCCGTAGTCGTGTTTGTAAAATTTTGGTATTTATTTTATATGTACTCATTCATGTTATGTTTCCGAAATGTTTGTCATCCTTACAATTAAATAGCGCCAAAATTATGCCCCCAATTCTACAGTCAATTGGGGTTCTGTTATCTTTATTTCATTTATCACTTGTAGAAGTTCTCCTTTCCTTTCTTCATCTAAATATTTAATCATTTACGTCGTGATTTCATCGGCTTCCGGTGCTTTCCCAGAGTTTCAATTTATAAATTGCTATTTCCGTTGCTTTTGTTTCTCAGCGAGATACGCTGTTGTTATCATTTCTTCACCTGTCAATTCTATTTTACCTTCGTGTAACTTCCGAAGTTCCTCCCATTTTTCATAGAATCTTCTTCTCTTGTTAGCATAGTGCCATTTTAGTGTTCCATACAATAACTTGTTTCTTGGAACTGTAGACGTTGCTTGTGCTTTACTTTCTTTTCCTCTTTTATGTTTCCGTTGTAGTCTGTTGGGTTTCTTGTTACGTATTTCTTTCATTTACTCTTCCTTTCTTTCACTGTTACGGTTATTTCTTGCGACTACCATGGATGACGGCGTGGTTTTCAATTTTCTGCACTCCTCACTTTTTTTCTTGCAGCCGTTAATCATTCTTAAGCCGATATTTTAGATGTACATTTCTTGTTGTACAATCTTTCAGAAATTCGCTACGTCTATTTCATCATATGTGTTTACTGGAGCCAATGTAAAAATGGGGTTATCTCCCTTTTTGTTTCTTATTCATTCATTTACTTTTTTAATCCTACCTCTAGGTTTCGGTTTTCTTTTGAGCTACTTCATCATTTCGAAAAGTTGCTGTTGCTTCCTTCTTAAATTTTTTTATTTCTATCATTTCATCGTTTTTAGCATGATTTGTTTCATGTCCATAAGTATTTTTACTTTACCTTGCTTACTTTTTGTAAACTTAGAAATTCTGAATGGGTCATCATCTTTTCTATCCCTTTCCCTCTGGCGTTTCTTACCACTGCCATTGCTATCATAACCCATTCTTGCTCTCCCAATAGTTGTAGTTGTACGTTCCTCCACTGACAATTATTCTCCCATCTCTTCTGACCATACCTTATGCTGTTTTCCACTTTTGTTTAATATTACAATATATTTCAGTTTAACCCTCTTAGGATGAGCTCTTCTCAGCTTTTATTTTAATCCTCGTTGTTGTATCGGCTACTCTCACTTTTTATTTATATTAAATTTATATTTTCCACTTCACCCTTCGTATATTATTTTTACCGTAGCTTACTATTTTATCCATTTTTTCCATTATTTCCCTACGGTGAAAATACACTTGCTTTTCTTTGCTTTTCGACACTATCCTTGTGGTACGCAGTGATACCGTTCACAGAGTTAAACATTTCCCATTGAAGACACGTGTTTCCTGTTTGCCAATTTCAGTGATTTGGCTTTGATAACCGCCGTTGAAGTATTGGTACATTGTTGTGGTGAGATAACTGAGCCAACGCCTTTATTTTTAGTGGAAGGCGAATGTCTTTACTTACTTAGCTTTGCATCTAATGGTTCCACTATCTTAGCGTAAATACCGTGATCATCTTTCTATTTAGCATCAGAAACAAAAGGAAATACTGAAACTCTCACGCTTTCAGTTAATAGAAACTATTCACTGGATGAAGTCCATTGAGTTAACTATCCCTTTTTTCTAGTGATTGTAGCGAATTTCAATTTTTTTGTTCATTAATAGTAACAGAGAACGCATAAAATTGTTGGATCAAACTCATACGTATTCAACACTGATTCGAAATGTTTATTCGGTTTTGTTTGTTCAACATGATAGACAATCGTGGAAATCATCTTTGCAACAATTTCTTCATCCCCAAAATTTTTGATCAATATGTTGAACACCATTCTGTACGAGAAGGTTCAGATTTCAGATTTACTTATCTCATTCTTGATTGGTGATCAGAGACACATGCCGTATACTTTGTTAATTGTTTTCTCAGTGATCATCTCAATCAATTTGAAAGGTATGTGTATATGTACGCATCAATATTTATTGATCAACGTATCACGGTTGTCATTTAGTTCTTATTATATATTTACTTGGGTGGCTTCTCCAGACATGTTTCGGTATTTCAAATGCATAAATGTATGTACCTACCTTTATAACCAATCGTATGACCAAGGTAACTGGATATCGCTAGTAAAATTGTGGTGAAATCATACAAATCGATCTCCATGAATTTGGTGATATGTTTTAAAAATATATCGTTACCAACACACAAAACGTGTTTGTGGAAGCCAGCTGTACATATGCACATACATAAATTTCATCGACGCGTTTCAATTTAGTAGGGACTACACTCCGACTTAATTAACGTGAACCACTATTCGAAAATATGCTGGGAAATTCATTTTCCGCTTTAAAGTAGTTTATTTATACAGACAGTTTGCGAGAAACCTTGATCAAAAGATGTACGCGCTTGATATCTGTTCCAATAGGATATTGACGACATATTTCATACACGTTAAAACAACTATAATCATTTTAAATTGATTCTGTCTATTTCAGGTAGGATACGTTAGGTATATTCAATCTAATCTCACGCGAACGTCTGACTCTCGGGAGAACACTTTTTTACGAATCACAATGGCGAGATTATCGCGGGCGCGTTCGTTCTGTAACCGGATTAGAAAATAAATTTTCTATCTAGTTATCGAGTTTCCCATAAAAAGTCGAACGAAACGTATGGAAATTTTCTATCGTAAATTTCTGCTGTAGAATATTTTCTATATTTCAGTTCTTACATTTTATAGAAATATTAGCATAGTGAACGGTGAGATTATTATTTTATTAAGAAAATATGTAGTTTTTTGAAACACAGGTGTCTACTTTGAGATGTGATATAGGTATTAACAGAACTCATGTAAAATATATAACTTTATTACATTGTTCAGTCTGTGAGCTACAAGTCTTTTAAATTAGATGCCTCTTTTTAAGCGCCTTGGCAAGCAAATCCCTTAATTCATTTTTTGCTATTGAATTACATTTTCTTCTTTTTCAGAAGGACGGAATTTGTTTTTGCTAAGTACATATTTATCGAAACATGAGAGAATGGTTATTGAATGTTTGTAAATATACTTCTACTATCATTTTGATAATTAAAGGAGGTGGATGGAAGTTTTGACGAACAAAGTGTAAGATATGCTCCAAACAGAATGTTATTATGTTTGTACTCGATGTCGTTGCTCTTTTATTCAAAATTACATTACTATATAACTAGCATCATTAAAAGTTATCTACCTAATCTTATTAACAGCTTTCAGGTGTAAATTTATATAGCATAAACTATCGTGATAGTTGCCAGATATAGGAAGTTTCTTTCGGGTGTTGGTTCCAATGTGTAGGCAAACTCGACGTTCATGCTGTCGTATTCTGTTCCCTGGAACATGCCCGATACAGTTTCCTATTGAAACTTTGCTAGTGGCTATTCTGTCAGTTGAAACTATTATGATTGATAATTTTTTAAATAGTTTTCTCATGACTCCCTCATAGCTAAATACAAACATATAAAGTAATAATAATATTAATTATACACAAGTAGAAGAATAAAATTTTCTTCGTGAAAATTTTGATTAGTGGAAGTTATGAAATTGGAGTTTCGTCAAAATATTGGTGTTTTAAAGAAATATCACCTTTGGTAATTTATAAGACGCCTGATTTGTCAACGGCGAGTAATTAGTTACTAATTAGTAATTAGTAAACTGACTAATTAGGCACTTACAGGAGAAAGAAATGAAACAAGCAATATATGAAAAGATTAGCTAGAAGCAGAAATTTGTAACGAGTCATAAGAGAATTATATTTAAGTTAATTAAAAAGTGCATCTATAAACACATAAGGTAGCTGTACGATTACCCTCGTGAATATGCTATAGAAACGCGATATATACAGGTGAATGAGATTACAGCACCTGTAGAACAATCATACAGATCACAGCTGAAACATCCAAACACTGCACGTAGATTGAACGTAATTTAGTTTACCCACTAATTAACCATAATATTCTAACTAGTCTCAGGTACATTAATTTGTTTTTGATATATTTTCTAAGGTGTTACACCAAGACTCTACTACAATTGCAGTTATAACTGCCATAGGTGGGAATTCTAACAAACTTTCTAAATTCTGGACTGAAAACAGCGCAAACATGATAAGATTTAAGATATTTCAGATGCGTTTTCAAAATTTAAAAATTATACGCTTTTTTATATTTCGAATTACAAAGCATAAAGTAAAATTTTAGTCTTTGTATCAGTAATTACAATTCTAATAAACAGTAATGCTCCTGCTGACTCCTTTTCTAACTTCCTCATTAAATATAGTAGATCTACAACGAAGTCGGTTTCAAAGCTAAACTTCAAAAAGTAGAATAAACGAAATTCTGGCACACGATACGGAACCGCTGATTCGCTAATGCAAGACTCAAAGGGAAGCCTAAAAGCAAGGGCTTTCTTGCTTACTGTCGAGAATATAATTTCGACGTATGTGTGTTGGTTCTTTTGAACTATTTTTGGGAAAACTGTTTTACACAGGAACAACATTAATTCCCAGTTTGTATCAATTACTCCCCTAGAAAAATAACTATAGGAGCTATAGCTACTGCAGAATACGTGTGTACCACGGTGATATGTAGAACACCTACAGTTTGAAGAAGGAATAAAATATTTTGTTGTACTCCAAATGTTTTATGTCTTTTATTAAGTATAATGCAATTACGTCTGTGTTGATTGTTCCTGCTTTTAGTTTAAATGAGATATCGAATTAGGGATTTCCGAGGAAATTTAGCTTGTGTCTGTTTAAATACGTATGTTATAACTATAAGTTTAATTATATAAAAAGATATAAGAGATGAAGGTAGTGTACGATTCAATTTATACGGTGGGAATGTCAAAATGAATTTCTTCGTATGATCTTGTAAAAGATGTTTCCACAGAGTAAGCTGAATCTATACATATATATATATATATACATATATATATATATATATATACATATATATATATATATATATATATACATACATATATGCAAAAAAATAGTTTCTGAGTAAACAATCAATTTATTGGTAAAAGTCCAAGTGGCAAAATCCAGACAGACCAAACAGGACGACCCTTATAGTACTTTCCCCACTGATTCTGAATATGCTTTCTAAGTTTGTGTGTCAGGCATAGTTTTTGCGTACCACGCGTTTAAAATTTAGAAAAACCTATAATCTTTGCATATGCTTACAACTTAATTGAGCTTATATTAATGGCAGTACAAAAGATAATTTTACATGATTCTTTTCAGTATTTTGCAGCACGAATATCCCTTTCCAGCGTCCTACACTAATCGACCAGCATGTTTGGGCCTAACTTGCCTTCATAACGCAATTCCATGATGGATATGTATGTCCTGGTGGAATCGTTCACCGTAGGTACTTGTCGCTGACGTCAACTAGGCATTCCTGGGAAAAGTCTAAATGTAAATGAAGAGAATGTATTTTTAGTGACATATTGCAACCAAAAGCTTAATAGTTCTGAAGTAGTTGTTCGCTTCGTTACTTCCCAGAAAGTGCTGGACTACTTTCAGGACTGACTCTCATGTTGGTGTTTCGTGCACATTTCGAGTGACATCGAATTCAGGATCGTTCATTAATTCTCGAATTTGAGGAACAACGAATATACCTTCCTTGATTCTTGCGTCGCTGAGCCATGGAAATTTGCTTTATCGAAAGGTAAAACCGTCGCTGTTTCTATCCATGCCTTTAACACATTTTGTTTATTGTGTAGAGGCAGGAGGTACCCATCAGGGGCCCACAGACATTCTTTGTTTCCGGAACAAGCACTCTCCTTGATGGCCATTCTTCTTTTTTTACATAATGGTTTTGTCTATCTCTGCTGCCCCATTCACACAAGAAACAGCAACATTTAATATATTCTAGTTGAAGACCGAGTACAGGGGCAATGACTTTCAAACCTCTGCAAAGGTGTCCGGCATGTCTTTCATACTAAATCATCCGTAATGATCGAGGGACAAAGGCTAACCCGCAATAACGGAGAATGCAATTACGGAAAACTGCTGCCTGATGGACGATTTCTGATGACGGATTCAAAATCAGCATCGAAAAATACATAAGAAACAAAAACATTATTTACCAGTGTTATAAATTAGTGTGCATATTCAAAAGGTAATATGAAGGTCAGAATAATCAGAAGCTGAGCGACCCACCCCACAATCTACTATAGAATAAAGAAATATTTTTGTATAGCCATCGCGCCAATTGGATAATAAAACATATCCCGATTTCTTTCTATGAAATAACTGGTTCTATTCTAAATAAAACAAATTTAAAGTATAAAGCAAGCTGATTTTGTCAGATATCTTTCCGTCGCTTTGGCGTTAATATAATATCCAATATTTCATCTTGATATTTACTTGATCTCCATTTTCTTAATCTTGCTCTCACGAAGCGAACTTAATTCCATTGTGAGTTAGTGACTGTTACTTTGTCCTTGCATTATTCTCTGTTGTTATCAAAGTTAGTGATGGAGATCTTTTAGTAATTGCCAACACATTTTTGGTTTGGTACGGGTAGTTTGCCATTTGCCTTATTATTCCTTGACATTTTTTTCAGGTAACTAATCAATAGTGATGTAAACGAAGCAGCCTTACTATATCTGACATGAAGCACTGAATACCTGATTTAGTAATAAATAAGTAGTGTTCTTGTTGGTAAGAATCATAGAAATTACATGTACGTGGATTTTCTGAATAATGTATTGAATGCCATGCCCTGGGCACTTGACAACGTTCAATAATATCTATACAAAGGACACATAATACTAATGGTAAACTAAAATACAAAATTATTCCTTAAAGAAGAACGTGGGAAACTGAAGTGTAATAAAAATACTCTAGTAACCATGAATATTTTACAATGATTAATCTGCAGCGATTCTCAGTTTTCATTTGGATTCTACAAAATCAATAGCATTCTAAACTACAGAAAAATCCTTTTATGGTATTATAATAGGTCTGAATCATAGCATTGATACACTTTTCTATTGCAAAATAAATAAAATTTTGGTGAATGCGAAATGCACTTCAAAAGTACTAGCAACGAGAAAGGTTAGATATCTGGATTATTCACGTAGTCGGAAGTAGTTAAAAATTTTATATAGCTGTGTATTGGAATTAAGTATACCACTGCTTTTAACTTAAGATGAGTGCCTGAATATTTGATAATTATTTACATCGAATTAAATATAGCTCAGATACACGCATTTGGAAATCACTATTTTTTTGCAACGTAAAGATTATATTACAAACGAATTCGTTTCTTTCTCTTTTGTACCTCAAACGTATTGAAATATCTCTGCGGGCCTTTTAAGTTATTTTAAATTTAAATGAACAAAAGTGCCATTACTAACATATATTAATCTAATAATACCGATTCAGTGAATATTGGATGATATTGGATTTATTAAACTTTGATTAATTCGAGACATCTATCCCTCGTCTACAATAGCAGTAATTAATTCAGTTTCAATTTAGAAGGTGATAAAGGAGTCTGGGTCCACAGATATTGAATCGGCATCACAGTTTCGACGACGACTTATTATAATACCGTGTTTGGATGATTAAAGTTTCCCAAATTCGCGTGACTACGTCGGAATGCAAAGACAATGGGGTATATAGACTAATCGCAGGCAAAAGCCAACAAGACTGGCACTGCGACACCATAAACTTTATACAATTGGCCCTTGACATATATCGACCGACGTTTTCGTTAGTCTTCTTGCTATAATTTATAGTTTTAATGCAATATAATACTGATCATTCTCTTGAGAAAGCGATGTCACTTAATGAATACTTGAAGTTATATTGGTAGCTTAACATTTTCATCTTAGGACTTAGTTCTTTACACTGTCTTTATATTCTCTTGCAGAAAGAGTCGATATTGTATAGCTTATGGGAAGTCTGATCTGTATTTTCGTACCATCATTGTTGAATATACATATCTAAAAATAGATGTTATGGTATAAATGCACATAACGTTGCAACGATGCTTAGATTGGAAAGGAATAGTTTTGTGTAATTTGTGTGGACAAAGTAATAAGTCAAGAGCCCATGAGGGCGTATACTACAGTCTATAGAATTTCTTCCGAGTATCAGAAATGTTTTCACATATTGGCCATAATAGTTTAGACATTATATTTATACTTTATTGTATCCACTGTTTCTGGTGTCCTGAAACCGTTGCATCCCTTGAGGCCAAAGAAGGTTGATTCCTTGGTAGATCGTTCTGAAAGTAGTTTCCTCGACTAGTTACCAGCCAAAAGTTGTGAAAGTAAATTTTGGAGCGACATAATTTATTTTGATTGCTCAGGTATTTCATTGTCTTTGCATTTCTCAGTCTCTGGTTGCTGCGCTTCTATTAGTGACAGGTCAGAATAATGTGAGATGTATGAATTCGTTTTGAGAATGGAGAATTAAAGAATTCAATTACTTATAAAGCCTAAAGCAAATAATATGAAAAATGTAAAGAACATTTGAATAGTAGCACAAGATTAAACTAAAGACTTAAAACTAAACCATAGATACATTTATTAAATTTCGGAAGCATGCTATTTTTCTTTGCCCTTATTATCCTCTCTGGGGGCTGAAGCTCGTATCTTCAACTTGTACGTGGTATTCAAAAGATTATGTTCTTGCTACCATGTTGATAGTCATGTCAGTCAAATGGTGCAATCAACAAGAGGGAACAGTGTTTCAACTCTCTCTTTTTCTAATGTACCTTTATTCTGATCTCTGTCTTCCTGACCGAAGAATGGCGTACTTGGAATATCCATCGGATCAGATCGTGTCAATATTCTGTCTATCCCGTCTTCAATATCGTTAATTTGTCAGTAATTTTCAATAGTAGGGTGTCGCGAAATGGCGGTGACTACAGTTGAAATACCTGCTGTATCCACCTAATGATGGTGATAGACGGGATTCGGCCTGAATTCAGTTGCGCAAGATATCCTACCATCGGGTTGTCGGATGCTTACATCCTCGTGAGTATGGATTTAGTAGTTTTGGGATGTAATCTCGGAAGATGAGAATTTTCTAGTTTTAGTAGAGTTGGGAGTTTTAGACAAAAGACAAACAGATGCAAGCATCCGTACCATAGAGGGTTTGATGTGGCATTTAGCATTGGTAACTCACGAGAAAGCTTCGTAGGTAATTATCGGTGAAAGAGGTATGTAAGGGGTATGCATATAGGTCTGCTTTTGGATCATTAGATTGATGCCTGATCGCATACGGAATTGCGGCAGAAGGCAAAAAGGTGTGGACCTGAAGAGTGAGCTTATGATTCAGGATAATGTCAAGATATTGAGCATTATTAACAATTAATCATTATTCCCTTGCGTGAAGGTAGCTTCCTTATTATCTAATAATTAGAGACCTGTTATCAAATTACCATCGGGACTCGGTAAAACGGTTTATATCAGAAACTAAATACGGATGAGATATTCACATGCATAATTCTCATATTTAAACGATAAAATGTTCTTCTTTAACAGCCAATCAAATTTCATGACAGACGCTTCTTTTCTTCAATGAAAATGACATCTAACAATAAGTAGTTAACTAATCTATGTAGTTTGAAGTTTCAAATTGTTGTGGTAAAAGGAAGAAGAATTATTCTAAACCCATTTATGTGAATAAAAGATTTAACTTACTCTTTTCATGGAAAATATTAATAGTGTGTGGGATACGAAATTCTAAGACAAGGTTTAGTTCAATCTTATCTAAATTGTACATACCCCAGGCTTGTTTGTTACTATACGTACATCTGTAGACATGGAAAGAGCAAAACTCCGTCTCCAACCATATAGAGCTTATCTAACGTGAAAGTTATATGCTGAAGTAGTAGAAATTGTGTTGAATACGACATTTAGTGCGTTCATAGTTCGGTTATCATTCAATTTATTCAGTTCGAGGAGCGATCTGTCGATAGCACGACTAAAGTTGGAGACATCACAGCATTGTTTAGTTATAAAGGTTGTTAGTTTCTAGGTCATACCTTATACAGTAATATACTTTTGGGGAATGTTTAAAATTTAGAGGGCACTTATTAGCACTTGCGAGCGTTAGTTCAAATTGTTATTAAACATTTAATTAAATAAGTTACCACATCTTTTATTATGAAGTGTATTTTGATTTTGTTCTATATTCTATTGTACCTTTTGTTCTGTTTTCTAAGCAATAACGTATAGTCTCGCAAACTTAAAGTCCAAACGGTCATGCATGCGTGTTAAAGGAATAATTTTCCATGGATATAGTAACTGAAATCAAACTATTTACTATATGTTCCAATTAAAGGAAACCAATTTATTTAGGAAAACGACAGTATTAATTTGAAGTGTCGTGGCTCGTATGCATTTGTGAATTAGTTACTTAATTGATGTTTCAAAAGGCAAATACCTCTCAGGGAGGGACATTTCTAATTTAGAAGCGAAACCGCGAAGACCGTCGCCATTGATAGGGCAAGTATCCTTCTCTACACGACGAAGTAAACTGAATAATGAGTGTATCACTTGCAGACAAAGCTTGGTACTTCGCATCGATCGTCACTATAGGTTGCAAACCAGCATACGACTCTAATTCGTTTATGTGGTTTAAGAAAGACGAGGAATAATAGGGTTGTCCCGAACATTTAGTCTTGATTGCACAAGCTACCTGTCCAATGTGATTCAATTTTATCTAATTACACTTACCGCAGCATGTCCTTAATTCTCTATATGACAGCTTTCACTTAAAGTTGGTGTGTTTCTCGTTTGTCTATCGTCAAAATAAAGAAAAATCAAGTATTCGATTAAAGACGAGGGAAAGATAATTGGAACTTCCAATAAACTAAAATATGCGTAAAACTAGGTGCATTGTTGAGGCGATAAGTATTTTAACATAAAGAATCTTAAGAGCGCAATGGTAATGCGAGTTCTCGTACTGTCATACTGTCTTATCACAATACGAATGATCGGTGCTAAATTAAGCTTAAGCTAGACGATGATCCACAAAATTTCAACTTAAGAAGAAAATGGTGAATTTTGGAAGGATATGCACTTTAATTTTTAAAGACAGATCAGAAGAATCATGAATTATTAGATATAATTTGGAATCAAAGGGATAATCAGGAGTTATAAGTAACTGCCACACGATAGAAGCGAGAATGAAAAAGTTAAAAATCAAGTTGGTGCTAACTATTTTGAGAATGTAAGGTTTTTGGAAAACTAAACCAGGCATTGTGAGCTGTTGGACATTTAATCTAAATATTCTCTTTCATGGTTAGTTTTGAGACATATCGCCTTGCAAAAGTATCTGTGTGTTTATATACATTCTCCCTGATTTGAGTCGTAGAGACTTTTATTCTCAAAGTTAAAAATTCACATTTAGGCCGATATACTAAGAAAACTGTGAAATGTAGATTTAAAGCAACACAACTTCTTCCAGATTCAACCGTGTCTCATTAGTTGATGTCGACATTTCGATGTTCATTCTTGCCGGTTTCTTCAGATGTACTACTTAAAAATAAGTGATTTATCTGCCCAACATATGTCCAGTTACTGGACACGTTTAGGATATAATCACATTCAAAATAATAAGAATAAATAGTATAACGCTTATACTAACTTATATGTACTGAATGTAAATCGTTCGGATTTCTTTCACCTCCAAGCTATGAATTTTAAATTTGTCTTTTATTGGTCTAGAAGGTGGTGGAAGTAATCCGAAAGATAAGTATCTAAAGAAGTCAAGAACTTTATATGTATTTAACTAAATTTAAATTAGAGTAAAATAAGGATAATTGGAAATTAAAAATAATTTGCGTAAAAACATACAACTTGAACATAATGGAAATCCGAAGTGCATTTGGACAGAGGAAATAGTGGTGTGATGTTTATGTCTGCGTCCGAAAATGCATTAAGGGTGGTGTATATTCTTTAAATAGGGGTTTTTATTAACACATTGGTACCTTCAATTGAAATGGAGAACGAGAAAACTATTTTCATATAACAATTCAGGAGAATCGACCTCATTGTCGATTAACTTCTACAGGAACTGTATGCCCTCCTGATTGCGACGAAAATGTATGGCATTTACTTGGAATGAATTGAGGAAATGATTACGGTTAGATTTTTTGTACGGGATAAATACCATACTTCCAAAAGTGCAAATGCTTAAGAAACTTTCTCTCAACTTTCCTAAGCAAGTTGTATAAGACTTGTGGAGAGGTGGCCAGATTAATGAAGTATATTCTAGTTTGGATTGCACTATAAATCCTAGCATTTTCAGTGCTGAACCAACAATATTAGAAATATGCTTAGTGAAAGTCAGGCTATTATCACATGAAGATCGTTTATTGAGGAGTGCTTGCATTTCGCACAACATTGATTTCGATTAGACCAGTCCCATATCCAATTAGGCTCGAAGAGAGTCGTTTATATCAATTATTGACTCATATAGTTTTAACTCATTCATAAAGAGCTATCCGGTGCACCCAAGTTTGTCACATTTATGATTTATGTAAATTAAAAATAGAAAACTGTGACACTCGTGACCGAGACAAAAGACATAACTTGTGCTGTAGAAAAGATAAGTTCGAAACAATTGCAGAAGAGTATCAGAGAAATCCATATTATCTAGCTTTGTGCTGAGTAATGGGTGATCAATTCATAAGGGAACATGTTAATTGATCAGGAAAACATTTGAAGCGGAGTGTGTTCCGCTGAAAAAGATCAATGGTGGCAAAAAGAATTAAGAGTTATATGATAAAATATACAAAGAAACCGGTAGAGTCAGCAGTGGCACACATCTACCGCACTGTCTGAAAGAAACCTAAACGAAATGCAGAAACATAATTGCCAATTGGAATTGATACTATAAAAGCTAATAGACGGTTAGCGTATGATTAGATACATCAAAACATACATCATACAGCAATACTTATGACAACGTTTTAACGAGAAATCCTATAATTAGCTAATTTCCGCCCTCCAAAGCTAAAGGTTTGCCTCAAAGAATGCAATTTGCGGCGACATAAAATATCGTGGATAATATACCAATTTAGAGCAACATTAAACGGATTTCCTGGAAATGACCATCAAAGCGAGATCTGAATTGAGGTGTTTTGTGATTTCCTGAGAGGTCAAAGATGGCAGTCATGAGAAATCGTGAATAATCTAATGTAACCCGTAAAAAGTAAAGCCATCAGTGACACGCATTTGGCAAACAAATCAAAATATGAGTCAAAAAATTAAATCCATGCTAACTAGGTTGTTTAGTGTGACGTCTTCGAAAATTAAGAAGAAAAATTGTACACGTACAATTACGTATTGTGATATTCCATCAGAATATCGTTTGTCTTATAGTAATTTTTGTGAAATGTTGGTTTTATTTGTTTGATTTTCTATATCTTAGATTGTTCGATCTGAGATTGTGAGGTTTTTACTAAATTAAAGATTTACCGCGAAGTACGCTATCATAAATATATAATAATTTATAATAAGAAAATTTCAATTTCAATTATTTAATACTATGAAGATATCGATTCTGATGGTTAAAACGATGAACAATTGAAATTTAGTTGCTTTTGATTTCCTGAATCGGAATAAACATGAGTGAAGCTTCCTAAAAGACAGGTATGATTCAGGAACCAAATACAGTTAGACATTTCCGCAAAGAAAGCGAGAATAAAAAATTCAAAGAGCAAATTCGTGCTGATTGAATTTGTTACCGTGTTCGTTCTTTAACGACTTAGTAAAAGATATAATTTTTTTATGACAGTTTGGATCTAAAGAAGCTGTTATGGTTTTCTTTACCCTAGTCCTCTAATCTAATAGATTGAAATTTTAGTTTGACAAACCAGTCTATTTGTTCAAAGACTAATTACGCTAGTTTTTCGTATTTATCCTTATGTTGTTTAATTATTCTTGTTTACCAGTCTAATCTTCTACTGCCGTGATCCACAGAAACTGTGTAGAATAAAATTTATGTTTACATGTACATGTGTATCTAGAAGCAGCATAAATGAATTTTCAACTGACATGGATCATGAATAATTTAGCCGTCTTGGAAATACTATTGTTTGTATTAAAACTAAAGAAATGTAGTTCTTGTTCGCTTACCTTGAACGTTATCTGCACTCAAAATAATTTTGAAGTATTTTTAGTAGTAAGTTTTTCATAGTTAGTATAGTTCAAAGTTTAATAATGACAGAACTTGCAGCTATTATTGTTAAAAATATCTTCATATGTGACATTGAGTACAATGGCAGTCTAACCCTTTGTTCCCTTTACGAATACCATTCATTTCAATTTTAAAGTGCAATAGTGCCGCGTTCAGACATCGGATCAATGCCATTATCTGGTCAAAATATGATAGAAAGTTAGAACAAAGGACGAATACGTGATGAATTGGAACACGGTGCGGAATTCCGCCCACGATGACGTACCGATTCTTTTATTTATGATGTATTGGAGGGTTTTGAACGTTTCGTCAAACGCCACATTAATACAAAGCGTATATAGATCAACACAATTGGATTTTCTCCGGGAATTCTCTTCCTTTTCGCGTATAACGTCGATATATCAGTTTAGTTTCCAAAACAAAATAAACATGATTTCTGATGGTCATCTTTATATAGACGGCTATAGTTTTCAAGCGAACGCTGTGGTAATGTCTGGATATTTATTTCTGTACAACTGGAAAAAGAGGGATAGAAAAGTATACGTCCTTTATTATTGTATTAAGAAATGTATCGGCAATCAAAAGCGACTTTTACAATAGAATGAATGGCTTCTTTGAAGCAACCGGTTCAGTCGATTGGGTTAAAGTTTGTAATGTCGCCCTTTATTGTGGTATCGGCTTTAAAGTTAAATTACGAATTGAAGATTGTGGTGATCTTGATTTATTTTACCAATTACTTTAGGACTTCAGTTTGTGTAATGGAAAAATAAATGATATAACAACTCGAATACCGCCACTGTCAATACGAAGAACATTGCCGGTAATGAAGTAGTTGTTATATGACTTTTGTTTGAAAATACTATTCTGTAACAAAATTGTACGCCTTGTTATAATCGACACATTATTAAATATTTTGGGTTCGAATACTCGTATGTAATCATTATTCTTCAAAATAGCGATGTTTATTTTCTTTACTTTTAATTTCTAACTGTACCTACTCTTGCTATATAAAAATATAAGAATTGTTGATTAGGCGATCTCGAAAGAATATATTATAGTCTGAACAACGGTACTTCGAGCATTTGAAACACATCTCCGTGACATATTACTGACAGAATAAAGCATCATCCTGTTATATCCGCGCTCACAAAAGCTTCTTTGACGATATTGTTTGTAGTAAATGGGTCGATATACAAGATCAATTATAGCATCTCAATTTCATTGAAATTGGTATGTTTCTAGGATCTCCAAGAGCAATGGAAACTTTAAAGCCAAAAGAAGTAAAAGAAATTAAGTTGATAAATAGCGTCATTATTACCTCAAAAACTATGTTAATAATAATACTGTTGGTAATCCGCGAATATCGAAGCGATAACCATAGGATAAAAAGGAATACATATGTAACTAAATTACAACACTAACAACTGATAGCTAGATTAAATAATCTTCAATAACTGTGAACGCCAAAACGTATAACCATATTCCATAAATTGACGATCTCTAAAGTGCAAAGTAGTTGGGGCATTGAGACTAATTACTCTAGTTGAATAATAATTGATGGTTTCCTTCGCCGAGTTTACTTATACCCAAAGATACCTAAGTATCAAACTGGAAACCAATATAGTTGTGTGGTACAAAGAATAACAAACCCTAACCATTTTAATCATTACACACTTAAAAGTTAGTTTATTTTTCTGATATCGTTCTGTTAGAACATAGAATGTCACTAATTACCAATTTAACTGGTCCAGATCTGCGTCTGTCGGCACTGTTCGTTCTCCAAACTTTTCCCCCAATATTCTCTGTATTGGCACTGGTCTTCTATTAGATTTCTTTTCGTCGTCATCTTCCTAATGTTTTCTCCCCATGACCGCCCGAGTTTTCCCATCTTTTTTCCAAGGATTCAATATCCATGCTTTCCTTAGTGATCTTTCGTCTGTCATCCTGTCTAAACCAAATCAACTATCAAACATTTTCGATTTCTCTGATTTCCTCATTTCTTCTCTGCTCCCTCCCTGAAATTCTGCAATATCTTCTCAATGCATCCACTTCACGACCATGATTTTCTTTTTATTGCCCTCGGTCAGTCTTCAACTCTTAGCACCATAAACTAGGATGCCTTTTGTAATCACGCTATATATTTGAAGTTTTCGCCCTCTTGTAATTTAATCACCCGAATCACTATCCACTTAATCTTTTCACAGCTCTCCATCCCATGCTTACCCTCTTCTCTTATTTCATCCGTGTCCCTACCGTCTTGATTAATCTGAACTGTCAGATACTTTTATTTAATGCATATTCCTATTCCTTCGTTATTATCCAGCTGAAAGTTAGTTTTCATTCATCCCACATATAGATGTGTATAGTCTCCAATCTTCCTATTTTTCCCTTTTCCCTGATTATATATTCTAGCTCGTCTTTATCTTGTGCAATTAATATAATAATACCTGGTAGTCAGCAAGTTGTAGTGCGAAAATATATGAATCGTCCACTAAAATTCCGTACCTCTACATTTAGACTACCATTGTTTCACTACAGCATCCACATATATTTGAAACAATATGGGAGAGATGCTACACCTTTGTTGAAAAAATCCTTCGATACCCTAATCTCCGTTGAAACCGTTTTACATGTCTATATTTATTTTGAATTTATTAAGCATTTCTTCTTCTACCTGAATTAGTGTATGGTTGATGTGGTGTTTTTTAGTACTTTCCACAGTTTCAGCACAAGTACATTGCCGTAAGCCTTAGAGAGATCTATAAAGATTGTGTTTCTTGATTTACGGCCATTATTTCCTCTATTAGTTTTTACAGTGAGTCAAATATGAGAATGCGTTTCAAGGTCAGGAATGCACAACTGTGGAAACTTACATTTTGCCAGTGCACTCCTGACCTTGAAGCGCGTTCCTGTATTTGACTCACTGTAATACAGAAGACATTACAGACATTGTTCATGCCGAATCTTCCGTTTCGATATGCACTTTGCTCTTTTTTCGTGCTTTGCATATTCCATTTTGCATATTTATAGTAAATCCCTTATACTTAAGGTTTGATAAAAGAGTGGATGACGTGTTATCATTAAGCAGTGTAAACCGGTCTTTACCTCCACTTACGTGCAAAGCGCGACATTAAATTTCGGAGAAGTAACGGCGTCAGTCTGATTTACACTACGTAGTGATAACATGTCATCTACTCTTTTATTGAACCTTACTTATAATTTCACCAATAAAGTCTGCTCAGTTCTGATATTGTTGTCGGTTTCCTTTCTTAAACAGTATTAACATTATTGCATTACATTATGTAATATGTTAGTGGTAATAATGGGAAATATAAAATTATTATTAGTACCATTGTGTGAAGTACGTACATACATACAACAGCACGTAATGTATTACACGTATGTACATAATTGTGATATATTATTCGTGTCCTTGTTAAAAATTTTATTCGTCTGGTTCTCGGGGCTGCCATATATCATCATTTGATATACTGACGTCGGCATATGAAAGAAAACGCTGACTGGCCACCTTTTTTCTGTATAATCCTCGGCAGGATAACAGGGATTGCATATATCTTATTTTGTAGAACCGTCCGCTCTGAGAATCTATGCGTGACGGATTTTCCTTTCGCGAAATCTGACTTACATTCTCATCACCACCTGTGACATAAATATGCAATGGAGAGATCAAAAGCGGATTTACGTCTGTTTATTTTTACTTCCATCGTTGAAGTGTATTTTGCCTGCGGATATATTCGTTTTACATTAGCACGAAGAAACATTAACGTCGTTAGAACCCGTTGCAAGATCTACTTTCTATTTGCTTTGGAATATATTTGGTGGAGGTAAAGGGCAGCAATTAATTTGGAATGTATTTCTGTGGTTAAAATGGAACTTGTGGTATTCAGATGCTGGTGAAACCTAATGTCAACAACTTGCAACTTGTCGCGGTTCTCCCTACACCTTCGTTCCATAGACTAATAAAAGTATAATATCAGAAAGTACGGAAATGGATGGGTGCTTCTTAAGAATAGAAGATGACACATATATACATACAAAAGAGTTATGTAGCCACAATTGTGAATTGTATATTTTGCAGAGTTACAAAGTATATATTTAAAATCCCAGATGAAATAATTCTGCGAAATTTTCCTTACCTACAGCTACCTAACCAAACATCAAACGTTGCCGTCTGCCAACAATTGTATGTATTTTAACCAAACGTTTGTTTCTATTGAAAACGAGATTTAGGGCACATACACATATGTATGTAGAAATTTTATTTGTACAATATTCGCCAATTTACTCACTTTGTGATTGCTCGTTGCTATGATCCACATAAATATTCTTTTATTAAACTGCTCTATTGCTATAGAATAATGGAGTGATAAGCTTTATTTTCTGCTCGAAAACAGTAATTTATATCGTCATAATTTTTTAATATGCCGTAAATACATACGAGCATAGCTTGCATTTTGCTAAACAACGTTTCGGTAGAAAACACTTAAAAACAATAGAATAGTGTATGCATTTTACGGTTAAATATTCGGGAATCTAATATTTTATAAATCCCCCAACCTGTCAGACATTGCTCACGGTTTAGAGAGATAGTTAATTTTTTCAGAACAGATAAATCATTGTTTCAGTAGCACTGCCCGATTTCCTGCAATATTCATTCGTTCTGTTTACTAAATTAGTAGGGAAATAGTATTTGTCTAGACAAATCGAACTAATACAATAATTTATTATTATAACATTTAATATGACGTTGATAACGCCACTTTGTACAAATTTCCTTACAAAACTTCCGTGTTCTGCACATAACAGCATTTATTCCTTTTAGTTTACGGAAACGCAATGATTCAAGTGCTTATGACAGTTCGCGTGAAGTTTGAAACTCGAGAAGTTAGAAACACTAATTGGTAGTGCACAGTGCATAAATATTGGTTGCATGCAAATTCTATTGATATAAATGTATGCATGTGCGTACATACAAATACACATTCATTACAGATATTCTATTCTAGTAAAAGCAGTCGCGCTGGTTTCCTAATTTGTTATATTACTGAAAGTCCTAAAACACTATAAAATCAATACTCTAAATAACACGGTTAGAAATAACCAAATGAGGTGTTAAATCGAAAGGCTTCGTAAAAGATCTTTTATTTGCTTGAATCGCTGGCATTTATCTTGAAGCGTTCACCCTCTGTTGCTTTTTACCGCTCAGAATGAGCAAACAAATAAATTCAGGTTTTCGCGTCGATTAACTTTTCCAGATGGTATTTTCGTATTTTCTTAAACAGTTCTTAAACAATACTCTGCTAGGGACTAAATTCTTTAGACAGCCAGAAAAAGAAATACCTTGCTTTGGTGGAGTATTTGGTTCTTCCGAATGTATGAAATTAATTAATTTTGTATTTTTAAGAAAAACACTTTTTGGCGAATAGCTAAATCTTAGTTACTGTGTACGTTTTTGGTAAGAAAAATTATAACTATGCTTTTTAGAGTTTAGAGCCAATGTGAGTGAATTCTCTTCTTAGGTAAAAAAAAGTAAGTCAAGATTACCGTCATTTAGTTATCCAGTTCGAAAATGTCTCAGCTTAGTTTATGTTCTTTGTTACCACTAAACTATTGACATTGTAATCAATAATGACAAAATTTTGGTACAAAAAGGTTACAAGAAAAATGTGGATATTATTTTCATTGAACTAACGAGTATGTCTTAAGAAGCCTCAGGGGCTCACTGTTAACAAGTTTAACAAGTGAGTTCGGGAATTTAGCGATCCCGAGGTACCCGAGCTAAAACCCAAACTAAGGTGTAAGGTAACGTGCCGAGAATTGCGTGGCCGCAGGGGTGTGCGGTATTTGACGTTCCCCTGGGGGCATCAGGCGGAACCCCCTTGTAATTAGCCTTACCCGATCAAGCGGGGCTCTAATCGGGCGGACATATACTTCCCTAGCTACTCTTCGTACAGCTACGCTATCTGGAATTTCCAAGGCTAAAGTGCAAAAGCTTGTGAAACGGGGTCAAGGTTACAAACAGGTTAAAAGAGCCATATTCGAGGCCAACTTCACTAGGCATACACAAGGGGCCAGGTTTAGTCTAGATAAGGAAGTTAGACCTCAACAAACGGCGGAGGCTACTAAATGTAAAGAAAGGACGGAAGTTTAAAAAGGCGAGGTCGCAGGGCAGTACTCCCGCAGGTCTTCTGAAAGGCAAGGGGCCAGAAGGTTTAACCTTCAAGGACGCTGCTTTGGAGAGGATCGCGGTAGTATGCAACGACTATCCAGCCACCCGGATGGAGCCGGCAAAGCTTAAGGCAATCCAGGACTCTATTATGGAGGCATATAACAGCATTACGGAGCTAGGGCTTCAAGTCCGCTTTAAAAATACATGTATATGCGGAAGAACTGCTTTCAAAGCTGTTAAGTCTAACTAAAGGAATAAAGCTGGAGAACGTACTCTAAGGAGGTATGAGGACCACAATTGATCTGGAAAGGTCGCAGTGGAACAGGCATCAGTGCCACCTCAAGTAATCTAATCTAATCTAATCTAAATGTCTTAAGAAAGTAAAATGTATACGAAAGAAAAAGCAAAATGTTTTCGAAGGGAAAATCCTGTCAAAGAACTATCTCACTAAGGCTAACTTATTTTTAAATCTTGATACTATTTCTTTTGTTTGTTTGTTTGTTTATTTGTGAATTCCACGATTTTTCTATTCAAGCACTAGTCAATACATTGCATTTTAGCAAAACTATTGTTCGAAGCAGAAGTACACGCTACATTAAATGTAGCTTGCTTCCAGCTGTAAAATGTGGTATACCGAACACATTTTATGCGTACCGTGTGTGAACGGGTTCCAGAACACGACATTTCGTTAGCAAAGAGGATTAATTTTATTTATTGTGCCAAATTCGATATTGTAATTTGTTCGTACGCTATAATTTGATTTATTTACGTAATTACGCGACACGTTAAACTGATAATATTATAAAAGTTCGCACTATAAATCTGCTAAATAGATCTATAGGTAGCAAATTGAACGAATAATAAATGGCTAAATATGCCGTCATCGTAAATTACTATTTATGACGAGGATGATATATTTTATTATGGTATTATAAAGCGGCCATTATTAGAAAAATAATCATTTGTATTCTGTCGGAGCTGCGTGAAATAATTCCGGTGTTGATGGCTAAAACCCATTTGGTTATTAATTTTTGCGGCTGTATGTGAATATTGATGAGTATGTGAATATATACATATACGACAACTTCAAAAATTTATCATCCACAAATACAACAAATACTTCGTTCTTGTGAATGCTCGCGCAATTTGGTAGACATAAATTACTGGGCGAAAATAAGAAAAGGAAACTTTTCCTGATTTGTATATACATATTTTTATTATTAGACAACGTGTATGCATAGAAAATCCTACATATTTTATACAATGCTTTTGAATATTTGATTGATACTTAAACAAAATTTGTTTGCTAGAGTTTTTGTCCACGAATATTGTCTTATGCTCAAGAAGCAGCTACCGCAAAATTTAGGTCCAGTTCTAATTGTGAATTATGAAACAATAAAAACGGGCAATCTGTAGTTGAACACTCTATCATATTCGAAGGGGCGCACTGCATGTATATGTGCAGTAATATTCAAAATCAACAAGTTTAAACGACGCTTTAAAGCTAAAAGATCAAATTTTGGCCGAAACGCTTAAAATAATTTGTTGTAAATAATTAAATGCAATCCTTATCAAATCAATGTAATTATTGTTTTTCTGTGATGAAGTCACTAGTTTGGTAAAATCTTTTGGTGTGATAAATTCTTGTAACACCTAGCTGTTGGTAATTGCTTTATTAATCACAGAATGTTATACCGTACTGAAGAGTTCTAATAACGATAAAACTAGTCTACAGTTGCAGTCTACGATTAATAACTACGACTTCCTCCGTGACAATGATTGGCATATGCAATGTAGTCCTGCGGTACAGCTATTGCACAACTTTCTGTGAGAGTTGCCTAACAAACGAACGTCAGGTTATTAATTGAAGAGTTTTGTAGATGTAGTTTTTATTCATTTGTAATTTTAACTCTCTCAAGTTCCTTTTTGAAACCAGTTCTTTTATCTATTTTTCTTTGCATAGTTATTGATTCACGCTTCGTTATCTATCCTATTGTTTTGCTTCTTTTACCTTATCCTAATTCGTCCTATTGCTATTTTCGTTGAATTTCATTTCTATTATATCGGGTTTGTTTTAATGTTCTTGTCTGTTATTGCTTTTATTGATGCTGTTATCTTATTGTAAACTTTCATTTATGTTTCCATTTCGAGGTCCTTATTTTTCTTACAATTATATTTATTATGTTTATATCTGTATAGTTCCAAATAGTTATTAGCCGTAGACATTGAAATTCGTCTAGGAAAGATACATATACCATTAATGCATAGAAAGTATTGAATTGCATTTAAAAAATGGTAAAAACCTTGTGGTAGCGGTTTATACATACTGAACTTCAGTTCAGTCACCATAATCAATCTTCGTCTAACTCTGTGGTCAAATCGGTCACGAAATTTAAGTTCTACTACTAGTTGAATTGGGGAAGCAGCTACGACAAACCCTGTATCTGCGTTCCAATAAAAACAAAATGTTTGTAAATGAAAGAGTTGTAGCAGATTTTTCTTTACATCACTTAGTCATTGAAATCAACAACTAGACATGATGCCGATTTTGAAGAAAATTTGCATTTGGCGACTTGGAAAGTTCGGATCACTTGGGAGTTGAAGCCACTAGATCATATTTCTGGAAAATAGTAAATTGATTTCTGGAAAATCAACAAGTCAATAGTGAATCTTTAAAGAAAATTATCTTCAGTGATGAGCCACATTTTCATAGTAATATTAATGACAATTGGCTGATTTTCCGGTTCTAAACCGAAGTATTTGAAGTACTTCCGATATATCTCCGATGGACCACTGTATAGATTTTGGGCTTAAAGCTTAGTCGGACCGTACTTTTTCGAAAAATCCTAATGGAAATGTTGTTACTATCAACAGTGTGTGTAGCGTGAGATGAGCAGCTTTCTTTTGATATAAATGAAACCTTATAGATGTTGGAAGCATCCGATCGCAACAATCAGTATTTCATATTGCTGCAATGAAAAAATAAAGTAAAATTTCATGAAAATCATGTAATTTGACGCCATTAGGATCATTACCTGGGAATATTTTTACTACAGACAACTTTGGAATTGAAAGAGGAAATTCAACCTAGGATTTGAAGAATGGTTTCCGCACTTATGCCAACAAATGGAAAATTTTCTAAAATAGCCGAAGCACTCATTTGTTGATAACTAAGGAAGCTCCATATTTGCACTTTCAAATCAAATACTAATAAACATCAGCAATTTTCTAACAAGAAATATTTTATTTAAAAATTTAAATATAACTTCATTTTGGGGCACCTTTATTTGGTATTTCTACATACTATGTCGTCCTCGTTTCTTAACAATTTTGAAATGAGTATTCTTACTTAACCCTTTTTCTACTAGTTCATATGTACTTTTAAGCACTCGCATACATCTGCTTTGTAGACATCTTCATATAATATGCACTTCTGCCTACCATAACAAATGCTGTTTTGTGGTTGATGACCGCAAGAAACAGCTCTCTTCTTTAATTTTCCATTCTATTAGCTATCTTATTGCAAAGATATTATCATAGCTTAAATCTTCTGATTCTCCTTTTGTCTCTCTCGTACTATTGACTCTTTTCTTTCATACTTGTACTATGATATTATATCGTGTAGTTTTTGTAATTTGATTGCTTTACATGCTTGAACTATAGTGTTAGTTATTTCTATAGCACTTCTTTGTAATTTCGAACTGGCAAACAATTATACTCAGCTTAATACATATTAAGCGGGATGTTTGTATAACATTTAAGGACAGTAAGGAGGTTAGGAGGCACTCGGGACAAAGAAGATAAATGCACTATATGAATTAACTTCTTCTTTCTGGGGGATGGGATTGATGTTTCCGTTTACATCCGGAGACAATGAGAACTGGTACCTTTCAACAGTTGTTAACCGTTTTTCCAAATATCCGAAAATGATTTGATTACCGAAGCAGATAACTGGAAAACGAAGTTGACGAACATGTTCTATAGATTTTATGTATTGTGGGATATATACTTTGATCACAGCAGAAAAATGAAATTAGTAGTATTTTACCAGATGCTTGCTATCTGAGGTATCTAAATATTATATAGTTCTGTTGAACCGGGCATGATAACAATGGGAAAAATATTTCCGAAGGGGAAAGTAGTGTTGGGCTATTATAAACATCTGATTGGTGACAGATGATTACTGATCAAAAGTTGTAGAGACTTAGCATAAAGTTGCAACGCTTAGCAAACATTTAGTAGGACATTTAAATGGGCAATGACAGGCCAGTTGGTCCAGTTACTGCACAAAACCCATTCAAAGCAATGCTTACAAACAGTCATCTTAGTGACATATTAGTAAAAGTGAGTTTGTAGCTAATTAGATAATCTTTACAAAGTGTCCGAAGCTTAGTCCTCCATTAATTTGAAATTGGTACTGTATAACGCAAAAGCTCGCGTAAAATCATCTCCAAAATGACAATCCTTTATGTGCATTAAGAAGAAATAGTAATAATAACAACTGATTAGAATAGTTGTAGCTTTCCTTTCTGTGCTTTCTACGTCCACGTAAACATCTATAGAAGAATCTTAAAACTTTATACGTGAGTGAATAAGCTACTCATGAATTACTGGGAGCGAACAAAAATGGTTGATAAAATATGTAATTACTTACAGATTTGCGATTACATAGGTGTTGTAAATAAGTATGTATAAGCATATACATATACATAAAATTTGAATACGAAAGTTACATCTCTTGCAAAGTCGTACTGATGATCGGTATAACCATGGTAAGAGCAGTAAATGTTTTCTAGTTGTAAATAAGATAAAAATTCTAGAATTAAAACGTGTAAAACCTTTATTGCTGCTAAGGTGATTGTGCTTTAAACTATTGCCACCATTTGGTACAAAACAACGCAACATTTTGGTACAGTTGTCAACAGATTGTAAGTCAGTTACTTTAATCGCCTCCGTATGAAGATACATAATTTTAGTTTCATCATTATACCATATTATATGGTAGACATTACTCGCTCGACTTAGTCTTATTCTCGTCTCTCCCAAAAAGTACTTTCTTTTATAGTAAAATTACAAAGTCTAATTAGAGTATTTATGCATATTAATTTTAATTTTGTTAATTTGTTTATAGCTGTCCACAAGTACCCTGTATAATTTCAATCCGAGGTCGAAATTTAGAGAATCTTCACCGGAAACCAAACGATGTTTGAACAGATAACTTCTATTGCGTGTTATTCATTTTAAACCCAAGAGAATTGTTGCAGTAATTCCTCTTCATTTAGAACGTCTGGAAAGAGCCGAAATTAGAAGTCTAGGAAGGAATACTACCCACTTCGATTATTTGAATGCGAATTCGAGTTCGATCGAATGAGATCTATTTCAAACGTTATTTTCGTCATAGGAACAATAAAGCTGTTGCAGAGCTAAATAATAGAGAATGACAATTTTAGTGTTTCAGAAGATACTAAAGAGTTTCTAGACGTTCGTTGGTGCACACTCTTTCGTCCTCAAATATATCACGTTAAAAGGAATTTTTCATTCGCACTCTCGTTATTTCGGTTGAACCTGTCCTGTAAATTGGACATGTGAGTTGGGTTTCAAGCCTTGACAGCCGAAAACAATCTGCCCGAAAGAAAAAAATAACATCTGTGGTATCAATTATCTCGTCGACTTCCAGTTGATGTGTCAAAAATTAGTTCATTACAAAATCTCTTGGTGGGTTTTTCGTCTCTTTAGCAGTGGATAAACGTATTGTATGGCAATCTGTTATGGTAATCATGTTAGGAACGATATTGTGACGTTAATTCTCGTGTACACAATATCACGCTTCGTCATGTATACGTTGTAATTAGTTCATTTCCTACAGTAGGTACCGATCTCGGACGTGATAAATCTAATTGAATGTTATTTTTGTGAATGTGATAATCGTATCTTTGAATTCGAACATTACGTGGTATGTCGTGAGCTTTAACTATGTGTTGCTGATATATATTGTAATAGCTCTGGAGGTATGTGATTTATTACATACATTGACATTGTTATATTCATACATTAAACTAGTAAGAAAAAATCATCATGGATATTGTTTCATTGTGGTGTTGTATTTACTGGCACTATATCATATCGACAAACTCCTCACCACCCAATTATTTAGTTAAATCTGACAAGTGTTTCGCTAGCATCCAGGTTTGCATCTTTAAATTGTGTGGTGAGAAATTTACCGTTGCGATATGCCGTCGGTTTTGTTTTTGGCTAACAGGATAATTTAATAATTAGCCCTCTTTATTTAAAGAAATATCAGTATATATGCTTGAAACTGTATATCCGTATATAATTGGCATGCTTTTTTACACGTCCCTTTGGGTTACGTAACACTCATAAATCAATTCCCTTTGTGTTTTCATAATATAAATAAATGAATTGTTATTTCCTTTGCTCTTTCCTTCCCTTAGTCATACATCCACTTCATTCCTCTATCTTTAGTAGCTAAATCTGTTTCAGGACCTCATAACCTTCCATTTTCTCAGCTCCTTTTTGTTGGGGTCTTTAATTAAGTGTTATGTTTGACATACACACTATTCCTTCATTCTTTTGTTCCAATACATCATCGGTGAAGTTATTTAGTATTACTGCATTTTGCCGTTTATGTAATAAATCATTTGCGAGAAAAACTTTTAAAGGGATAACAACGAGCAAAGAAAAATGCACATTTGCGCGATAATTTTGTGCAAATTTCATCATGATAAATCAACCGTCCACAAGTATGAAATAAAATAACAGCAAGACGACGTATTATCTCGTAGCCGGTTGTGCAACATTAATTGCTTTTAGGTAGACACAAAAATCTACTTGAAATGTGTTGAAAACACTACACACCGACAAATTCTCACAACTAGCTAACAGATGTTTCCGGTATAAACCGTCCGAAAACTGTTGTTTTGCGGATTCTGACGCAAATTAGCATTCAATATGTATGAAGACTTATGTTAAATCACAATGGGATTACCATTTAAATAACTGTTCGGCTGTATGAATTAACAATAATGCGAAGAGCGATTGCACTCGTATAACGCGCGATTTGTTATATTTAAAACACACATAATGCAACACGGCTGCATATTGTGCGAACACGAAAAATATATCTGACCATTATGGTTAGATACGTTGACGTGCTGTTGTTTATTCATTGGAACGTGCTTTCGTTTTACATAGTTCGTTTTTAATTGAAAATTCTGTATTCTGTCCTATATTGCATTTGTTGCAGAATGGAATTCATGACTGGAACGATTACTGTGCCGAAATATCGAATTTGAAAAAAGAAAACTGAAATTTTATATTTATATGTTGCAATGATATGTCACGTTATATAGACCTTATACGTAATATTTATTCATTTCTCATAGAGACGAAGAAGGAATTGCATATCAACACTTTCCAAATCGATGTTTCAGTATGAGAAATATCACTAGATTAATATAAGAACTTTAAGGTACATATTTCGTTCACCAATTCTCAAACTAATTTTTGATGTTTGATGTCGAACTTGAGAATGAGACCAAACAGGAAAGCAATAAGTTTATAGAAGGATGGATGGATAAATAGTGCCAAGAAATTTGACAAATAAATGCTAAACACAACACATCCACTTACACGGGAAGCTGATGAAAATAACAAGAAATCAAAGAAATGGATACTATGCAGAATCAAAAATAATCAAGGTTGAATACAACCGGAAGAAGAAGATATACGAAAATGTTGAAATGGCCAGTGAAATCTAAAGAATATAAAAACATAGAAAAAGTTCAAAGGCAGAAGTAAGAAATGCTCTGGAAAGCGGTAAAAGTGAATAAAAATCCAGGGGAGTTGCTCAAAATATTAGATAAAGAAATGTCACCGTCCTCCTAACACAATTTACAACGAAGGAAAAAATACTAACAGAATGATTATAGTCAGACAACTATTTCTTGACAGGTTTAAAAAGGAGTTGAAAATAAATGTCATAATATAGAGTGGAAATCAATTTCTCACTTGTTCAAGATACCGAAATTGAAATCGGGAATGAAAACTTGTATGAGGTCCTAAGAAATGTTAAGCAAAAGCGACCTTAAACTAAGCAAACAATTTCTGGAGTATTCTGCGTAATCACAACTACTATGTAATGTGGAAATATGAATGTTGGAGGCTCACACAATTATAAAATATCGTGGATTGCTAAAGTCGCGTATGCAGAAGTTTTGCAAAGAATATATCACGCAGGGAAATCTTTAGTGTTAAAGTGACGCAAAATAGCAAAATTTTTGGACGACGTCCTTCACCATGAAAAATATTTATTGCTGTAAACAATCACATAAGGAAGATGGAAAAAGATGGAAAAAAGGGAATCGGAAGGGAGGTAAAATTCTGACTCGGCAATATTGGAGGGAGAATCAGTATAAACGTAAAAGATTTGTTTCACTTTGTGGAAAATAGAGAATAACCCAGTGAAGTAGCAGTAGTCAGTAGTTTAAAGTAAGCTGACGGTGTCAGATTTCTTCATTGCCTAAAAGTATATTTTAGTAGAAGATTTAAGTCTTTCCTGGTTGGATTGGAAATTATTCTGGAATGATACAATGAATAAGGATAAAGTGTATGCACAGCTATCCACTGAAGTCGCCCCTTTGGCGGTACTATTAAATTGTAAGTTATAATTTGAACAGAAGAACAAGGAAAAGATATGATCTTCAATGGTATTGTTTGTTTTATATGGACACATTCGTTATCATATCAAAGACCAGTGATTCATTCTACAAATATTTAGAAGAATCAGTGGCAGAGTTATATATGTTCTACTTCGGAAGATGAATTAGCTATAACATCATATAGTATGTAATGTGTAGTAAATATCTATTTTAATCTAATTTTCACCCAAATTAAAAATTTCTTACGTTATTTCATAACAGTTGTCCAAATTTTAAAGCTGAAAATATTTTACAATACAAAACCGCATAAAAGAGCATGGTGGTTTTATTTAATATCATGAAATACCACAGTGAAAGAGTACTCGGCAAATTCAATTATAGGCGCTCATACAAGCTTATACGCGATTTCGGATTCAGTCTAGTATTTAATGCATTCTGGTGGTCCGGAAGTATATTGGTCTATCAAAGGGGTTGCTCTTCAAAGTTTGCTATTTTAGGTTACCGTTTCAATCAGATTACGTTATTGCATTTTCCATACTGAAGCAATTTTCTCGCGGATGCTTTTCGATTTTGCTAGAGTAGCACAAGCACCAGCTAAAAACTAAGTTGCATAACAGATATATGTATATATGTATAGGTCTGTATATAGGACACATATGTACGTATATTACGAATATTCCTTTTCATTGATGTTACAGGAAAAAATTTTGTTAGGTGTAGCGTCATTGATGGTAATAGTTTTGCATTGGTTGGAAACGCCAATAGAGTAAAATAAAGGTGTATAACTGCAAAGCGGATGCAAAATGCTGGTAAAATGTATCCGGACGGCGCGCAGTGGTGCATACATCTGTCTTACTCTTAAACTACCCCCAAGCCATTGATTGCGACAGAAGCCATATACATAATATTTCATTTCAACTTGCATCCTTCAGAATTGTCAACAAAGGGCAGTAAGTACAGTACAATACAACATTGGATGGTCAAAACAAATCACACGTATAATTCTGAAAATAATTAGATTAAACGCAACTGTGCGAAGTAACTTAATCACACAACACATTAAAAATTTCCTTAAGGGAAAGTTTCTACCTTATTCTGGGTCTGGGATGCAACTGGTGGGTGGAATCGCGGTGATTTTTGATCAGTTTAGCTTGTCGGCTGTTTTGGGACCTGCCCAGCTGCAGAATCCTGGTTGGCGGCGAAGCATTTTTACAACTTTATTCCTATGAACGAAACTTCTTCTATTTTGGAGCTAAATGAAATCGATTGTAGAGAAGGTTAAGGGGTAAGTTTAGTGTCATGCTTTGAAGGAAGGGTACAAGGTGATGAAGGTGAGAAGCATTTTTGATTTTACATATATTTTTACTACAATGATGAGCACTACCAAGTACTTCACATCTGTTTCTAAAGAACGTATTGTTGTTTGGTTGATGTACCATACATGTTATTGAACCGATATAGAAACTTGTTTTATTGAACTCACATAGAACTGCTTGAATGAACTGAAGTATAACTGATTTATAACTAACTGTATTCGGCCTATATTGGTGATATATATAACATCGCTAGGTATAAGGTGCAGTTCTAAGAGGTGATTAAAGTGGTCAATTAAATATTTATAGTGATATCTTAACCCGCTTTGGTGGATATATGAGACTTCGAAGAAATGCACTTTCTTAACCGACGTAGATTTAATGACACGCACATGATTTCTTAGAAAGTAAAACCTACAGTGAATTGACTAACATTTAACATAATCTTCAAGTTTATCTTCTTAAAATGCGACTATATACAATAAAATGAAAGCGGTTAGGTGGACTTTCCTGATGGGACAATGACTAACCCCTCCTGAGAAGTTTCCAAATGAGCAAACTGTATAAACGCCTATAAATATATTTTCTTTTTCTCTTTATAATATATTTTCTCAGCATAAATATAAGTTACACACATGCGTTAGCAGTCTTCTCTTTCTAACTCAAAACCATATGCATCTGCAAAATATATTTATTCTTATGATAAATGAGAATTGTGGGATCAAAATTTATGGTCTGTTAAGTAGCGACGAGACCTTTCAATGTTTTGACATATGCTAAGTCAAACGTTCCATTTATCATTTCTCGAACAAGGATAATCTAGGTCCCAAAACTTGTGCGGAGATATGCGGTCAATTTGTACTTGACAGAGGCGGAGGAATTGGAAGGGTCCAGTTTAAATCAATACATACATATTTCACCAAAATCCGAAATACGTACGGCCGCATTCTTTTCAATTTAAGTAGATTATGCGAAGCGGTAAATCACGTCGAACTTTGCCTTTGTGGCTTGGAGAACATATCCATTTACGAAGTAAGTGGAGTTCTCAAGTTATTAATTCAACTTTCGTTTGTCTTAGATGTCAAATACGAGCTGTTCGAATCGTCCTTAAATGGAAATACTTTCCTAAGCATACGCTATTTGTATAAGTGAACAGACATTGGATAATTGTCTAAGTTTTGTTGAAGTCGCTTCGTAGAAACATAATTAGTAACCTTCTTTGGCTTATCCCGATAAAGTTGAATAATTGGTAAATATTATTACTAATCTCATTTGAAAGTCGGAAAATTTTCAACACATATCGTTTACTTTGTCTCGGAATGTAGATCCTTTCATACTTTAAAACTTGTCTTATTTAAAGTATATTATTGTTTCTTACACAATTATCAGCACTAGCGCGCTGAAACTTTATTGAAGTAGGCATGCCTTGTCTTTAAATAAGTGCTATAATTATGAAGTATTTCTTGAACAACTTTCATCTCGAAGTACCAACCTTTCCGAAATTCGTCTCGCGGTAATAATTCTAAGCTATTCAGGTCACAAATTTCAATTAGCACAATTAAGTTGACAATACAAACTTGTTAGAGGCATCAGCAACTGATTCGCCCTATAAATACGAGAGAGAAAATTACTCACGAATTCATTAAATGGTGTATATCAAAGTTTAATTAATGGAGGACCTTTCATCCTTATTTTCACTCTAAGCCAAACTTCGTGATTGTATGAATTCAAAATTTCTATAATTAATTTTATTCCGCGTCACGTAATTGATATATAGGTGTGTACATTGATATTTTGACTTCCCTGATAGCGTTCTGTCTTAACCTAATATAAATTAATAATAACCAATACTCTGCAACACTAACATAATCAGCATTTATTAGCTATAACATTAATGAACAATTTATCACCTTCCCGAAGTAATCGACTCACACCATGTCCTATTGTTAGGATAAGAAAAATATTACTAAACATCAACGAAGTATCCTTAGATATAGTAAACCACTTACGAGAGCCAATATATCAATTATTCTAATTCTTCTAATCTAGATTTATTTTAGTACTTAGATCGTTTTTGTAGTCATCTAGATTGTTGAATTGTTATTAGATATGCCAGAGATTTTCTCACTTTTATCGCCTTGAGTTTTGATTATCTTATTAGGTGACATTTAGGACAACTTAATATTGATAAAACTTTAAAATCTAAGTAGTACAGAAAGTATAGAAATAAGAAAAGTACAGAAGAATGTGAAAGTAGCCATTGACTTTTATGTGTATATATCAAAATACCCAAATACTATGTAGACAAGTTTTAAGGTAGAGCCTCTTCCTTCTTCTTCTTCTTCTTTTCTTGCCTATATTCCAGATGCGTTATAAGTAGGCTAATTGTCTGTTCTGTCTCAGTTAGGTCTCCTCCAAAATAGACGTCCAACCTTCACCTCTTCAGCGGTTTACGGGTGTATGGGTTATTTTCCATTGGATTTATGTGTTTGTTCCACATTTTCTTTCTAGCTCTAGTCCATTTAGATATTTCCTGGTTGTTATTCAGCTGTCGCAGATCTTTGTTTCCAATTCTGTCGTGAACTGTCTTTCCATATACAATAATATGTTTCTGATCATTTCATTTCTATCGTACTCACAATGTGTGTTGTTTTGCATGTATCAAGTTTTGCTTCTACGGCATATGCGAGGATAGGTCTAACAGTAGTCTTATATGTCCTCGTTTTGCTTTCAAATGTGGGATATTTGCTTTTGCCGATTGTATACCGTAATGCGTGACGATTTTATAGCCTGTTGTATTTATTAAATATTATTTATTCAATTAGCTACTATGAATTCTGTCTTAGTTGTCTTAATAATGATATTTAGTTTCCTTGCTTCCAAATTGAAGCCGTGAAGTATCTTGGGACTAAGTGGATCGCCTTGCCTTATTCCGCCAGTTCCTCTTACTTCATCGCTCAGTAGATTTTCCACTTTTTAAACTACAGAAAATGTAGTAATTTTACGAGATTAAAAGTACAGTTGCTACCCCTAGCAGTACAAAGCAACATACAATTCGTGTGTAATTTGGAACATTAGCAGTGTGCCTTACGGATATAAATAATATTATATTTTTAAGGTTTAAAATTAAATTATCTTAAGATTAATGTTCCCTCGAACTCGTAAATCGCGCTTGGTATAACCCTAATTCCATTTCATTTTATAAATATTCCAACGTTTTATAGTAACTACGGATTAAATTTACGGGTTTTCGTGAACCTTTTACAACACCTGTGTAGTGGTCCACTTGTAACAAATGGCTTAATACGTAGGAAAATATATTTTTTTCGCCCAGCTCTATAACAGATTTAATTCGGATTTCTCTCTTCAAACGGATTTAAATGTATACAAAATGGAATTTAAAACAGCAAAAAAGAATTCAGTTTAACAGGAATAATAGCAGGAAATGAAATTATGAATTATGCATATGTTTAAATACGAAAAAATTGTTACATTATATTTGGTGCTAAATTCTATTGATAAAATAAATGAACATGACTATACAGATATGAAAGCTCTCGTTTAGGAAATAGAGAAAAACTTTTATATTGTCCATATTGCATTGTAGAAAAATGTCAGCAATGTATTTTGTATATCACAGTATACAACAAAAGTTTTAACACTTTTGAGAAATTCAATGACAAGTTAAACGGTCTGTTATTAACATCAGTTTTATTTGAACGCCTAGATATACGGGTTATAATGCATCGACTTTTTCGTTATTGCTCCAATTCAAAACGAGAGATATTCACTGAACATGGTTGTAAACTTACGAGTAGCCGATGTAAATGAAAAACTGTTGGTAGCAGAAACATTACACCATATGCAGCACCATATTCCATTTCAAGGGGGCTGTGATCTCTTTTAGAAACTAAACGAACTTTGGCCATAACTGCAATGTATTGAACTCCACGAAGTAGTAAGGTGAACGTATGAATTTTTAATTTTTTTAAAATAATTTTCTTCTTGATATATGAGACATGCTGTTTCACTGGAAAAACAAGGAGGATAATTACGTACAATTTATGAGCCAAACAATACATGATACGTATTTATCGCGGAAGCAATGCAAGGCATTTTAAAAGACTGTAATTGCAGTATCAACTTTCGAAATCGCTTTAAAGAAAGACCACTTTGGGGCTAATATTTCAGTGTATAATCCTACGAAATCGATTGTTGTTCGAAGGAAAAGCTTTGTTGTCAATTCGGCTCATATCCAGCAACAACACAAGCAGAAGGATGATGCAAATTTTCAGGTAACAGGGAAAGAAAGTGGTTATTTCAAATTTCCAATCTAAATTGGACATCACTAAATCCAACATTCTATCGTTCATTATATTGTCATAAAATCACGAGACAGTTTGCGTCTATAGTACTGCAACTACGACTGTACAAGAATAAAATAACGCCGCGCTATACGAATACAGATAGAGTGAGATAGCTTCATACCATACATTGAAACTGAGAACATGTATGGCGATGTTATTTTATTCTAATACAGGCGTTTCAGATAGTTGTAGTACTGTTGGCGTAAACTGAGTGTTTGAACTCCTCCTGTTTTGAAAGAATTTGTTGATGAGAATGTGTGAATTTCTTCTGTTTTGAGGAAATTCGTTCCTTACGATTTAATGAAACACGGGTAACTGATTCACACGTACATTTCATTAAACTAGTTTAACGTACTTTTCGATGTATGTATTTTACGCGCACGAGCGAACTTGCTTTCTCTGTGAATTCTTGGATTTATTCTGTTTATTTTTGTATACCTACTAATACTTATCGTAATTTCGTATTGGCTACTTAACGTTGATTGGTTGTAACATTTGGGGTGGATCTAATATTTTACACAACTTACGTACAAGTTTTTGCAGAGTACATAGACATGACAGAGATATGCGAAACCCACAATTTTACGATTATCAGCTGCAGCAAGGGAATTTAAGTTTGCAGCGCTAAGGCCATCCAACAAAAGCCAAGAAAAATAAAGATAATTCGTCTAAACATCTAACATCTCGTATGTTTCGTCTTCTACATTTTGCGGTGTATAAAAATTTCCCACTTAAGCCGTTATTCTAAAAATTACATAGGAATTTACGAATAATTGTGTCGGTAAGGGCACTAAATTTCTAATAGTTGATAGATCTATGGAAACAACAAGAAAGCATGCTGCAAAGTGCAATCAGCCTCTAAGAAAGAAATCACTTTGAATTGCGGAATGAACATAGAGCTTATGGTTCAGAAAAGATTCCAATGGGGTGAGTGTATATTTAGATTCCCAAAATGCTTTAAACCTTCTCTTAGACCTCTTAAATTTTGTACTTGTAGGTAAAGCTCTGTCCGATAAAGCTATAATAAGTTAGTAGGAAACAAAATAACAATAACATTAGATGTGTAGACACGAAATGATTAAAGATAACGAAATTGCCCCTAGTCTCGGTAAGAAGTGCTCTATGATATAGATCCGAATTATTTACTGGCACCTCAAAATGTCAGACTGTGGGAAAGATTCAAGAATGATAAAAAGTAAAAGGGCGAAACGACTCCTACTAGAGAAAATCTCTCGTCACCTTCTGCATGGAAGAAGAAAACAAATTTGCGATGAATGTGTAAGTTAGTATTGCACTGGCTTGAAATATTCTGGAACTCATTAACTTAGCACTCTTCAATCCTGAAATTTTAAATAGTAGGTACTCAAGAGTTCCTTAAGATCAAAGGGATTTTACAATAGTTTACGTCAACATTTCGTTCTAAATAGTAGTATTCGGTATGATAGTAAAAGAGATCAATTTGGAGCCCACCGCATACTAGCCCGTCTGGAAGTATATGTATATAATACGTTGCAACTCCTAGGACAGCAAATTTATCCATCAAATATTTCCTCTGCTAAAAATATAAAAGATATTTTTACAAGTCTAGCATCGAACTTGGTTGCTGACAACTACCATACGTTAATAGACTAATGTCAAATTTTGAGCCAAAATGATAGCGAGGTTTTCTTCCTACAAACATTGAAGTAAATGGAAAAAATGATGATGTGATGGTTATTAAACACGTTTATTTGAAAGGAAAGACTCCGACAGAAGCCAAAGCCGAGTGAGATCAAGTTCATGACACACCTACACCAGCGTTTAATACTGTTTACAATTGGGTAAATGAGTTTAAACGTGTCAGTACTACCACAATTCATGAACCAGGTTCAGGGCGTCCATTTGAGGAAGCTACGTCACAAATCATCAACAAAATCCACGATTTGGTTTTGAGTGATCGAGGAGCTAAAGTTTTCGAAATTGTTGAGGCGACAGGAAGCATGGCTCAGTAGTTTCAATTTCGCATTTTTGGAAAAATTGTATATGGAGAAACTATCGGTAAGATGAGTACCCTCGCTTTACTTACACTCGAGAATAAACGCAATCATGTGACCGATGGCAATTTTTCGCCGCAAGTCCAAGGAATTCCTACGTCGATACGTCACTGTTGATGAGACACAAAGCAACAGTCAAGATAATGAATTTCACCAAGCGAACCAGCGCCAAATTCACATTCACATTGACTGCTTGGAAAAAGGACCAGCAACAAATGGAGAATATTCTGCGTCATTATTCGAGAAGTTGTGTGAACAAATCAAGCGAAAACGCCCTCATCTGGCCAAGAAGATAGTATTCCTTGACTACAAGACAATGTACGGGTGGACACTCATGCAGTTTCGTTCGTCGGAAAGAGATCACGTCAAACGAGGAAGTCATCGCTAAACAAAAACGTATCTTGATTACCTTCCGAAATATCACTCTTTGAGGTAAATTGAAAAAGTTGAAAAATCATAGGTTGAAATGTATCGACTTGAAAGAAGGGTTATGTTAAATAAAAATGAAATAACTCGAAATAATATGTTTTTGTATGGGCATCTCAAGCTTTCCTCGTATATTTACGATTTGGTTACGAAATAACATGAAAATGATTCATTTTGGTGACAACTGGTGATGAAAAGTGCATTCTCTACATTAATAGTAATGGGAAGATCATGGAGCAAACAAGGTGAATCAGGCCACACAACGTCCAAGGTTGGTACGCATTTAAAGAAGGTTATCAGTTTGTTGGAAATACAAGCGAATTATCTTAACTCAAAAAAAAAAAAAAAACTGAACAACGGATACAAGAAGGACAACCAAAGCTGGGGAATTATAAAGATATCGTGTTCAAGTATGATAATGTATGGCCACACACATTTATCATTGGTAACTGGGTAAAATATTGACTATTGACACCTAACGGATTTGTTTAATGTGCGATTATGAGTATATAAACTTTAATTAACTTACCGAATAGCACAAACAATAAACATTTGGTAGGCTGTTACTTAATAACCGATTTACTTCTCATGGGCATTATTTCATTTTGTTAATAATATCGTTTAATTTCATCTTTCCACCTACTTTCATGCATATACTAGTATATTCTTTAAGACACTGATGGAGCAATAATCGAGCTCCACCACGTTACAATGAGCGCCAATCGAGATTTGATTATATACGGATTACCGATTTTCAGCTCTATCGGCTCCTAATGAAGGTGACCTGATCATCATTACGCTTCAGCTGCCTATCGATACCCCAGGAAATTAATTTTAGGTACCTGCTTTCATAGAATAAGTGCATCTAAAATCTAAAAGAAACGTGGTTGGGTGGTATGCTTAGCTACGTTAATGGAAATTTTACATAAACTAACCGAATCACTGAAATTGGGGATAGTCCATCTTTGCATAAATTTGTTAAAATTAAAACTCTATGCCCAATCCATCACACCATTTAACATAATGGAAAATCTTACGAAGATCTTCTGTAATAATGTTGTAACTTTTAGTGTGCATAAAAGCCCTGTATTTTTAAAGGAAAATTGCGTTAGAATTCCATTGGTTTTATTAATGAAAACCTCGGCGTAAATGTAAACATGGAATTTCGGGGTGTCTCCAGTAATGACCTAATCTTGTAGTTAGGTGGCGGGCAGTTCCCGTCTGGAACACAACCACAACCCAGTGAAAGCTCTGCCGGCCATTGGATTATATTTAGATCGAGAACTGGGCGCCGATTTAGAAAGTAACATGAATGATCTTAATTAATGACTGCATAGTTCACATGTGATAATTTTGAAGCTGCATTTGTTTATTGAATATATATACGTATGTATATGTATTTTTGTAACATTTCGAAGTTAACTGTTAAAAATGTATTACTATCAGTTCTGAAAAGTTATGGTGTAAAAAATATGAATATAATAGAAAATAACTTTGTGTACACTAGTACGTCATCTAAAAGAATTGAATTGAAATTTTTGAGTACTTACAAAGTATGGTAACTATTCATTTTATTCGAGTAGTTGGAATATTTTGGTATAATCGTCGAACTGAAATTTTGGCATTATTAAACAAACATATGGTTCATTTTTACGTGTGTCGTAATTTATTAGAGTAATATTCTGTATTTTATTCATACCCTTCAAATTCCAGCTTTCACCAACATATTTCGATCGAATCGATATTGGGAAGTAAAGCAAATACTGAAACATGTAGATACACCCGAAAACAATACATGGCAAGTAATGTGTGCAAATACGAAATAAATTAAAACAAATATGTGAAATGTACGAAACGAAGTCAGCGGAAAAGTTTTGAATTTCAACGTTCATGCAAGCTCGACATGTAGGGGCATATTTTACATATTTGTTAATGAACAAAATAATTTAAATCAGATGTACATGAGTTGTACTGTATTCGACTATTGCTTGTTCAGTAATTGCCGAAGATGTACTTTTGCATGTATGTGTTTTGTTGTGAGCTCGCAGTCAGTAATAATAAACGTCAGTCATGCTATGTTACCTTCTATATTTATAAACGCGAAAAGGATTCATGTTCTATTCGAGCTTCTTTGTGAGAAAGGTAACTGTATAAATAAGCAAAAAAATAGGTAGGGTGATGGAGCCTCAATTTTTACTACTATAGCTCCTGGCGATTTTCATAAATTTATAAATAAAATATGAGAATTTCATTCCAATGTTTTCAGTCCGATAGATCGTTTCTTTGAAAGTGAAGCTGGACGCAAATTTTATATTTATGAGATATTCGTCGAAGGATAACGCTTCCTTTTTCGTCACCTGGGGACCTTTATTTATTAAATATTTTCGTTTTCCGATAAATACACCTGACAGTTTCCTAAAGCTGACGAAGGATTTTCATAACCACGTTAGGTACAACAGAACCGTGTGTTTGAATAGATTTTAGCACGGAGATACATGCCGGATGTGTTTAGTAAACAAAACCAGACATGGATATTTCGTGTGATGTTACTGCTAAAAGCACCCTCTAATATATGCGGCAGTAATTGATTAGGGGCTGAAATATATGATTACACACTACTAATACTTAAGTTGTTTGAAATTAAAGAATAATGTTTCTACTTTCGGTACTATTTACATGTTCTTGTGGTCTATGTTTTAGGCTCTTATTTTAATAATTTCATTGAGAAAATGTAAGATTCTTATGATTTATACCCGATACTTCCATTTTTCTGATTATAATTATAATGAAAAGATCAAGGCACTGCAGAACAATAACAAGCGCACTATTTTATCACTAACTTCTAATTACTTCGGTTAAATTTGCTTTTAATTGCACGCCTATGTTATACTGGTGTTCCGACTCACCATTAATTTATTCTTATTTTCAGATAAATGCTTCTTCTTTATCCAGAAGCTGTCTCGGAAAATCTCAAAGCTAAATGCTTGTAAAGATAGAGAAGGAGAAACATACGACTTCACGATAAATTAAACTTTAATCAACCTAAAGAAATACAAAAGCTACAGCAATATTACTATTACATGAGTCCGATGGTTTACCTACTCAACGTTTACGAAACGCCTAAATTACGTATTACTTTAATTTTGAAGCCATTATAACTTCTAGAAAATATGAATCTGACGCAAAATTCTGCACGACCGGTTTATTTCTGGCAGCAAAAACTGTTCCGCTACATTAAAGTTTGGTCGTTAATCAACATACTAAGCAAAAAACCGAGATTTATGTATATCGGGGTATACATTATTAGGGAGGAACGTTGCGACGAATAAGAATGGGGGCTAGCTTACAACTGACCTAGTTACAAAGTGTAAAGTTCCTCTGTGTGCATACTAAAGTGCATTAAATCTCGAAATTGAAATTAAAAAGAAATCGTATGACGTAACTTAAATCTCTTACATACAGAAGTGCTTCTGTTATCATTTAGTGAAGTTACTTACTGCTTACTACTATTTCGATTTGTACATAAATATTGATGAAACATAATAATTGGTTTTCCATCACATGCGTCTCCTGTTAATGACGGGAAACATGAATCTTTCAACATATCTCTAATACTTGTTTATTACAGTTGACAAGACGTATTTGCTTAAGATTTAGACATTTGTCTTTCTTGACTTGTTTTCTTCTCCTGTTCCTTTGACTCGATTCCCCTTGTTCTAACACAAAGATTCAACCAAGTGTTTCAAAATATTGAACCTTGGAATTTACACATATAAAGTATTTGCGTTTAATAAAAATACAACTTTTACACCGAATGTCATCGAAATATCAAATATCACTGGCTCAAAAGTTTATCCGTAAGGGTTGGAGAAGATAGTTTAGTTAAGCTTCTAAAAATTGGAATTGTTATGTATATTTTACAATTTATTGCAACTGAATTGAATAAACATGACATGATCAACTCATTCAAATACATTGGAAACAATAACGGCTTGTGATACCGTATATTCGATTCTGTTACGAAGATAAGATTAGTTCGTATATGCTCGTGTATCGACGGCAATTGCATGTTGGTAAATTCCGGCAATATATGAGTATATATAGGAACAACTGCTATCTTCGCTGTCGCTCCGAATATACGGTATCACAAGCCGTCACTGGTTGGAAAACTGAACACATCATATATCACCCACCAATTATTAGTGTCAAAAGTGTTTTGGTGCGTTCCGCGCGTTCATTGTGTGATGTTCATTGTTCAGTGTTTTGGTGTTGTACAGTGTTCGTTGTGTGGTCTTCGTCTTGGGCATTAGCCGGGTTTGCTAGTGATACTGAATTCCCCAGTTTTCCACTGAGGATGACAACTGAAATACGTATCTGGATTTTTCAGAAAGGTGTGGTAAGGGTAATTTCATTTATTTCATATATTATTTTAGCCACAGTCTCCTTGTTCTTATTTGCCAATTACCCAATTCGAGAATCACAAAACATCGTGTAACCTCTAATGGAGATTGACTTTCCACAAACTATGTTCTAAGTTGGTAAGTGCTGATGAAATCCTATGCATACGTAGTGCACAATTAACTAATAGATCAAACTGTGGACAAATATGTTGGTGAACCCTAACAAGGACGAAACTACTCCACGGTTAACGAAACACGACTTCCCTCCTCGTATAAATGCAAGAGGATTTGTATACTTTGTGAACGGGCAGCATTAAGTGAAAAGCATATGGAATCCGATCATTTTCAAGAGAACGTAGATGGGTTTGGGTAAAATCAAACAGTACAGTTTCACTACCTTAATTTCTAAGAAGTATGTGTTGAAAATTACTTGATAAGCTACATTGTCTTTAAAAGTATAACACAAGCAAATATACACAGAGCATTCAGTTAATAAATCCACTGGCCTATAATTATTCCTATATATAAGGACACTTTTTTTGCAGAGATGAACAAGTATTACCATGTTTGAAAATACCTTTAGACTTTCCTGATATGGATGATTGAAAGGGATGCATTGATCAGTCGAACTATTTACAAATTACACATTCTTATTAAAAGGTATAGGCACAGTTTAATAGAACCGCCGTTAGTTCTTGTTCTTCATTATTGATATCTTCTCTTACTTACTGTACATATATTCTATCTAATGTACGTATGTAGATGTGTACATCCATACATAGGCATCTACTAGTATGTATTGGAAGTGCATCCTTAAAAATTCCAGTTCGAATTCTATGAATGTGTTGTTAAAACATGTTGTATGCTTCTTATATAATACCCTAGCTAACGAAGTTTGCATTCTACAAATGCTTCGAAGCCGGTAAACATCGTCATTATTAACGTGCGAATTGTATTTGCAGATTTTAATGAACTAGCGCTTTAATCTTGTGGGATAAATAAGAGACGCATTGCTAGACGAAAGTTGTTACAACACTAACGAAGATTAGAAGTTTGAACTTTTCGTCATATAATTCTACCGTATTCATCTCGAATACTTGAATGTCTGTACCGAATACGTTTTGAAGCGAATGTAAATATTGTATCACGTACACTTATCTAATTCCGGAAGTAATTAGTTTATCTTGTATTATTTAGAGCTATTACTAACACTAACAATAAGTATAACTTCCATAAAGAAAACGGTGATAAGAATATTCCAATTTTTTATGAAGAATGAACTGTATCCCATATAATAAAATATAAAAAAAAATTATGTGGTTTTCGTATGATAGCGTTATAATAGTTGCAATAGATGCAACGTTGTCTGTTAATGCATAATCCGTAACAAAGACAATAGAATGCTAATATTATAAACATTTATTAATGCAGAAAACGTGCGAGTACAAATTTTTTAAAAGTATAGCCTTCTAACTAAGGCTTTTGTTATTCTGCTAATAGATATTAAAAATACATCGGTTAAGTTTTGAAAATTTAAAACATTCATCTTTTACACATAAATTGCCCTGATACAATGCATATAATCCCAAAGCGAGACACTGCCATTTTCTGTAATTTCCATTATCAAACGGTCAATTAAGGTTAATTGCTTTGTCAATGTTAATTCTGTCAATATTCGTTTGTGAACCTCACTATTTATTCAGACATTTATCGAATATGAGTTTTGCTCGGTTTGAAACTGCAAACGGAGACATGACGTCTACTACATAGTCCATTTTGCGCTGTAGCTGCATGCAGCTTAATAATAGATATTGCGTATGCAAGTTACCGTAACAATACTTTATTGATTTATCCAACTGAGAATCAAATACGTACAGTATATATTACTACGATCCTTAAATAATTAACAGCTAGAAGTTACCCAATTAGTTAGTGCATTTTTTAACATAGTTACGGGATTTTCACTCAATGGACTGAAAAGATAAATTAAGAAATAAATATGATTTTGCCCACAAAAATTGATGTAATGTCAAAAGTGGAAGATTATCTTCCTTGCGGTAGCAAGTTTAAACGGTAACTTCGTTAGAGCACAGTTTGAGTTTCTTATTTCATGGAAAAAGTTAACATCATAAATTTAAAAGTGACGTTGGGGAGACTAATCCTTTTAAAAACTTCAAAGTCTGCCTAGTAAACTGCTATAAAGTACATGATATTTACAAGCGAAACGTGCCCCATCTTGCTTTTGTTTGGTGTTATAGCTGTATTTTACCGAAAACAATTAATTATTATGAAATTGAATGCAACTCAACTTTGATATTATAAGAAATGCGTATTTGGACGTACCAAATTTGGTGTTGTTAAAGTAAGAACCATTTCATTGGAAAATCCTACCTATAACTAAGGTATGGTTTCCCAATGAAATGCTTCTTACTCTTACTACACCAATATTGGTGCTTCCGAATAGGTATTTTGTTACCAAAACTTTCATCCCCAGTAAAGCCTAGTTGTCATAATATTTATGTATGGATACTTTACTTGTACTACACATTGTTCTAAGCTATGCTGTTTTCCAGACTCATAGTTACCTATGTAAAAATATTTGTGAAACTATGAGTTATAAATAGCTATTTTATTTTGTATAGAGTGCGATATCTGAATTTTTAAAGTGGTCCGTACTATGTACGTATCGGTACACATGAGGAAACAAATAGTAATCTATTGAAGGATAGCCTTGATGATAATGATAGCAGCAAGATTTGCCAACTGATATAACCTTATGTTTTTTGTGTGTAATTGTTGCTCTTATTTCAGAGTTTGCTCTGTGGAACTGGAACTTGGTTTCTGTTCCTTATTTACTAGCTTTGGTTCTAACCAAAATATCTTGAAATCTTTGACATTATATCCTTTGTTATTATCTTTTCTACAAAAGTACCGTACCAATTATGAACAATTATATCAGTTGTTAATTAAACGGCAAATAAAGAGTTTTAAAGATTTATGTATGCTTTCGAAGTGTGACGTCGTTCACCAGGCGCTGGTGAATCTTTTCTTCTAAACATAGGACATCGTCCATTTCTCTATCATTCTTTAACTTTATTTTCAAAGAAGACCACTTGTGATTGGTAAGATGATCAAAAACTGGTGCCTAGTCTCCGAAATTTAGCTTTAGGAATTCAAATTGCATGAGGAATATCTATTTCTCCGAATTTGTGCAATAAAATAGTTAATTCTGATATTGTCTCTCAAATTTTGGAGTTAGGTAAGTACATCTTCCACAATCTTACCCTACAAAGCATTTCCTTTCAATTAACTTTCGATCGAGTGCTATGAAGCATTTCATTGTCTTTGCTGCTAAGTAAATTTATAAACAAGCTTTCTTACATATGGGTTTACATTCAAAGTTAGACTTTTCGAACTAACATCGGAATTAACTAGAGAACATTAAAAAATTCACACACACTCGTGCATATGCGCCCATTACATATGTAAAAAGCAGTTTGTACTAAATCGACTAATCGGCCAAGGACAAATTACAAAAGATATATTATAGACCGAAGTAATTGGAACGCTCACCTTCCAAAGTGACCGACCTGAAAATCTACAATCAATTAATATTTTAGAAACAGCATTAATGTGACTATAAAGTGTAACCAACAACGAACGAAACGAACCTATTTAATATCTGGCATTAACTACTCTTTTTTATAATAAAAAATTGAGCAATACTTGTGATTTAGAATGGACTCAAATAAGATGGTTCTTACTCTTGATTGAAGGAGAAAGAAATCACTGACAATCTAATCTCCTTGCATACATTCAGCAGTAGATATGTCTTTTCTTGAATTTTCCAATTGTTGACCTAAGTTCGATAGCGGGAAATCATCATTTCATTGGTCTTCCTTCCTTGCGTTTGTGCTCTCTCGGTCTCAACTGTATGAGACACCTGGTTTATCTATCTTATTTTGCTATTAGTCCAATTCCATTTGATTGATTGATTCTATATTTTCTCCGGTTTTAACCCCTACTCAGAAAGCATGTAGAAAATATGAATACATTTTTGGAAGTAAGCAAAACAACAACATAAATTTGCTTCTTGTCTAAGATATGTTCTAAGGTCTGCCGTTAGTTTGATGTACACCTTCTATAATAGCTTTTTTAAAACACTTTTCAACGATGCTTTTCAAGATGGTAACATACCATTTCTCCTTTGGATGTTCTGTTATTGTTATAAAAGGAGTTTGGAACAAGCACTGATAGGATCAAAAGCCGATACAAAAAAGAAGCGGGCTTCAAATCATTCAACTTAAAGTAAATGCATACATACATTGCTCCAACAATCATGGCAACAATATATCGAGAATACAAGATTACCAATTCGATAAGATGAACAATTTCAAAAACCTTGGAGTCCTAGTTAATAGCTTCAACAACGTAGGCGCAGAAATATCTAAAAGAATAAAAGCAAATAATAAGACATACTCCCCATGCCACATACATCTACAAAACAGTTACATCAGCGACCACATATGCCGAAATAATGTGTCCCACAGAGGAAGATAGAGAAAAAGTTTAGGATCTTCTAAACAAGAATACTTAGAAAAATTCAGGCACTTAAACAAACAGAAGAAAGAGGTACTCTCAGGTTGCTAACGAATGACGAAATTAAACATGTAATAAAAGGAGAAGATATAAAATAACAAAAACTAAGATGGTAGAGTTTTCTTGTTTTGCTTGTGAAAAAGGTGTTGGAACTATTCTCTAAATGCATCTCCCGCATTATGAATTATGATTCTTGTTGTTGTCCTGGAGGTTGCTCAACGAAATTTTGGTGAATATCTTCCCATATAATGCCCACACTCGAGTCCTTTACCTCTTTTACCCCTGCTTTAATGAAAATTGTAAGGATCTATTAGGAAGACAGTCTTATTCTTGGTTTACATTATTGCTACCTTTTGTAGAGTTGTTATTAATGTATGAAGTTCTCTGGTATCTAGATTATTTTGATGTGCACCCTTTGTTTCTAAAAACTGAAAGAGAAATATGTGTATCCCATTCATGACCGCCCAAGAAGAGGATACACCAGGCCAAAGTAATTCATCGCAACGACTTTAACATTTGTAATTCCACTCTTTATTCTTATGGATTGTAACAAAGATACCCTCCGATTAAGATGTCAACAATACAGGGACACAAAAGTAGACTAAGACGTCCTTTGTGACAGTAGACTTACACTATGATGAACGACGCATATTGTGTACTCCTTACAGAATATAAAACTGTATGCGGACGTTGTTCTGTTCTCCGGATACGGTACAACTACCCCAGACAATGATAGTATATCCCCAGTTGAACCCTTTGATTGATAATGTCGTTCCCAGCTCTGGAGATGTTCAGGGTGCGAGTGATGTCGGACATTTCTAGTTTCTATTCATTAACCTGTGCGTTGTGGATTGCATGATTTATTTGGGCCGATGTTTGTCGTGAAATGCGTTTAAATATTAATAGCCATTCTCCGAAATGGAAAATGCAAATGTGAATTGTTATTTGTATTCTCTACAAATAGTGGTAGTAATATTAGTACTTAATGAAATATTTACTACATATGTGTAAATAATGTCGACTGAACAGTTATTTTCTGAAACTTGCATGCAAATGTGTGTTACGAAATTTTCAAAGTTGGTACTACATATACAGAGTGCATAACCGAAAGATCTACTACGTAATCTAAAATTTTTAGTTGGATACACTAACATGTTGGTAATAGTAAAATTTGACCGCAAAAACTTTACTACATAACCTATCAAGGACTGGACTGACAAGGGGAGGCCACAACGTTTGGAACACGGATTCTCTTCAAACTTTGTTCACTTTTAGTAGTTCACTAGAAATTGATAAGAGAAGTCTTATCGTCGTATATATACCGGTGCGTTGCAATCATTAAGAAGAAGCGACGGTGACCGAGGGGTTAGCGTTCAGCCCACGTAAACGCTGAATCGAGTCCCGCTGATCTTTTTTTTTTGGATTGTTCTTCCTCCATAAGCTACATGTAGAATTAACTATAGAATTTATTACGTTTAGTGCATCAGTTTAGCTATTCTCTGGAAAATTATAAGAATGGCAGATAGTTATCGATGGCGTACATAATATATGAATTGTGTTTCAGTCAAAATGAGAAATTTGCAACAATTTACTTTTCAATATAATGTTTCTTTTCAACTTCCTTCATGTATCATTGGACAAACTTCGTCCAAAATGTCGAGCAGCGAGTTATGCATACACCGCTTCCTCCAGTGGACCCAACAAGTCGAGTCAAGAAGGCAACACAACCTCAAACTTGATTTTTTAAATGTTTCAACAGTGGGAAGAGGCATCAGCAGTACGAGAATGGTTTGAGATGGAATTGTCATGCAACAACAAAATATTTTTTAATAGTGCTCCAATTCTAGACTGCGGTCTAGCACTAAACATCGGACTATAATGGACAGTGCTTGTTGTAATGCTGCTTGTTAATGCTTGAGCTTCGTGGGTTACAAGAAATTGTAAGCATCAATTTTTCTGTCGATAGTTGGATTTTTAATCTTCGTTTTCTTTTCTTCAAGAGGTTGTGGATATTTTACATGCTCTATGTTTTGGTACCTAGAGTGTATGCCCACAATACTCTCATCGTGTCGTTGCTTTGGTTCAACTTAAAAACGAAATAGCTATAGCTTGATTAGTGCGATTACTGCGACACTAAAACTGATTTAGTGTATTCAACTTGAACAATGTTGATTATTGAAAATTACAGCACTGTCAATAGAAACACAATTCCATCATATTCCGAATAATTACTGACTTGTTCATGTACGTAGCTCTTGCTTTCATCAGGAATGTATAAAAAAGTAAGTACAAGTTGGGCAATCCAAACATTTCTATATAGGCTGACTTAAAATTTATATATGTACTTCTACCTAATATTAATTAGACAATGTAGATTACAATAACAAATCCTTCTTTCAAGCAGGAGCATTTTAGTCATTTCCAATTTAGGAAAAATCGCAGTTATACAGACAATTTTCAATTTTGAAGGATGATGCAGAAGTAAGTTATTTGATTATGTTGACTGATTAAAATTCTATGTTATATGTTTTATGAATTTATATGGTTTACTGTTCATTATTGCCAATGCAATATCGGTTTGTGGGTATTAGGGATTTCGATATTTTTCGCTGAATTATCCCATATGTAATATATAGACCGTCATGTTTTAAAATCAAATGTTAACTTTGTTCACATGCATTTACGTATGAGAATTAACCAGCATTATTAATAAAAACTGGCGTGTAACGATAACAAAGAAATGAAAATTAAATTATGTTGTTTAGATATTTCTCCTTGCTTTAGTGTTTGGATAGTTCCAGCCAGAGAGGTTTATAAATGTTATTTACATACATCAACCGACGTTCTACCACTAAAACTCCCAAACCACGTTTTTGTTCCTAATCTGTTTGGAATTGACTACGTGCTCTATTTAAATGATTGGACATGCAGTCGGAAAATATTTACATGTGCGCGCTAGAGTTAAAAAAACGGATATTCCCAGTACTAAATGTACCAAATGTAATAAAAGATGAGGCGTAAAAGTGTAGTTTAAATGAGATTGAATGCATATCTGGTGCATTTGGATTCAATAATCCGTAAAATTCGCATGAACGGCGATAGCATATCACGATGACAAGCGCTACGACGAAATTGGACAAATTACAAATTCTAATCGAAAATACCTGAAATAGCTGCGGTTTGAAAACGGTAGTAGAAAGTTTCGTTCGCAAAGTGGTGTCTTATGAAATTGAATAATGCAAAGGATTATGCAAGAAAGCAATTTGACGTGATGTACTGGAAAAATGTTCACCTTCTTTATTTGCACACGAGTAGAATACCACATTTATACTGTATATTGCCACGAGGGTTATGCTTTTAGTGTTGCATATACTGACAGTAGACTGACTGAAAGTGCTAAGTACTGTAATATTAAAGTAGTTATCCTAATCTTCAATAGGAATAGTCAAAATAGATATTTGGAAGCCTTGAATTGGTCTTTCTGGCGACAGGAGCCGTTTATCACGTAATCTATTCTTCATGCTTAAGAACATAAAGCAGCCATTAGGACTTGGGCAAAAGCTGTACTGAAAGTGATCTTTTGACACAATCAATTGTCTTCAAGTTGTTTGTAAACTCGCATTGTTTAGATGGAGGATTTTGCTCGAGCTTTTGACATAATTTATCCTTCAATTTTACTTGGGAAGGTTCATATATTTGGTTTCAACTTTTAACTTATTTGTTATTTACAAGTGATTTGCTTCGTAAATCCATGTAAGCTATAATGGTTTCAAATCTATAGAATCTGTTCCTATCTCCGGCGTATCACAGACGTAAAATGTCGGTTCTCTGCTCTTTGTGGTGTAGATAAAGGACTAACATCTCTTTACTTGTTCCGAAGTTGCATACATCAGTAAAAGAACTACGGGATGTGTTACACATACAAGAGAATATCTATTGACTTAGATCGTAGTTCGTGTCATAAGAAGAATCTAAAGTAAAATGTTGAAAAATGCCGCGTTGTAAGATACACAAAGAAAAAACATAAGATTAGTTACCTATATATATAATATTGCGGGTCATATTCATTCCAAATCATCATACCGAATTCTAATGTAGAACTAAATTTATGTATATATATATATATGTGTATCTACAAAAAGATGCCTGCAAAATTATCATTGCATTGTTAGAATTGTTTATACATATACCACACAATTACAATTGCTGCGAGAACTTATACGTACCGAATTATTTTTTAAATATAGCCTGCCCAGTCGACAGCCAGCAATCGCCTCTGCCTTTACAGGATACTGCAATATCTTTTAACAAGTCAACTAAATAACTCGTGAAAGTTTACATCAAAGTTTCCAATGCAAAAATGCATTGCTCCTTTTCGTAAATCCAATACTCATCCAGTTAATAGTTTCAAGAATTATAATAAATAATTTTAGTTGAGAGTATACTTTCATAGCCATCGAGAGGTTGGTCACTAAAATTTCTGAATTTCTGAATTCCTAGTTGTGGAAAGCACTGCAGTTGTTGTTTTATTATAATAATATATTCACGCAGGAGTTTATTCCATTTAATACAACATAGAGACTAGAGTAAATAGAGAGATATTTGCTTACAGTATTACCAAAATCTGGTAATAAGCATGTAGCAGCTTGTCAACTTTAAATAGTCCAGTATATTAGATCAGAGTTCGAAACCAATAAAGGATTTTGGTAGGGTGGGGTGATGAGCCCCTTACTGTTTATACTTACACTGATGGGCGAGATCGTCAAACAGAACTGGAAGAAAGGAATTGAGAATTTTGATCTTGGCCATAGACAATTACAAAAATCGACGATCGATGGTTTTGACTGTGTCCGAGAAGAATCTTCAGCAGAATTTAAATATATAGAGCGCAACGCTTCAAAAGTACGGACTAAATAAAAGTGCAACCAAGACCAAAATGATGGTAATAGCTCCAACAACTAAAAACGCAGGGAAAACATGTCTAAGGACAAAAACGCATAAAGTTAAGAATTTCAAATATCTGGCCATAGCAATTCAGAGCAGAGGACAACAAAAAACAATTTGCAGAAAAGAACTGATGGAGCCATAAAGATGTAGTAAAGTATGTGTAATCTCATAATACGAATGAAAGAAGTATTTAAAAGAAGTTCTGTTGTACAAAACAGTATTCAGCCAGTTCTATTGTACGGAAGCGAAACATGAGTGCTAAGCAAACAGATGGTAAGCAGAGTACAGGCGACGGAGATAAAACTCTTCAGGGTGATGGTCGGAAAGTCAAGAAGGGACCGATTGAGATGTTTCCATAAGAGAACACTGGAAGTAAAACCAATAATGCGAAGCACATGTGGAGCCACCTACAAATATTATAAGAAAACAGTCCAGTTGAACGAATTAGAAAGTCTAGCGAGGGACCAGAGAGAAAGAAGGAGACCGGCTAGGAAGGAAGAAGCTGCAAATGCTCTGAGGAAAGAAATTACACAGAAGCGAGATGACTAGCTTCGAATAGGAAGAAGTTTATTGTTGAACATTAATATTTATACCCGACACCGAAATTTAAAAGGAATCAATATGTATATATGCATTCTTTCCAATTACTCGCTGTTACTTAAAGTATATGATCAACATATATGTATATAGTATAGAAGCTTGTAAAACGTTACATCTTATTTGAGACTATAACGATGATAAAGCGAATTAGTCTAAAATTTTTGGTTCATTTCCTTTCGTAATGTTTCCTATGCCGCATCTAACTATATTTTTAAAATTCAGAGTTAAATCTTTCGTACTTTGGTGTTTGATACTGTGTTATGAGCATTGCGGTTATAAATTCGTATATCTTGTGTAAATGAATGCTTCCGTATCTACCTTCCAAGGGAGCTACTTCAGGGATATTAGTTCCACTTAATTCTAATGGTATCAATCCCATATCGCCACCAACCAATAACGATTAAGTACCGCCACTGTGAAAAGTGACCGGTGAGGTGACACGGGATGTTGAATAAGGATCGTAAGACAGTAATAAACTGTGAAGGCTCCACCATATTATTTATAGATAAGAACGTCGGCTAAGATATTTTATTGACATTGCCCATTCATTCACATACAATTCTCTAACGTACACCTAACGTAAACAAAAAGTACGACTCGACCTATTTTCCGTCTAACATACTATCGACTCAACTCCACGGAGAAGTCGTATATGAACTAATAAATATCCACCGCAAAGCTAACCAATAAAATTGATGAAATTTCCCGATATTTGGGTTAGTGAATTGGAGACCATTAAGTATGCAGTTATAAGCTCTGTGTTAAGTTACACTCAACATACCACATCATAAATTATGTTTATATTAAATTCCACATCTGAAGGGACATACATACCGATCAAATTTAGTGCTTGCTGATGGAATTCATTATACAAGTCTTAACTCATTACTTCATGGGTTCGCAATGCAAATAATGTGTACGTACTACATACAACGTATATATCAACTGATATATTATCCCATTAAAACGGTTCCGCAGTAGCCGCCAAACACAATATTGTAAATATCACTCTATAATTAAAGTATAAAATATGCACAGATTGAACTGTATTCGCTGTAATTCATACTTTAGAGTTTGTGTATTGAACGTAGACATAATTTCCATAGAGATAGTAACATGCTGCACAAAATTGTACGGGACTTACTTGTCCAATTTTCAGCTAATAAATTATGTACATGAAGTAGACGAGTACAACTACATTTATTTATTTTTTTACTTGAAACCAATGGAATAACAAAAATAATTTAATAAAATAAAATCTGGAGGACTCTCTAAGTAACGACCTAATAAATTAGGTGCGTTAATGGGCAGCTAACGAGTAATTGTGCAAAAGTACAAAATAACCACAATTTGCATATGTCAATAATCCGTGAATAGAAGTAAGCTTTGACAATCGCAGACCGCAACTGTACTTTGTAAGTTTATAGATGGTTACTCGTTAGCTGCTCATTAACGACCCTAATTTATTAGGTCGTTAGTTAGACAGTCCTGCAGATTTTATTTTGTTAAAGTTTTGGCTCTCAAAAATAGTTTACTATTTCCAACACGAATAATGATGGAAGATTATAGAGACTGCGTCGTAAGTGCTGTTTCATGTGTTGCACTTTCTCCTACATTATACTTGAAATATAATCAGGAAATTTAACAAAGACTGCACTTCTATCAATTTAGCCAGCATAATTACATGGCTTATTGATAAGAAACCTTTCTACTTGATTTCACGTCCGTTGAACTATTCGACTATCATTTGCAAGTAACATTTACATATATTATGTAAATGTGAACTTTGACTTAAATCACAGATCTTTTATAATATAATCCTAATCTGTAATCAGATTCTTAAATTCAGAAGCCATAAGTAAGGTTCAACAAAGGAGTGCATGATGAGTTGTGTAAACTGGACTGACAAATTTTAATGTCGCGCCTTGCACGTAAGTCAGTTCGGTTGACACTACTTAATGATAACTGGTCATGTACCCGTTTGTTGAACCTTGGTCATAAGTCTTCGGGGAAAGAAAAAGTCTACATTTACGCAGCTTTTGGGTTTCACTTGTTAGCCTATATCCTTCAGAATGTAAATACAAGTTTGAGGCTCACGCGTTCGAAGTTTGCCCTCACCAATGTTGGGACACATCTTCCCTTAAGGTCTGAATTCCCAGATTTTTACAAATCCTACACGCTCTCAGCACGGTTCACTACACAAATTCTCATTGTTCTTTGGAACCTGCTCCTCTTTCTCGCTAGGCGCTCTAGTCTTTGTTCTCGAGTCTCCGTGTTAGCACAGATTTCCATTTAAAACCTCGAATTTCCAGACTTTTAGCAAAGGCTCTACGTTCCGGTTAGAGACAGTGTCTTAATTTTTTCCTGGAAGCTATTCCCCCTATAGTTGGCCTCCTTAGCCTTATACGCTCGAGGCTTACATTTTACATCTATGCTTAACACATTTTGAAGGCCCGAGGTCCCAGATCTTTGCAGAAGTGGGGCTGTCAACATTAGCCTTTATCTTTGAGGAATTGGATGCACGTTTGATGCCTACATCTTTGACTTCAGTACATTAACAGACGTGATCGTAGCAGTACATTTCTACTAATTGTTAGAAACTGTTGATACGTGCTGGTTATTAGGGTAGACCTCTGACTGTTAGAACGTCTACATTTCCGGGAGTCTTGAAAATAAAACTATATTCAATATTTAAGGGCTGTAATATTGGTGGTATTTCAATTACAGATCTGTTCTAATCTTATCATGTTTGTCTAAAATATTTACTTATTGCTTGCACGTCCCAGCATAAGACGTTAGTATCAATATGGATTCATGGAAAATCTTTCAATTAGAACAAATTAGGTCAAGTAATCGTTGTCGATACGGACTTCGTCGAGACATTTCACCCTATAGATTATTCTAATATGTCTCTAATTTATGTTTGATAGACTTACTAACACTTGATTTATAACAAGTATGACCCAGTTCTTTCATTGGTATTTATCGGTTAGATAACAATAGATATGTGCATTTCGCTGTACGTCACTTCACGGCTATTTTAGATATGCCTTTACGATTGGTTCTAAATCCTGCATTTTGTGTTATATTTATCAATGGTATTGGAAACTCCTCCTTTTTATTGATGATTCTAATCTATTCTATTATATAGTATACTGTAATATGTATATAACAACTGTATTTCAACTGCTTCTGACTGCTTTAGTAATTAAATTCTGAACAATTTTAAAATTAAATTGTTGTACGTGCAAATCAACTCTTGTGCAGTTTTCGTATTTTTCTAATTCTGCCTACTTGGAGCGTTTAGAATTTAGAAGAAACTTGACTCGGTGTTAGGTGAACTTTTGTGCATTGCATCAATTCAATTATCACATCAGTAAAACGCATGCTGGGAATCATTATTCGTAATTACCAATCCTTTATTAATCCAGTATATGTCCTTGTACATAATTTATACTTCACTTCGCTCTCGCTTGGAATATAGCACCGTAATATATCTCTTTTGCTTTATTCTTCGGTAAAAATCGAAAGTAATATAGAGGAAGTCTTTTCAAATGGGCTGTGTCTATCTCTAAAGAAACATTGTTCAGTTCCTTCTGTCAATCGTTTGAGAAATGTTCATAGCTGCTGTACTCACGACATTAATAAACAGCTGTAAGTCAGTCCAAAGCTAGACATACATACATTTATAACTATACCCTCTAGAATTTTGTTAACTTCATTTTAATTTTGATATATTATGAAAGCATTGTAATTATTATTATTGATGTAGTAGTTATCAATCAGACTGCAGAATACTTCTGTCTTATACAAAGAAATATATCCTAACATTCGGCGCTTCCACCATAATTGTTATTGGCAATTATAGAAGAAATTGCACCTATTTTTATATATTAAATTAATAATAAATAAATATTAAATTAACTTAGTGCTCGTACTTATTTTATAACAACTATTAACGATAGAAGGTGTACGCGTTGGATTTGATTTTATCCTGTATGGGGGTTAAAGCATTAGTAAAATATTACTTACTGCTTATATATAGATATGTGTCATTTAGTACAGAGAATTTCTTTACACAGTAAGACGAATTATCGACTAGTCACGATTTCTTACACTTTAACCTACCTGCTTTTTACAGCAAGTATAGTTACTACGCACTACGTAAAAAATACATGCCTTATTGACTTTTTTGTAACTCTGTGTCCTCACAATTTAATTGCAATAAAGCCAACGACGCACGAGAGCGTTAGTGCATTTTCTTTAATTCCTCTTCATCTAGTAATATTTAATATATAAATAAATGCTATTTATTAAGAAAACAGATAGGTACTGTCTGTTCTCTTAATAAATAGCATTTTATTGTCAAATGATATTCCAGTAGCTCCTGTTTTAATCAGCCATCTAACGAGTTATTAATTTTGGGTTATAAGAAAAATTCCTTATAGCGTATGTTTGATGAGGCAAAACTTGTTGCAGTACAATGAAATATTAATCGAATAATCTAACTAAATACATGTTTCCCTAAATTAACTAGTTTTGATTCATCCGTTCAAAATTAACTAATATTGCTGATTTAGCACGCGCAGTCTATATTCTCCCATAATTAAATGCACGATAGCCTGCTTCATTTACATGGGTTATTTCACGCTATTTAGTTTATTCGTCAGGTTTCAGGAACACTAAAAGAGATTAAAATATTGTTTTAACTACAAGAGTCTGAAAATTTAATTCGAAATGTTGCTGAATACATGTAGTTGGTATACTGTTATAGTCAGATTTAAAAAATTAGCCGGATGCTTTGGAAAATGTACCGTTACAGCATCCATATATTTGAAATTCTGTCGAAAAAGAGAAGGATCTACACTGTAACTAAATTTGGAATATATTTATTTTTATGGAACATAAAAGTGCTTTCGTACGGATACATATACTCGATCCGTGCCGTGCCGTGCCGCTGAAATGGTATCACAAAGTCGCTATCTTTCATTATTAAAGATAGCGTTGAATAAATTTCTTTTGTTGCTATTCGGCGTACGTCGGCAGCAAGCAGAACGAAATAATCTGAATGCTGTCGAGTTTTTGCACTTAAAATAAACGCGACCATTTAACAAATAATGAAATTGCATTTAAATTTAAATGCTTTTAGTTTCTGAATGTGTTTTCATTTAGGACCGAATCGGGTCCCTCGAATTCTCCCGTACTTATCTACATTGTTAGATGAGTGAGAAGTTTGGAGCGATGCGTTAGCAATTTAAATTCGTATAGAACTAAAAGACTCTGCGAGATGATGACTCTCGCGTTCTCTTGGTTAAGCATGTGTTTTGTATGGTGTTCCATTATAAGTGTACTGTAAGTAAGTACACTGAAGATTCAATTAAATTATTTGCGAGGTTCAATTCAGTTAGAAAAGAATTGCCAACTTACTAAGGATTAGTTAAGTTCTGCATTATTACACGTTATAACACGATAAGGCTTAGTTCGAACTGAAAAAATAAGTTTATCTGATTTCTTCACCAATTCCTCAATATCATTAATAACACTTGAAATGTGACATCATTGCAACTATGCTATCATGAAGATTCCAGCATCGTTGCTGGCGAACATGTTCCAATTAAATTAATAATAACGGGTGCCGAGTTTCCAGTACGGTTTAATGGCTGAAATAGTACCTAGTGTGTTTTATAAAACATAACTTTTATTTAACTTTTAGCGTTTCATCGCCTACAATTTTGACATTTTCACTGCCTTGTTTCAACTACACAAAAAATAATTATCAATGGACATACCGGCAAACTGTTTGGCATAATGTTGTATAATGGTTTACAAACAATTTCCTAGATTTATGAAGTAAATGATACTTGATGATGATTGTTAGTTGTACTACTATTAGTAGGGTTTTATTTATTATTACTGGAAGCTAAAATATGATTACAATATTATATAAATTCAGCAACTTGAAATTATAAAAGTATATAATCTTTTAGTACAAGACCTTTGTACAAGATTTCTATATGTGATAATTAGGTAACTCCAGAGAAATAAAATACTCACATCAACAGCAAAAATAGACGGTAAAATACAGAATAAAATGGGAATAACAGAAGAAGGAGGCTCGGATAAGCATAACGATGATGAGAGAAATAAATGAAAGAAGACAAGAGGCTTAACTAATCTTAAGAGAACGTAAACAAAATATCAGAAAACAAAAACGGGTAGGCCGCTTATTTGCGATTGAATTTATATTCTTTTTATATCCATCGCAGTACCTTGGAGAATTTGTTAAAAGGTAAATTTAATGATATTTCTCTTCAACCTCAACGTTCCGTCATTTATTTATGACTTTTTCAGACGGTTAATATTAAATCGGGCTTGAACGAAACAATAATGCTGATAATACTGGAGTTTGTTAATAATTCTAAAACGAAATGAAAATAAGAGACATTTGGCAAATATCAATGGAATCAGAGACAGCGTAAGAAATACCTCACTAAAAGGATGATATGTATAATTTAGGTGGTCATTTTAAAAGTCCATGATGGTATAGTAATATTATGTCAGAACATGTACTTTCATGATGCAGAATGATCCGCGGTTTTGCATTAATTGTGTTGATTTCATTGTTAACTTCCGGCAAATAAATGGTTGGGTACTAAGCAGCAACTGTTTCACTACATTTGGTGACGTTATGTATATTTGTTATTAAATTTGAAACACCACCCTTGAATGTTTGGATTACTTTCTTCCTCCACAAGCCTCTTTTTGTGCTTCGGCCAAATTGTATGGAACTCATTGGGCACATAATCCTTAACAGCTAAAAAATCGACCATAAGTCACATTGTGTTAATGCATGAATATTTTCCGGGATAAATACTTCTGTGGCCAAACTTGAATTTCGGAAACCAACAACTTGTCTCTATAGTTTTTAATTAGCGAATTTTATAAGTTAAGGGGAATTACTCTCTGGAAGCGTATTTTGAAAGTGATTTTTAGAAATTAATTTTGCGAAAACTATCAAACTTAGAGTGTCGGGATTTTTCACTCGTTTCAAAACATGTTTGACCTACCAATACAAATTTTTATGAAGCGCTTTATTGAAATTTATACATGTTATGCGCTGTTATGTAGGTCGCGATGTGAGACGTTCGTCTAATCGGGCGTATGGATTGCGGCAATGCTAATCGTTTGAAACTAAAAAACTAATCATTTTTGTAATCTATATGAGTGTAGTTATCGTCCGAACAAGAACTAAGTGGAAACAAATATTTTTATCGAAATGGCAGCTGTTCAAAAATCCAAGTTCAACTTTTTCGAAAAATTGTCAACGAAAACATCAGATTCGAACTGAAATATTCAAGCTATCAAAATAATCCTAGTTCTAACTATAAGTGAAGATTGCTTCAATATGTGTGCCGAACCGCAAGTCAATCAGTTCGATAGTTCTTGAGAAAAACGTACGCCCGTCTTCAAAAATGTCGTTTCGAGAAAAACGCTTTCGAAGTTTGCCATACATGTAGCACTGATACGGCCGAACTTATAATAAAATGCAAAAAAACCGAATTTTCCCAAGCTGGCATACCGGGTGAACAATGGACACAACGATCGAGGGTATAAGTGACGCGCCGCAGTTCGAGCCTTTGTAACTATTAGAGTTCTACGTATTTCGAATTAATATTTTCGAGGCACATTCTCAGAACCCCAGACTATAATAAAATGCAAAAAAAAAAATCGACTTTTTGAAATTTCTAGAGAATAATTCCCCCATAATATGCTTGCTTGAAAGATATATGTGGTTCTCTTTGGTGGTGTGCCGAGTTATTTCTCCAGCATCCTCCTTAAGTTTTCCCTAACATTCTAAGTTCTAACAGTGATTATAATAGAAGGTTGGATCAAATTGTAGTCAACTGTTACGTTTAATGCTCCTTCCTTAGACAATGTCATTGCTGTTGGATATTTTTAAATCTTTGTGTATAGATAGATTGGTCAGGTACCATGGTGCGTCAGTTATCATACCAAGTATCTTTGACTGAGCTCTCTGAATTATGGATATATTAGTTTTGCTTGCGCAACACAAGAGATTTACTCGAAATGACCAATTTGGTCTAATTACCATTTTGTAAATTAAAGTAAACAGTAAATTCCCATTTTTATAGTGCTTGATTATTACAAGGCGAATAAAGGTGATTAACGCATCGTTCTTAATTTAAATGATCTGCTAGGTGGTAGAAAATTGTCGTATAGAGACGTTTGCAGTCCTATTCCAAGCTTTTTGGAAACGGTTGACTTTCAACTTATACATATATCAACATCATTAAATGATATTTCAACAATCAAAATTAGTGTATCCAAAAAAGTACCAAGAAGTGCTTAATTCAACGATGGTGAAAGTTGTGATGCTCTAAAGACACTAGAAGCAACTAACTTCAGAAATTCTACTGCGTCTAAGGACATATGTACATATCTACTCCTTGAGAAAAACCTAACATATGTATGTAGTACATTTAGGAGACAAATACGTATTCCTTTAAATTCTTAAATGTTTTAAACTAACCGGTTATCAATTGATAAATAATTATACATACATTGCAGTACAGCACCCTTTCCAAGTTACTCTATAAACCTTTTACGATATACATCTTGTGGTGATGTGTGTTCAGTGCTTTCGGGCTCTTTATCGAAGAACGCTTGATACTTTTATCGAGGACAGGCGGATACTCTCTTTGGTACTTCGTTTCGTTTATTTTTCCTTTTGTTACAGATAATCGAAGAAGAATACCAACACTCGAGCGCGGAAGCGAACAGCACGTCGGAAGAGCTGTCTTTGGAATCGCACGAGGCCATGACTAAAGGGGGTGAGTTCAAGCCGAAATTCACGACGGGAACCGCATCGACGACGACCACCAGACAGAAACGAAGTTACGAATTTCTCCTGGGATTAGTTAATAACAACTCCAAGTTTCAAGTTACTAATACAGAGGATGATATAAGGATACCGAAACGGGAACGGGACAAGGTAACGCACTGATAACCTTAGTGTCATAAACGATACAAATGTCCATACTCTGTCCCCTTTATTAGAGGCTGTTCGTTGTGGACTGTATTCTTTTATGTGTATCATAATCGTTTACCACCAACAAGTTCGGACGAAGCTATATATAGAGATAAGAATATTAGGGCGCATTGAATACCTAAAATATATGATTCATTAGAAGTCTCGAAACATTTACTCAATTACATTTCGTACTTCAGTTCTATTATCTCGAAGATAAAAGTAATTTCTGGTATATTAAGGAACGCTTTGAGTTTGGGTACTTTCAAACTTAAGATACCATTATGATTCTATTGTATTCAAATTCTACGTTTCGCTGCTCGCAATAATTACAATGATTATACATAACGAAAGCATTTTGAAAGTAAGAAATATGAAAGCGTGGTATTTTGTAATTATTAGAAGAAGTGTAGTGGAGTAGCACTTAGCACATTAGATTACATCCACAAATTCTCAACCTAGAATTCCTCATTCACTCTTGGACATGCGTTTCTTTTGAAAGGAAACGAAGCGAAATCAACACTCCCTTACCAAATGGAAATGAAACACATGCCTTGAAACTGATCAGCAATTTTATGGAGTTATAAGGAGTTTACTGATCTAATCTAACAAGGTTATGTAACTATGGTTAATGGACATATCTAGAAAACAGATAATATTGATTCTTTGGTTATCAAACTAAAAGCCAATACTCTATTTATAAATGTATTTACTTCTGACTTGTTCGGTTGTGCACTTCTACCCACAGGGTAACATTTCTCCAAGTTTTCATTTGTGACCCAAATACAATTTTTGATTGAACACCCATTCACTTGCATAGAGAAGTTGTTTCTTGTTTCAAGCCTGCAAACCTGCTGGTTCTTCACTTATTATTGACAAAAGATTAGACCTGCCTGATCTCTTAAAATTATAAACAATTAGTATTTTACCTTAATATATATAATAATTAAATAATACAGCTTCCGAAATGATTTCGAACCGACCAAAAAAAAAAATAACTTCAAGCGATCTTCAAAATAAGTAGCTTATAGACTTAAAGCCGGATCTTGCATTTGGAAACATTTCAGTTGTTGCAGCTGACAGACAATTATTTGTCGTATCTCTCTCGTGTTTTCGAATAGAATGGTGTGAAGTTTTAATTTATGATGATCCATAAGAAACGAAATTGAAGGCTTGAAGTCTAGAGATGTACACGGTCGTTAGCATAATTTAGTTAGTTTACAAGGGAAAGCCCCGAAAGATTCGAAAGCTTATTATACGAACCGGAGGCGACGAATCAACTAGAAAGCCCATCTTCCTTGAGGAATGCACTTCCTGTGGGCGAACACGTCATATATCTGTAAGTCCCAGATATCTGTTCCCCAACTCGGGTTCATTGCTGAGCCTGATTTCATGCAGATGATCATTGAATGACCGGTGTTCCGTTTATTTTTCGTTCACTTTTACATACCCCTTGCATATGTCATTGTAAATTTATTTATGCCTAATTTTTGTAAATTTCCGCAAAACCTTTCTTGTATTGTTAGCAATTTCATTTATAGTTGATTGTATAATTTTCTTCTATATTTACAATAGTCTTTTGCTCAATAGTCTTCTTCGTCCATGTAAAATTATGACTTGGCATACTCGGGATCTGCATCGTTTATAGTGTAGTGTGTAGTGTCATGTAAGTTGATCGAGGGTCATTGGGATTTATTTGTGTTTCCGGTGAAGTGTAAAGGCAAACGGTTGACAAGGCTTGTAATTCTTGTTTAAAGTTATGCACTTGTGGTGGATATACTAATCAAATGTCTACTATATGAAATGATATTTGTTTATGAAGATTATGGAATTATCCTTGACAATTATGTAGTCGTTTCTACTTTAGTTTTCTTGCTGATGAAAATCTATACTACCTTTTCTTTTTAGAGCTTTTATATAGCTATCGGCTGTATATCTTATATTGAACTTGTTTTACGATGGACCACATGTTGTAACATCCAATCCAACAATCGTATTTTCGGAAAATTCTGGTATCAAGTAGCTAACCGCCTCAAATTAGCTACGGCATAATTAGTCAGATATACATATGTATCATTGGACCATCATCGGTGAGGCGAATATTCGATTGAATACTCCCACGAGGTTATCACCGTTTTGTTCTGGCTGCCATTGCTAATTGCTACGATTTACTCGCCGGATATAGAAGGACGGTATTTCCACATATGTATTACATACATCGATCAGCAAGTTTACCTCGGAAGCAAATCAGTACGAATCTTCAGATTTTTATTTTCAACTTACCTAAATATTTAATTCGTAAACTTGTAATAGCAAATTAAATATTAGATTTTATTAATTATTTTGTTACACTTCGTATAATCAAAATAATTCCTTTATTTTAAATACGCGATTGAATTAATTTTTTTAATATTTTAGCCAACATCTGTGTATTACATTCAGTTGAGGGAAAAATTATTTTAAACATTATGTTTGCAATTTTGTGCCTTTTGGATAGTACGTTTTGCGACCATGAACCTTTACCAACCATTCGGTCCCCTAAGAGGTTGAAAGGGTGAATGAATATTTTCGTAAACTGACCATCGTCACTTTCTAATTCATCGGTCCGTTAGTTAACCCCTCGCACCCTTCAGCAACGTTTAAAACCAAATCGCGCTAACTTTACTTGAATCACTTGGTGACAACCGCTCACTCATATACTTAATGCCACCCACAAACAACACACTCACCTACATACACACACAACTACCATCGGAGCGCCGTCTCCGCTATTTTGCTACCCAGCAAAATTCACAACAGGCATTGCATACAAGCTTCGAAGCCCTACCTTCGAGCTCAGGTACCACGCAGTAAGTTATTCGTATCGTTCTAATTTACCTATTTCGCCTTTTTTATTGTTACTCGACGGCACGTACATATCTCACATACAAAGCGTACTGCCACGGCCTCTCGAAATTTTTATTGCATTTGATATTACGTTTCTCTTACATTTCCTTTAATTATTTAATTAATTATTTAATTAATTAATATTATTAATATACGTTCTCGAAGGACAGTGTTTGTTTTATTTATCGATCAAATAAATACATGCTTTATTTTGGTTTATTTTAACCCTTTGCATAACACCCCTTCACCTTCCCCATTTACTAAAATCACTTATTAATGTTTAAGGAAGGTGTCAAGCCAGCCGGTCAATCACTTATCAACTCATCATCTTTTTCTCAACAATCAAAGCCCTGCAATCAACCCTCTCTTTATTAACCACACCCCCTCCCCGCGTAATTAACAATTGAAATCAGAGTCTCATTGATGGTCTTTATTTTATTTGGCTAATTTCTTGGTTTATGTGAAGACCTTATTATTGCTTGCCTTTTTTATATTACATTCGCTCTATGAAGTATCTCGCGGGCGGACGCATGATACCATCCTTCTTGTGCTTATAAGTTATAAGTTAATGCTCATCTGGATCGCAACAATACATAGCGTCTAATTAATTTTTTAAATGTGTTATCACCTTTAAATGTTTCTCTTTTAATATACGCTTTTATCCCGGACTTACATACTGCGTTATTATTTCAAGTAACAATTAACACGTTCTTCGGTTTGAATACCAAAGGACCTGCTTGACTTTTGCTCTGAAGGGATTTCTTTTATACGAGCACGTGGCGTCATCAGAACCACCGGTTTAATTTGATTTGAAACCACACCCACAGCATCGCGACCTAAAGGCAATCCCGCATACAGAGCTAGTTCTGTAAATGGTAGGTATAATTAGACTAGAGGTTATTAGAGTAGATATTAGTGGGAGTAATTGTTAAAAATTCTGACAACGCTAAATATTCTTTTCAACACCTTAAAGTCATAAGGGTTATAAAGAATAGTGATAGTAGTAGTAACGAGTAGTAATAGGATGCCAGTTGTGACCCAGACTTGCCTTTAGTTTGAGAAGATTCAGGGTCTCAGTGCAACCCAACGATGCTTCTTTGATGGTCTGAATTACTTGAGCCTTGCCTCCTGTTACCATTAGAACCGGAATTAATGCTCAGATTAACACCATATCTACTTCTCTTCCGAGCCAACTTGTCTATCCAATCGTTGCCCTCAATGCCTAATAGATGAGCACTAGATGAGCTAGTATCTAAATTAAACTCTATTTGACTCGTAAAGCTCTCCTAGGGTTCGTTTGTAGTCAAATAGCGTACTGACTCGATCCTAGTTGATTCCAGTAAAGTAGGGACTCTCAATACATTTATTTATATATGTATGTATAGTTATCCGAAGAGAATCTTTTAAGGTTCAAGCTATGATAGCAACTATCTCGACTGAGTAGACCTTAAACCAACGCCGACAAGCGACATACTGATTCTTTCCCTCAATCGATCTCTTTATGCATTTTCTTCCTCATTAAATCTGCGTCTGTAAACGAAGTGCGCCTTCTTTCTTGATATAGCAAGAGGATAATTCTCCTCCTTGATTACTGGCATATGGAAATTGTGCTTGCTTAGTAAGCTTTTGCACATTTACGTGGTTTACATTAACGTACCTAATTTAATTAGGTCGTTACATAGAGAGTCATCCAGATTTTATGTATTTTTTATGTATTGAGATAGGGTGGGTCGGAGGTCAACCATTACTCTGTTGTAGGGCAACAATTGTACTATATTATCTCGAAAGACCAAAAATGGTAGGTATCATATCTTATCTCAAGAGAGGAGGATCTCCTGCACCTGTTCTAGCCACAATCTGAGTTTCTGAAAGCCCACATTCCCCAATCATTTAGCTTTGTGAGCCTCAGCCTTGCTTACCAAATCAATTCCATCAAGTTGGAGATAGCGTAGATGTCGCTTTGAAAGTTGCCTCTTGCTAGTTGCTAATAGAACAGATCATCAAGAGAAGTTCGCACGTATAGTCATTGACTTTATGATGGGTGTAGGAAACCAATCCGGGGTTTGAGTTTTGAAGTACGTCCAAAAGGCTCTCTGCAAGCCCGCAGACTTGCTGTGGTCCTCTTTACCACCTTTGAATATGTGTGAGATATCATTGATCGGCGACTTAGCAACGAACGGTAGTCATTAGTGACTGAGGACACATTTTTGCAGTTAATGTCGTGCCAAATCAAAGCCTACATTGGTGCACGTGGAAGACATACAAGATATATTTCTTAAAAACTAATGTCTAGATCCTGATGAAAGTTTATCGAAAGCATTTTTGTAAAGTCCAAAAAAAATTATTATTCATTCTATACACAGCACTTGTAGTGTAGTTTGTTGTTTGACTTGGAACATTAGTAGTGTTAAATTAGTTAAGTTGCGCTATTTGAAAGTAGAATTTAGCGAATATTACAAAATGATATGAAATATGTACTTGTGGTATTCTCTACACATTCTTTGAACGATATCAATCTCAATATATTCCGATATCATAAATATAATATAAATATAGCGGAAACAATTATTTTTAGAACTGCGCCTGTAAATCAGGAACTTTTATGTTGGAAAATAATAAAACAATTAAAATCTGAGAGTTCAAAGCAATAGCGATGGAATAAACCATTACAACTGCACTCATACAATACCCAGCCCGTAAGAATTAGAAATAGCGAAGCACTTTTTAGTACGATGTCTCATCCATCACCCCTTAGGAAGCAATTTATTGAACGACTGGAGTGTGGAGAGTGTTCTGCTCATTAGAGATAGAAAGCATCCGGATTATGTTTACCGGTCCCTCGAGCAAGTTTGCTGTTTGTCCACAGTTAGTAAATATGAACTTTTACTTTCGTTTGCATGCAAACACATACGGAATACACACACATATATATGTAAAAGTGTATATACATTAGAGACATATAATATTATCACTAATATATCTTTTGGGTTCTCTACCGCTTTTAAATCAAGTAGAGAACAAAACAATTGTGCCCTAATTTAGTTAAAAAGGAAAACGGGAATGCAACTATGAAAGAAACATTGGTCGGAAATGCATCATCCTAGACTTTTAATAAAACAGAATTGGATTTATTTAATAAAGATTTAAAATATGGTTTGTCAAACTTAAAACTCCTCTTGGGGAAATCGTTGGTGGAATTAAAACATCTATTAAAAATATCAACAAAGTGTTTTATGAGGGATGCATGCAAAATCAACATTAAAACTGAGAATTTGTTGAAGCAGAAGAGCAAACATAAGCACTGAATTCAAAACAGTAAAAGGCTTAGAACTAAATACTATTTCTAGCTTAAGACAGGTAAAGTTAACAAGTTGGTAATCCTGGACAAGAAAGACTATTTTAACCTTCCTATACTCACGTCAAAATGAAAGACGTATACTATACTATATAAGTCGGTCTCACAGACCGTATGCGTGAGTATAGGAAGGTTAATATAGTTAACGAAATGCTTTCGAAAACACCGTGTGTTGGGAAGGAAACTCCTTTACTAGGGATGATTTAGCAAACCAAGCGCATATTAAAAGATTGCACGGAATTCGTAATTTCGTCCTTAAAATACAGATTAACGGTATCGATTTCCACAATGCTGAGATATATTGTTTGCCCAAGATACACAAATCTGATATATCGATAATAGCCATCGTATCGGGAATTAACTTATCCACTTCCCTGATATTCAAATGGTTTGTGGAAGAAACCTACCCGTAAAAGCCGAAAGCATGGCAATAAATAATTCGTCAGAATTCATTGAATAAATTAAAAATTGTAAATTAAAAGAAGATGTGCTTCTTTATTGTTTAATTCAGTACCTATTCCTGACAACTTTGAAATATCTCTAAAACCTGGATAGAAATAATAGCATGACAAAAAGGAAGGAATATATTAATCTAACAACACTTTGCATCTCCCAGTATTGCTTCTACATTGACGGCAATACATTGAACAACAGTACAGGACTGCGGACAATAGTTTGTCTCCGTTTGTTGTCGATTTGTTTATGAACTATATTGAGACTCCATTTATGTGGGATGCTAGGTACATGTCGAGTGTTTGGTTTCGATTTGTAGACAACACGAGTGCTCTTTGAACGAATCAAATTCTAAATTCAACACCGTCAAGCTAATGATTGAAAACAAGAAAAATAATTAACTTGCATTCCTCGATACCTTACTAATCTGAAATAACACCAACTTGGAGATATATATTGCAAGGAAACCAATGGTTTACACACAACTTGTTTAATAAGTATATAACTGTGGATTCTAACCACAGTTTTCAGCAAAACTGGCATCTTTTAAATTTTTAGTACATCTGTTATTAAATCTTCGCGCGTATAAAAGAAAGGTATAAAAGGACTTACATACATAAGAAACAGAATCGAATACAATGGTTTCCTAACGACATTAATTGATAAAGTAATTAGAAACCAAAATTTCAGAGCCCTGGTTAGAAAATCTACAAGCTTAACTTCGGATAAACAAACAAGAAAATTCATAAAAATTACTATTCCACCAATGCACCGAGAGTCTTTCCAAAGTTTTCAAACAATTCAACTTATAGGTGGCGTAGAAATCAGGAAATTAATTACCTATTTCTTTGGAAAACTTCTAGCACAAAGATCAGGTATCTACGAAGTCGGTTGTGACATAATATATTTGGTAAACAAAACGATCAATTTTAACACTATATAAGGAGCACATTGTTTATTGTCGGTGTAACAGACCTAAAACATCAAGCGTCCCCCGACACATTTTTAACAAATAGAGCAGCCAATAGAACATTAATTAAGAAGATAGAAAATATCTGGATATTGGATAGCTACGGAAACACACACATACATACATATGGTACATCTATATAAATATAAGGAGAATTATAATGCGGATAGTGAACCAATTTTAAATTCCAAATTGTACGAGCTATTCGATTGATTTAAGATTTAGTGCCGTTTCGACACGCTCGATAGAGCACGAATTTTGGGCTTAGGATTAGTACATATACACAATCTTTGAAATGGGAATTTAATGTCAATTGTGTTTTTGATGAAGTACATACAAGCGTTCAGTGCGTGATGTTCATTGTACAGTGCTTTAAAGTTGTTGTGCAGTGTTCGGTGCGCGATGTTCGTGGTGGACGTTGATCAGGTATTGCTGGCGGCATTTAATTCCCCCAGCGTTCCACTGAGGATGGCAACTTAGTTGCCAAAATACTGGAATTATATAGATAAATATCTGGAATTGTTTCGGAATTTTCGGATTTATTTTTATTTATTGTCTTCTGGAAATATAAAGCCACTAACATAGAAGTTATATTTTGGCTTAATGCTTAGGTTAATATTGAAAACATACTACAATTATCGCTAACTCAGTTCCAATACATAATTTATATTATTATAACATATCTAAATATAGAGGTAAACATCTCACATCTTTATACGAATTAGTTTGAGCATCCCATGTTTGGTTTTGCAACAAATTACTTTATAGAGCAGCGAAAATAATTCAAATAAATTTGAATCACGGTTTTGCAAAATGAACTTAAATAGCCTCCACGTCACATTAAACAAGATGAACAGCCGCGTAAGAGCTCAAGTCGTTAAAAGTAGCTTTTTGAATTTGTTTCGCCCCTATATACGTATTACAGCCATTTGAAGGACTTTACGTGTTATCACAATAAATTCCGTTAGCCGTAACATTCGGCGTCTTCGTTGTCAAATATTTCAGACTTTTGCGTACCGTCACGAAGAACATTATCCTTCGTTCCTGATGATCTTGGTAAATATTTAGAGCAATTTTACGATCCTAATTCGGTATCAGCTATTTAGAGTGCCCAACTTTTATTATAACTACATATAAAGTGTTTCGCCGTAAATTTGCTGAGAAGTCGTTTGCTCGTCGTGCCGTATATAAATTGAGACCATTAGAAGTGTAATTTAATCGACCGAACAAGTTAAACATGCTATGGCAAATTATCAGATACAATTTTTTGAAAGGGAAATGAAAATATATTACCGCTACGCGATTTCCCAAGCTACAAAGTTTCATTTGGCTGAACTTAGTTGTGGTTGTAAATATCTTTTACTGTTTCGCTTTCGCTTTCTGAAAGGTTCATTTAGTTTCATTTTTTGCTACATCCAACACGATAGAAGTATTTGTTTAAGATATACGCACAATTTAGGATAACCTCACAATCGTAAGAGGAGAAGCCTACAGGAAAGCCAGCAAAGGAATGCTTCTATAAAAACGACAAGAAGAGAACTGTTTGACGAAAGATACAAAAAGTGTGTAAACGAATGCTTTCTTGCTTCTGGATACTGATTATGCTCGTGTTACAGTACAGTGTTTTGTTACAAGGTAGTCGCCGCGTGAGGTGAAAACGTAGTACAAGCTGTGAACATACAAGAATTAAAATATGAGGCCCAAGTGGAACTTACTCTTAAAGCAGAGTCATAAGAACTGCATCAAGAATCCCGATATAAGATGCCCATATAATGATGTTACCAATTCCAGAATTAAATAGCTAGAAAGGGCTGACACTTTTCTCTTGTTAGTTGAGGCAGGATGTAGTCTTCTCTCTGACGAAGAATTTCCTGCTCAGATATCGTTCTTGTTTAAGGTTCCGATATTAATGAAGACCACCTTACAAGTTGCAATATTCCGATTAATGTAGTCTGCAAGCACATCACATCCATAGGAAAATAATATCTGATAGGGAAAATAACATAATCTCTATTTGGTAAAAATTTGTAATTACACTTTTTAATATCAAGCTCGCTATATCACGTAAGAATACTATTTCCTGTTTGTCTTATTTTACAAGTTGATTGGACTAATGTGATACGTCGGCGAAGTTCTTAGGTCAAACTTATAATGAATGGGAACAAAGTTCAGTTTTTCGTCTTCCAGACGGATTTATCTGGGGAATTTTGTCAATCTGAGTTTTCGATCGTTACGGTGGAAAGTTTGAAAAATTGAAAAAGGAAAAAACGCGCTGGTGCGTATCGATTAAACTAATTTGAAATTGGAGAAAAGTTTTCTAATAGAAGTTAGAATGTTCGAAAATTACTTCAATCCTTTTGCAAATTTAATGAGTGAATTGGCGGGCGAAAAGGAAAATAGAGTTACGTTTAAAATTACTTTCTCATTGATGGAAATCTTTAATTATTAGCTCAGCAAATAATTACGGTCTTAACCGAAGCGTAAGTAAATATTGACAAATGGGAAATTTAATTCTGCAAATATATTCGGAAGGAAGTCGAAAGACTTCCAAATAAATAATGTGGGATATTTCAATTTATTCTATGATCACGTAATTTAGTACAGTTGAAAATGCAAAGGACTATTGATGAATGTAGATATGCATATTACTGACTGACCAAAAATTTTCGAATTGGAATTTCATATTTTGGGATTCCGTCCTGCTTCGTGTGAAACTTACTTTTAGTTTACTTTCGATTTTTAAAGTCATGTAGGCCTTTACAGTTGAGCAAACACTATTTTAGTTCTAGGTAAACTATCTTTTCCGTTCACAGTGTCCCAAAGTATTACTAAGAAAAGTTGTTCAGAATGAAAAGCTATGGCATTGTGCAAATTTTCAGAATGATCGGGCTACTTTGATAAAATCCAGTATTGGTTAGTTTCCTTTTGTGTCAACTTCATTTTCAACTTCGTTTTGTGTCAACTTTGTATCAGCTTGACTTTAAAGAAACAAATCGCAATTGAAACTGCAATCATGCCTTGAGATGGGTTAGTGATCACAAAAACAAGAAAATATGTTTCACAAATTATTGTGAATTGGTTCAACCGTAAATTTGGTCACCTTTGGATAGGTAGGAATGGTCAAGTTTTATGGCCCCCAAGGAGCCCAGATTTGACTAATGCCGATTTTTATTTGTGGAGACGTTTAAAACAAGTAGTGCATGCAGAAAATTTACCCAATGATGCTGAGGTATTAAAAAATCGCATAAAAGATGCTATATCCGCCTTACCAATTCAGGAAATCCGGAATAGTTTTAAGGAACAGCGACGGAGGATTGAATTATGCAGCGACGAAGGTGGAGAGTTAATACTTGTTTTTTGGTGTAATAATTTAATTGAACATTTCTTATACATATTTTTTTGTTTTTGTGATCATTAACCCATCGCAAGATATGATTGTAGTTTCAATTGCAGACTTGTTTCTTTAAGGTCAAGCTGATACAAAGTTGACACAAAACGAAGTTGAAAATGAAGTTGACACAAAAGGGAACTGACCAATACTGCATTTTATTAAAGTAGGCCGATCATTCTGAAAATTTGCATACCGCCACAGCTTTTCATTCTAAACATCTTTTCTTAGTAAAACTTTGGTCCACTGTGAACGGAGAAGGTAGTTTACCTAGTACTAGAATAGTATTTGCTCAGCTGTAAAGGCCTACTTGACTTTAAAAAATCGAACGTAAACTAAAAATAAGTTTCACACCAAGCAGGGCGGAATCCCAAAATATGAAATTCCAATTCGAACATTTTTGGTCAATCATACCTATTGTAAACTCAATTCGGGGCATACTGTATATTAATAGAATCTGGGTCACCGATCGTGGTAGCCGAACCTAAATTATATTACCTCGTAAAATTGAGGACAATCGCAAAGCTAATAATGATCTGTAGAACACAAGAACATCAAAAGCTGAGGAGGTGCAACGATTTCTTGAGCAATGGGAAACTTTAAATGCTTCCTTCGTTACTACGTTTAAATTGTCTGTTATCAGTATGTCACAAAAAATTAAATATCTCACATGTTTATCATATGAATGTAGAGAGAAGCACGTTCTTAATTACGGGATAAGATATTTAAGAGTTGTTAACTGCGAAATACATATGGCAAGACCACAAGGGCATCTCATACCATTGAAAGACATATTTAAATTTTTTAAAAAGTTCGATACAGGTATCACTCCCGCACGCCTGGTATATATACATTAATTTTTATGCATATTTTCTCATTAGGTATTTTCATTTTTACAGGAGAAAATTCGAAATTTTAAATTCAATAGATTGTTTCCAATAAGTTCAAATTATCGTAGAATTCTGAATGTTGATATCGTATTTAAAATAATCTTATCTCTTTGGAATGTAATTATTGGATCCAAGGGGCAGCAACGTGGCGCAAAACTGTTCTCAATAACTTCATCAGACAACTCCCAAGAGAAATTGGCAAAATAAACATATAAGTATATAAACATATTTGAAAAAACTAGTAGTAAAACTGATAGGAAAAATATTTGACAAAACCGACTAGCTATAAGTCTCAAGAAAATCCTTCCAACTTAACTTAGAAGGAAACGCATAAGAGTTACAAGATATCTTTTAGAAGCTAAGAAGTGAAAATTTCATATACCGCCACTCTTACTTAGGGAAGTTAAGAAAGTAATAAAAGAGAAAAGAAAGAATCATTAACTCCTTTAGGGTTGGCCACCAGTAAACCAGGCACTTGAGCATTATGCTCTTTATGCCGTTCCCCAATAACACCCTCACTACCGCTCGAGCAACCCCACAAATGCCACTATTTTGCTCAAAGGGAGTATTGTGGAAGAAAGCATCAAGTTACTATCTAATAACAGTCCTTATGTTAAAATAACCCAACAAAGATGATTCTAAAGCACATTTTATAATAAATTTTACTGCTTTGTCACTGATAATAGTTTCATGGTACTTTCCACTACTTCTGCCCAGAAGGCAATGACGGCTTCTTTTTGTATATAAATCAGGTTTTAAAGAAGAATTAGTCGAAAGTTCAATCAATCTTGTGTAAGAAAAATTCGTTGAATAGATTTGGAATCCAGTTACATTCACTACACCTTAATTCTTTTTGGCTGCGCCAATATACCACTTTTACCAGTTTTGACAATCTCAATTCGTTTTCAGATAAAACAATCTGTAATTCTGAAGTGAATAACAAATTTCATGCTGTTTTCTTTTGACACTTGATTACTAGAAATTCAATTTCTTGATGATAGACTCCATTTTGTTAGATAACTTTAAGAGGATTGTGGAACTATTCTGTAATTTCAAACCTAGTTTATATATTTAAAAAAAAAAGAATCAGGCAAAGATGTTAAATGTTCAACTCTTGTCTCTTGTCCTCGCCAAATCCACCTGTGCAAATATAGTATGGACGCTACCCATGTCTTCACACAAAGATCTTAACCTTGACGGATTAATTAAGCATTCCCTTTAATAAACCTGGTAGAGGTTTTCATTCTAAGTAGAGATAGTAAGCGTACCAGCGACTTCAAATACTTGGGAAGCAACCTCTTTGATACAACCTCGTAAACGTACAACGCTCAGACATAGATTTTTCAACATTTCCGCAAACATCACTGCAATTGGCGCCACCAATTCCTTTCTCACAAGAATAACAATGAATGGCATGGTATTTTCATCTTTCATTGTGTGAATAGCAAAGTGCAAGATTTCTTCAAATATGTATGTATTTAGTACATTGGTTCAATCGCATTCTCATTGACTTTGATTGCAGATAATGAATAAGAAGTTATATTAGAGCTGGAAAACGCTAATATCTTTTTATTTATAAATTTCATCTTTTGTCTCTGATTTGCGCATCAATAAACATGGCTTCCTGCTGCTTTTTTGGGTTAATATTAATGCACAAATAATTCACAGTTATTTCGGAGAGTCTTCTTTTCTGTGTAAGTGGAAATTCCTATCTCAAAGCAGAACACTTTTGCTTCTTCGATGGAACGCTGACGTTTTGATCGATATATTTTTTAATTTTATCTCTTGGAAGAACTGGTCTATCAATTACTGCACGTTGATCCTCTTGCGTATATATGTACATATCATACTAGATTTAATGACAAATTTCACCTAAACTTGTCTCTGCAAACCAAAACCGTTTTGTTTTGTCAGTACCAATATTATTTTCCTCCGGTCTGGAACGTGACATCAAGACCTGTGGCAAAACTTACAAAAGTACGATAATTAATTGCTATAAATGGAAAAATTGGACCCAGATATGCCATTGCAAACTTGCAACAAACTGTCATCGATAAAGCAAACACAGCAGAAAATAAACAACTCTATCATTCAGGACAAATTGATTGTAAAGAAATGATTGAAGTCGTTATTGAACGTCTTTGTAAATTACCAAAGCAGTCTGTGATCTGTCTTTTGCTTTGGAAGTGACACTATTTTGGAGTTTATGTTTTTAGTCCTGCAAAAACTGCCAAAATTTTGGTGGAAAGAGTAAGAACGAATTTATAGTATTTTCAGCATCTTGAGTTTACACTACAGTGGTTGAACCCTATTATGCTGTCTTGGCTACACACCTAAAAATAAATCATTCACCTCTATCATAGTTGATAACGAAGTATTTGCAAGATGAAGCAAGACAATGAAAAACTTGGTTATACTAATTTAAATTGGCTCATAAGTCAAGTGCTATCTCAAGTCATTACTAGTTTAAGATACGACGGTTGTTTACATGTAGATCTGACTTATCTTCAGATAAAGTTCTTCACGAAGATATATCATTCTTGAAAATGATCTCTGAACTTTTTAAATAGAAAAATTACATCGTAAAATGCCACCCAATGCAGAGAAATCAGTTAATTTACTGTCCTCTTTCTACCTTGTTTCTAGGTATACGTAAACGTATACGATATTAACGCAGCCATTGCCCAGATAAACAATAAAAGTAATATAAGATTTTCGACTAGCCTCCAATTAAATGCAAAAGTCAATTTTCAACCGCCAACAATTTTGATTTAATAGGCGTAGTAGTATAAAGGACCGTGATAGTTCGTCAGTTTATTATCAAACATACGTATGTCGATAATTTTTAAGAATTTTTGTCATAGGTTTATTACTGTTAACAACAAGAGAAGAAATTAAATCAAGCAATTACCCTACAAAAATATTTTTCAGTTCTTAACCCTCTTTTAAATGCACAAAGCACATCTCAATTATGAAGGACAAAACCAATCAAAGCAACCATTTGAGCGTATATTAACCACAAAGAAAAACACCCCAAGCAAATCTTTCTCTTCTTCTGTCATGAATAAGATTCCTTAGAATTTCAGCATTTTGTCATCGTTTTGACAAATTTTTACCCGCAATACGTCAATAAATACGACGAGAAGGAGGAAAGAGAAACCGAAAAGCCGTACGCTAGGGAAGCCAAATTATGAAATATATCCATATTTCTAAAAAACGACCTCTTAAAGAAATTGATAACGATCCATTCCAATTTATTAGGTAACCGTGATTCGGGTCATTCGAAGCGCTCGCTCATTTTTATGCCGTGTCTGGAGAAACAGCGAAAGATAATGCGTAAGTTGTGAGGCGCACACATCTCTCGCACTGCCCCTTTAAGCCTTCATTCTTCTAGGCGTCGCGCCGTGCTTGAGAAATGCGAACTGCTGGGGTTTCGAGAGTGCTCCGCTTTTTCGAAAGTTTGCGGAAGCATTCGTTTGCTGGTGTCGAGACGGATTTCATAAAAAATACTCCCGAGATATATCGTCGCAATTCGAGTAGATATTTTTCCGTTACCGCTTATCCTATAACCGTTTCGCTGAAGCGATGGGAACATTTTCAGCACCAATAAGTTGAAAGTTTATTTAATTGCAGTTGATTGCTTGCTCATGTTTATTTCTTATTATTATTAGCATTTCAAATATTTTGGTAAAAATGAGATAGAGTTGAGTTCTTCGTTAGTAAAACTTTAACACATCGTTTTCACCTTATTGTTAGTCTTCTCTCTACGAAAAATATAAACCCACAGGCATTTATGTTTGTCAGATGTTAGCAATAATACTAGAGATTTTATGAAAATATGACTATACCAAGTTTTGCAGTTTTTGCCATAAATCTTAATCTGAACATATTAAACCACCGACGTCCATCATGCTCCTTTCTCCACTGTATATTCCTTGCATTAACCAACGACGCGCTTACTGTGAAGTACAATTATGTCTCATTAATTATAACGAGGTAATGCTAGAATTATCTAGCAGTTCAATTATGTAAGGGATGTCTTGCATGCGTCTATTTACCCGTTGAAAAGTAACGAGCAAAATAGTATCTCAATAAGAAGAAACTCAAAGAATACATAATTAGTTAAAAACATTATTAGACATAAGTACGAGTAGTAGTAGTACACAATAATGTTTTTACACCAAAGTTTAAAACTATTTTAGATAATTTTTATAATAGATATTATTATAATAGTATTTCAATGAGATCGATAATTTTCAGAAGTATACATATACATGTGTAGTCATTCTCAGAATATTTAATTGACCTGGAATGCACTTAGAGTGATTGGGAGGCTGTGATTTTGATGTACACAACCAGATAATAATTGACATTGTCGACAACTGCCAATGTTAAGGAAATTTGGTTGTTTGCATATGTGCTCTGCGAATGTTCACTTTGCGCTGACTTATCAAAATCGTTGCGTGGGCGTTCATTTGTTTGGTGTTAATATCAGCCTCATTGTTATTATGCAGGATATTTAATTCCAAAGTGTTTTTATTAATATTTTTGCCACTGGATTGTAGTTTTTGTATTTACCACAACTAACTTATTTAGTATGTAACCGCCAAATTGGTCTTGTATATATCACCGACAAAGACATATTTGGAAGCGAAATCTTTGGAAAAATCGACAACGTCTCCCTCTTACATTGGGTCATAATCTAGAAACTTACAACTACAATATATAAATTCGAAAAATGTCGATAGTAATTCTAAGAATTTGCAATCTAATTTATTGGGTCGTTTCTTCAGTTCCTCCTCGAATTATATCGTATTAAAATCTGTCACTGTCTTTGCTAACTCGTGCTACATGTGCTTCTCAATCGTCGATTGATATTTCTTAAACATATTGGTATACACGAACTTGTTTCCCTCACTTTCTTCCCATTCCTTTAATGTTTCTACTGAAGATTACCATCTAATCGTCAAAATACGTATTTGGACTTTTCATCTGGACTCTATTTACTTATTGTCGTTAGGAAAAGTTAAAAGAGTACTATTTATAGCACCTATATGGAGAAGTTACTAAGTTTGACCGAGGGATCTGAGTTTGTAAAATATGTATAGCACACACTAAGCGCATGCCATTTAGTTTCATTAACTTTGATTGAGCTACAGTATTGCTTCTTTATGTATAAAGTAAGAGTGACTGTCTTGTGATAGGTACTCTCTCCACCCTATCGGTAAAGAAGTATACTGGAACATACTTTGTTCCTTAGAACAAGCAGGTATTGGCTAATATTAGGCTGTGGTATGCACTTTTTACTCAGTGACAAATTTATGTATATTCATATCACGACCAGAAAAAGTAGAAAGAAAATCAAAATAATATATGAGTCGCAACAACTAACCCAAACTTGGGTTAATTCCGTAAGTCCCCAAACGCCAGGACGCGCAAAGATAACGGTCCGTTCCTGGTCCGACTGCTGTTGTGTTGATATTAGCTTTTGCTGCAGTACTTCCTCTAGTACCCGTCCGCGTGAAGGATTACAATACCTTGAAGAAATACAACACTGTTATTATCTTGTCCTTAAATTTGTGATATTCATACACTTTCAGAGATAATATGGAGTTTCTATGACTTCAATGCAATTAACAATTGATTATATAATTCCCCAACACCAGTAGGATTCCCAAATGATTTTCGCTAAGTCTTATACAAGCTTGCCATCCCCCGTAGTCGCAACTACGACATTTGGATCCTCCATTTTTAGGTTTACCCAATGTGTTCAAGTTTTCCAGATGTTAGTCATGTGGAAATGTTTATGAAAATATAAAAACTGCTGTCTTCGCAATGACATAATTGCACAATCTCAGTAATTACTGTCTTTAGCCCTACTACAAGGTTTGTCTTGTCATGTTACTAGATATTCGAATGCACATCGACTTCATTGCGTCTTCGGTGTCACAAGCTGCTATATTTCTTGATGACCTGAACTCCACATTGTAATTTCAGAGGTTAGACCGCATTAGCAATTTCACAATGTTTGTTATGTATGTTACTACATTACTATGACAAACCTACACGCATGCATTAGCGTGTAAATATGCATTACCCTTCATTTCAAGCCCTACAACTGTGTTTCAGCTTTAGTATACAGATACTTGCTGGAATGATTTATATCTATATCGGGGTGATTGTTTTTCATAGAAAATTATTTGAGAAGCCAACAAAAACTCATTAGGCATTGTGCGGTTAATGTTGTTTCGTATTAGAATAAAACTAACATTTTGGAAATAATTCAGTTGCGGAACATATGTAGCTGATACAATGTTCACCTAGTACACGTAATATTTATCTCATTCGTGGAATATAACTTAGACAAGATGCTCGCATTCTTTCATAGCTAATTTTCTTATAAAAGAACTCTGCAAGCTGAAAAGAGACAGACCAAAGATTGATAGGAACAGGGGAAAGCGTTGGTATAATCCTTGGATAATCAAGTAGACTGTACAGGTGCTGTACAGCAATTCAGAACATACAAATTAAATCAAGGACTATCAACGACTATTGCGATGTACTGGTCCCATTAAGAGACCACAATAGAGTGAATCTATAACGAGTGCCGAGACACCTTAGAAATAGGCGAACCTACTTTCAAGAAAGAGGGGGAAATGGAAGCTAGTAGGCGGAATTCCTTATTGTGCTGTCAGGACAGAGATGAAAGACCAGTATAGTAAGCAATGGAGATCTACACCGAGACCTAAGCAGTCTTGCAAGTGCCATGCATGACCAAGGAATAACACCCGACAATTTTCATGAATAAATATGAACCGAATTGGAAAAGTCGGGAGCTTGTTGTCAAAACCGGCTTAACAAGCATCCTTACACCGTAGGAATAATGGAAGATACTATCTGCAGAGCCTGATGTGAGCAAGAGGAGACTTCGCAACGCCAAAGACTAAACAGTGTTTGGATCTTGCTTCCTGCAGCAAATGACAATTCTATTAGCAAGCTGATATTTTTCACCTAGGACGTCGACCTTATAGAGTAGATATCTTAGAAGCACAATAACAAATGGGCTTTAGTGTGGTGGACAATGAATCAGACCCATAAGAAAGAAGATTGTGGGAAAGTATGCTACCACAGAAAATGACTTACAATTAGTCATGATGCTTCTTCATTGGAATCAGAGCCAACGATATAATCAATGATAATATACGTCATAGGTTGAATTGATTTGATAATTACACGTATTTGCCAACGATACAGCTAGTCATTATACAAATATTTCTCCTTCTCGTTAATTTCGAAAATTAAAAGGGCATAGTAAACTACATAAGAAAAATATTAGAAGCGGGTAGCTGGATCAGAATAGCAACGTCCAGCAAATAAAGTAAATTGAAGGAGAATGACTATAAAATTAAAGGAAAAGATTAAGGTTTTGATTTTCTCCAGAAAAATTAGGAAATATAATGAAAATATGTTCTAAATAAGCTGATTGGGCAATTTATCACTATTTGCACGTTAATCATAGTCGTTTTGATATAATACTACTTATTATTGTATCGTTCTTTGTGTCTTTTTTATACCACGCAATTATTCTAAATATTCATGTTTATATTTGTCACACCAAGATTACTGATCTTTCTATCAGCGCACGAACTCAACATAGAATATTTAATACCCAGCTCTCACCTCTTTTTTTCCTTCTCATGAGGAATAAAATTTTCATGATATACGTACAATAGTATCAGGAACATTCACCGTAAAAGTTGCTCCCGTTAGTGTATATTAAGCGTCCATGCTTTCAAACACACATGGGAAATCTAATTAATATTTATGTTGGTCATTTCAGTAAGCACAGAAATGTCCCCTCTCAAAACGGTTTTATTAAAAATTTAATTTCCTTTAGTTTACTGACTTCGAAATATTAACCATTCCCATAACATTAACATTAAATCGTTCCTATAGTTTAAGTAAAAATTAATGACATTGTTATTGATAGTTTCGTGCACAGCTAGAAGCGTGAAGTGTTTAATGTCTAATTAGGTTGCAACTAATATACGATGTAAAGATTTCAATTTAATGGATCAGACTAAGGCTGCTCCTCTTCTGGCAAGTCTAGTTAAGTCATAAACATTTTATTGACAAAACACATTTATTCATAATTAGTATTAGTATTACCCTTTACAGCCAATGCATTCTTACATCGGTGGAAACCAATCTATCAAAACATTCCTCCCAACCTTCCCGCGTGAGTTATTTAGTTGATTTTTAAAATGCGACCACATCTCTTACACGTGGAAAAAAAGACAATCATTAAATGACCCATTATTACTCAATCGTCCGAGCAGCAGTGTGATCCCGACCAGTTCAAAATGCAAGAGAGCTGGGCAACAAGGCAAACTGTAGTGAATCATTCAGCATTAACAGTAACGGAGATATGAGCAGTAATTCCAAAAACTGCGGGTGCCATTTCTTTGTTTCAGCTTTCTCACGGATAACCTTCGTTTAAGTCGACTCATTCTCAAAGGTCCAAACTGTCGATTACTGTCCTGTTACATTTCAGGATCATAGCAGTATGCCCATAATTCATCACCTGAAGTGAGACTAGCCATCGTCAAAGTAATTTAGTGTAGATCAGCGCTATCACACGGTCTTCTTATTGTACTAGGCCCAAATTACGGGAATCTAACGAGTGCAAAGCTTATGGATTTTCAAATAATTGTGTAAGATGACGTTAATTGCTTTCACACCAATTTTTAGAATTTTTTGAATACTGCATACTGTAACATGATACATGAATAATACCAATATCTTCTTCAGTAATAGCCGATTTTGGCCTAGGAGCTCAAAAAATTTTATTCAAAGGAAGTTGATCACTTTGAAATTCGCCACCTTTCAGAAGCTAGGGAACACGACTTACTCAACACTCGGTTGATTTCCTCAAAACATTATTTACGGCTTAAACCACAGTTAAAATTGTACAGAATAATTAATTTAGATAAATTAAGAGTAATTAGAACCACTCTGGCAGACAACGATCGTTTAAAGCATCATAAAATAAGGCCAAATCAAATTTCCTTATCTGCTCAATTTGTCCAAGTCTAAACAATCAATGTGAATTAGTAATACCGCAACAGAAAGTTTAGAAGTTTATCAGGGTCTGTCTGAAGAACAAAAATTATAGTTTGAAAGTCACAAAATCACAATTGTCAGTAGCTAATTAACAATTATTTTTCCGGACAAAATTTATCTGGGGCAGTGCAGACATAAAACTGTGCAAAACAAGAATTTTTAACCCGATATTATTTAAAACGCGACTGAAACCAGGCGGTCAGCAATAAAAGGTACCTGGAGTGGTTAAAAGGGTATTTGAAATTCCGGCATCTAAAGTTACAGATTGCAAAAAATAACTTCGAAAATTGTTTCACAATTACTGAGGAATAACCGAATTTTTAATGAGTTCATTCCAAAAGCTCCGGTTGGCCTCCCGTCGAACGCCTTGTGTCAGATACGAGCACGAATATTATCCAATCCTCCCCGTGTAAAACATAAAAATAAAGCTCGCCGACGGCACTGTAATTAGAATTCATTATTCATGGACAGACTCTGTGTGTTAATTTTATCATTTCCGTCTCAATTTCACGTGACGTGCGTCAAAATGGATTAAAGTGGTGGAATTCTCTAGACCCTGCAGAAGACGCAACGTAGAATAAATAATACATAATAAAAGTGCATACAAATTAATTCTTATATCGAGTTTCTTCTTTCGAAGTACTATAATACGGTTTGTGGAACGAGATTGGATTTATGGAAATTTCATCGACTGAATGTATTCGTATTCGAAGACAATTTCTTTATGCTGGAAGCACATATTTATTCTGAATCCTTTTATAGCAATATAGTAGAACAGCTAATATAAAATTCATGATTGCATTATATAAACTTTTTGCAGAGAATTCCCGGACGGTTCCTAGAAAAATTAAATTATTATGTGATAACATTTGAGGAAAGATGTAAAATAAAAATATTGGAATTATTTTTCCTAATGCTTAAGTATTATTAGCATGGACACTAGCTACTATTTATCCTACTCGTTTTTGCCGTCTTTAGCAACAAACGAATGACATCTTCAAGCTTTGAGCACATTCGAGGGATGCACCTTTCTCTGGTGTCAATTACAAGAAGAAGACTACTATGTAATAGCCAGAAAAGCTTTGCGTACTGCCGGTGCTACTTCCGGCGAGTAGAGGTAGTTTACAGATGGATGCAAGATAAATGCTGGAACTGAAGCAGAACTGTTAGAGGCAAAAACACCCAAGAGAATGTTCATGAATCTGGCAGCTCATACGAACCAAAGATATGGCCATATGCACATGTGCCAAAATTGTGACCCAGGAATGCATTAAAAATAAGGCAGCTATCAATACGGTGTAAAATTATCAAATACAACCTCGTAGCCTGGATCAGGTCAGAAGCTGGAACTGTTGATCATTTTAATATGCAAAAATCCTTCGTGTGACTTTAACCTTGTGTGGGAGACGACGAGTATCTTGGCAGCGTAAAACGCATGATTGCTCAAATTATCACTTATTTGAATGAGCTTTTACTATTTTGCATAACTCTCATTTCTTGCCAAATCGGTCGATCTGTTACTGAAAAATGTTTTTAATTGAGTAATAGCGATTTTTTCCATTTAAAATGACACTCAGTCTCAGCCGAGCGAAGATCATAAAAAATATTGAGCTTTTCGTACAAAAATGATTTCGATTTTTGTTCTCGTGCTTTTCCAAACTTCTATGCCCATGTAGATACTTGAATCATACAAGACACCGATACAACATAATATTGTAAAATAGGATTCTATTTAGGGCATAAGCCAGTTAGCAACCAGTTAGAAGAGATGATTCGAGATATACTATCCCCCACGATATTGATAAACAATGCATGGATATCGAATTTCCAATTTAACACAATACATTTGGCAGAACGAAATCGGTTTTATCTACCTACGCAAGCGTTTTGAGTTACATCAAGGGAAAATTAAGTTACATAACGTGTAGATATTGATTCCGAATACGTTTTAAGCGCAGATATTAATGAATTATGTAACATGCAAGCATAGGTCGCCCGATAAATTGTGATATAAGCGCCGTAAATCACATGTCGATAAGTGTGTGTGGAAATTAAGGGCTTTCGTTTGCTATAAATTAACTAGAAGATTACGTTAATGAAGACGCTATAATTAAGCAGATCGGTAAGCTTTGATAAATTATTTGCCTATTACCCTATTACGGTCGAATGCTTTAGACTAATGGTAAGATGCCACGAAATTCTCCACCACTGGGTAAGTCTCTCATAAGTGATTATAAGCTGAGATTTGCAGAAATTGTTGTCCCATATATTTATTATACAAAATTTTGATCTTCTCTTGCCATCCGTAGACGTACGTTTCGCGGTTATACCACTCGTCAGTACGGCTTTGCAAGAGCTGTAATTTCGTATATAAATTTTATGTATATATCGTCTGAACATTGATGTTTGTACATGTACAAACATCTATATTTATTATGAAGTTATAGGTATTGCACTGGCACCCACATTCACAGCAATTAACAACGCGAAAAGGGCGACGTTATATGTTACTTTACTGTACAAATTTTGACGTATTCCTGTGTATGTTCCAAGAAATGTGGTTGATATTAATATTTTCGTTTATATAATCGAATTAAGAAAAGTAGAAATATCTGCGGTTCAAAATAATAAATATAAGTTTTACCTTTAGTCCATCAATTTTTATACTTCCAAATACGTATTTTGACAACTAAGTTAAGAGTTAAATCATTAAGAAAAGAAAGCGTCATTCGCGAAAGTTAGTTGAACAAAAATTCATATCGTAAGATGACGAGTGTGTTTTAAAGAAAGCAGTGTTAAGCAAATTTCGCAATAGACACCGTCTTTTCTCGGTTTCCTTCAGTTTTCATAAATGAGTTTACAGAGATTATCTGATTGGTTTGAAGCTATCTAGATTAAGGAATCATTGACATATTTTCCTGCTAATATTTGATGTTTCACTTATTGTTAGTAGACAATTGGAGACCAACACGAAAATTGCTTAATATAGTGTTTCAAACTGGTCTGTAATATGACAACATTATTTTCTCTTCTTTATAAGAACCATTATCTGAGTGTTTCTACTTTTATTACCATAATTATATTTTCTTGTATGTGTCACTCTTTATTTACCTACCCTAGTATAAACGGCATAAATTCAAAATGACCTATGAAGCCTATTATCATCTGTTGATGTTTTCACATATTTCGTGTTAAGTATCAACTTGACGTTAATTTTACGTGGCGGTAAATTCACTATATCTTATGATTTATTAATTCCTATTAATAAATTTTTCGTTGCAACGAACCGCGTCTTTGTAACAAAGTGGGAAATATCAACTATACACCATCTTTACTGATAGTATTAAATTTCTTTAAGATAGGTGACACAAATATATGCATGTATATCGTTTCAGAAGGCTTAGAGACAGCACACTGAAACATTTAAACACTGATGCCACATTTAAAGTAATAGTTTATAACCAATGTAAACCGCTAAATTGCTGTAGGCTTATTATGTCCAGATGTATTAATCCATCTATAAAGACTAATGTCGGTACTGTTGATCTTGCGATACACAAATGCTTCTGTGGGAAATTTCGAAGGCCTGGAATAGGTAAGGTCAGTAAATTTTTTTCCAAGTTTTGAAGACCTGGAGAATGACCAAGTAATTGTCTTGCGAGCTCTATTAAAGTATTGTACAATGAATGACTACAAAGGAAAAATCTGGAGATATTTTAATAGTCAATGCGTTTAGACTTTCCTCATTTGGAGTGCTATAGTATCAAACATGTACATAAGTAAATTGTCGGGATGGTTTATAGATGCTAAGAGAAAGTAAAGCAAGAATATAAGTAAATATAGGTAGAACAAGACAAACATACATACATCTATGAACGCAACCTTTCCCCACTTAAGTACTTAAACAAGCAGGAGGTGCCAACAATTTAAATTTCCACTTTTTCTTGGAAGTAACTCTTCAATGAGAAGAGGACCTTGTTAATAGAACAGCATGTAAAATACTGAAGAACCATGTGGGAGTTAAGACAGTCACGTCTATTTATTGCAGAACCTGCCGATGTCAGAATAGAGCAGTTCCTGCGAATGAGAAGGAACTAAATTGGGAGGGAAGTAGATCTGTTGACAGGACCCTGTCGGCGAAAAATATTCACACCATAGGAATAGTGGAAGATCCTATGTGTAGGACCAGTTGTGTTAATGCTTGAGCGGTCAGTATTAAATTCTTTCAATCTCGGTGTCTGCAACCAGAAGAAATAAAAGAGCTTCCCATTAGTAAGCCGGGAGGTTTTATTGTGGACACCGACCTGGTGGACTAACTTGACTAGGAACAATATAAGACATTGAGCTTCGATGCAGTAGGTTAAAGAGCACGCCCTTAGAAGGAGTTTTTACTCCTTATTGGAACTAAGTTCAATTGCGAGTACAAACAAATAGCTTCAATGTACACGAATTAGAAGGTTTGAAAATAACAATTTTTTTGTAGAAACATAAATACATAAATATGTATACTGACTGACATAGAAGTTGTACCGTCTTAGTGAATCATAATTGTAAAAAATATTAGTGATAATATAAGTTTTGTTTTGCACTACAGCATAAACGAAAATTCGTTCTAAAGAGTATAAATATTTTTGCGTTTTGAGTGCCAACTAAAAATATGTTTAATGTACATTTATTAAAACCTACGAATATCTGAAAAGTAGATATAGTAATGAGAATTTTTTGATATTCATGCCGATTAGAGAGAAACAAGACTTGAATAGAACTGCCTTTTACTTGGTGAAGATCAATAATAATAATGAATAAAATTCGTAGAGTAATAACACTTCACTATATTTTACAAAAAAATGTTACGTTCGTTTCGCCGACACAGTGGCTTCGTCAGGCTATATCATTAAACTGAAGCCACTGTGTTGGCAAAACAAACGTTACATTTTTTGGTTAAATATAGTGAAGTGTTTTTACTCTAGGACAAACGAGACCTCTGTTTTGCTATATAAATTACATACATTTCCCCACTTTTTTACGGCAACATCATACTTTACATAGAACTTTATTTTATGTAATTTTAATAAGCTAATTAAGGTAAGTAATTGGAATACATTTTTCTTAGGCAGTCAGACTTAATTGGGATTGTGTTTCTTATTTAAAACAACACTTTTGAAAAAGAAAAATTAATTAGAGATACGCAACCGTTAATAAATTCTTTGCAAAGTGAATGGTAGGTGGGTAAAGTTGGGTTCTGTAGCCGACATAATATATACATGTAAATTAGTTATCGATTAATTGACTAGGTATGATGTGAACGCAGTGAATCATGTATCGATAAGTGTGTCTATAGATTAGGGGGTTCAATTCGGCGCAAATTAGTTAGCTTGCTTTAATCAACATCACATAATTAAATAGGGAAGTAAATATTGATAAGTTTTGTCCCATTCCTTCGATCAAGCTATTCTAGTCATATCCAGAGGTTTCAAAATGATTTCGATACGAGTGTCAACGTACCTAATAAGTCCTATCATTTATTTCTTATCCCTACTTTTTTACCTCAAAATCATAGTTTACATTCACTACATTTGATAGTTACGGAAATGGTAGGACATGCAGGCACAATCTCTTATTCATTATCCCAAAATGATGAAAAGAAAATTACCTGGAAAGATAATTAATCATTGCTTACATATGGGCGATGTTGAGTACGAAATGTAAATAGATTCTTAACAGATTAGTGGCTTTTACCATTTGTAATAGAAATATATAATATGTTCGCGTTTACTAGAACACAAATAGCTAAATAACAAATAACCTGGCGAATGTGCTTCCGTAACATATTTAATTTTAACTATCTCTATTGTATCAAGCTTTGTAGTATGTATTTTTGTAGTATGTAATTTTTATAGTACAATTGCAGAATTGGTTGTACTCGATAATGAAAGATGTGAACTGGTTCATCTTTGTGCTCCAATAAGGCTACACAATGTCTTTTACATTTACACAAAACTCCTTTTTTCTTCCTTCCTGACAACATTCATTTTCCTTTTCTTGGACATTCCTTGATTTATTTTCGTTAATGCGTCAAATCTCTCTCAAATCAGGATGTGTTCTGAACACGACTTATCTAGTCCTTGGCATTTTGCAGCTTGCTGCCGCTTCTACATAATCATTTGTTCCTGTTTTTTTGAATAACGTTTTCCCCTTTGTGTACTCTTGTTGATTTTCAATTCTCCAAAGGTTTTCTGTTCCTCTATTTTCTCAGATCAGGAATGTACTTTTTTTGGTATTGCACCATTATTACTACTTCAACAGGGAACCTTTGAAATTGGTTTACATATCTTGTACATTCTTACTTATTTCCAATTTCAACAGTAAAAACTTTAGACCAGTCCACGTTTCTATTCTCTAATAAATCACGATATGTTTCAATATGAAATTCGACAATTAGTTCGCATCGTTTCTATATCCTTAATTTATTGAGGTTTTTAACAAGAAAAAATTGGAACTGGTTTATTCTGCCACATATTCCTACTTTTTGGAATCCCTTGTATATGCAATTTTCCGACATTAAAAAAGGAGGAGATATGTGTTAAATATTCTATACGATTTGGATTTCTATGTTTTCTTTTTGCTGTTAGACCATTAAATTCTTCCAGATTATGCAGATTGTTCCTTGTTGTTGTTTTTATCCTCGATGAAATTAAAGTTTCTATGTATTACTGTCTTACTGCTTACTGTCACAATTTAAACATTTCGTTCTGTTTATGAAATAAAAGGGGAAAGATAGCGTAAACTAGATGTGGGTGGCGAGACGAGCTGATAGAATCATATCCTTCCACGAATTTTCAGTAAAGTATAATGTACGAAATAATAATTAATTTAGATTCTTGAAATATCAAAATGGAAAATATAATTTACCTTTTATATTTTTTCCAGATTATACATTTTTGTCATTTTTCTGTTACATCTAAGCATTTTTCAGTTTCGTGCTCCGCTTCTTTTCAATCATACACTTCAGTGAACCTATACCTTATCTTCCGCATATCACAATAAGCGTTGTGCAGTTCTTTCGCGAGTTAGAGTATAAGTATAAAGCGTTTTGAATTTATAGAATCGTTATCGGGGTTCAATATGATCAGCGAAAAACGGAAAGAAAACTATAGCTTAATTTAATGGATAAATATTTTAAAAATAGCTAAACGCACAAGCAGAATATTCACTTCCTACGCATAATGTAAAGAAGGATGTTGCGGTAACTTTGTATTTCTTAAATTGTTCTATATTTAATAGTATTTCTTCTGTGAACTGTTCAATATTCTTTTAATTCTTAGGCGTTATTAGTTCATAAAGGCAACACGATACTTTTCATTGTTTTATGTTTAATGTTTTACTTTATTCACATTGTAATCTTATGCTAAGGTTTGATGTTCTTGTCGTAACTTTAACCGCTGTTTTATCCAGTTAATCAGGAAGAAAACAATGCCATGTTTCTCCTATTTTCCAGTAATTTTTTCCTTTATACCTTCTAGATTTTTACTAATATTTGTATACGACATACCTACTATGCTATTTCTATGACATATTTCTATCAAACAATTTATGAATCCAAAAATAAATAACGTTGAAAACTGCAGA